>JAVLUZ010000520.1:0-47286 GCA_036768485.1 Mermis nigrescens
AGCAGCCACTTTATCGTAGTGGAGGGTTTGAGTGCCTCAACAAGTTAACTGAGAGGCCAGACTAAGAGCTGCTCCCCAGGGCTTGAGTGGCTACTGGGCATGTCTGGCGGTTGGTGGCCGTCAGAAGTTGGAGATGAGCAATCAAGGATCACCAGGGCCCTGCTGGGACCCTAACTGTCAGCTTGCTGAGTTTGTCAGCCATGAACCAGCTCACTGTTCTGTAACCATGATGATTGTCAGAGACGGCCCTCAGTATCCGGCAGACGAGGAGTTCTAAAATCCGGAGACCCAGCCAGCACTGTGTGTTCTGAGGCAATGTTGGTGGTCATGCTACTTGCAGCCCAACTAGTGGTGTGTTGTCACAGGGCATCACTGGTGGTCAAGCTACTTGTGGCTCCTCAGTTGCCATAGGGAACCAGGTGGCAGTTGAGGGCGATGCTGCTGGAACACCTGCGAAAGGACTCCTTTGGAGAACCTTTCCGGAGAAACTGGGCTCCATAAATTTGCGCAAGCAACTCACTGAGGCCCAGAGACAGCTTCATCCAGCAGGCTCGTGCTGCCAGAGCCCTCCAGGGATCTGGCACTAACCTGCCGGAACACAGGTTCTGATCCGAGCAGGGGCACTGGGCAGTACACTGCTCAGGAGGGACCCAGCTCCCTCAGAATCTGGAGGCAGTGTAGTAGTGGGGCGTGCACAGCAAGCAATTGCTGTTGCACACCCAACTCCTAAGCCCAACAAACAGGCCAAGCGTCGACATCCTAAGGATGACACTGCCCACTAGCCTGACACCCAGCCAGCTAAAAGGTCTAAAAAACCTTCTAGTTACAAAGCAGCAGTTGAGGAATCACTGAAAGTTGGCATTGTCGACTTCAGCAGCGAGAGAGCGGCAGTGCAGCTTGACTCAGCTTGTTACACTCACAGCTGTCTTAACCACAGCCTTGGATCAGGTCGCATGCACTAGCAGTAGACCCTCCAGTTTCACTCTTCATGGCCTGTCACACGGCGTTCCCACGTGCCATGTGCAGATCAGTTCACTCTGGATTGGCTGAAGAATACACTTAGCTAATCTCGATCCACCTTCCAGGAAGGACTGCTGATCTGCAGCGTTTGCAGCAAATCAGAACTTCCCAAGTTGACCAAGTTCACAGTGTTTTCCCTGGCTTGGCACGAGCAGGGACTCTGTGTTTTCGGGCTGCAGGAACCAGTGCCCTGGTTTGTGCACTGGCCTTTGGAGAATCTACAGACGGGAGGAAAAAGAAGGTCAGACCTGCTATCGTCACCAGGGAGTGGATCCATCCATCGGTCCAGGTGCTATGAGCAGCTGGAACTTCGGGCCTCATTTCAAACTTGGGCATCGCGTCGCTTTGATGACACATACCAAGTTGGAATAAGCGCATAACTTGTACCTAGATTAGGCTGGGTGGTACTAGACATTTTACTCTCTATCCCAATCAGTACTGATGTGAATCATTCACAGCATCAACTTGCAGCATAGCCAAGGTGCGACTGGTGCTGCTTAGTCGCTGCCTAGCAAAACCTGCAGACAAAACTAGCGATTGATCCAGGAGCCTTGGATCTATAAGAACAAGGCATGTGGATTGACTGATAAACCACACACTGTGCTAGTGGGGACATGTGGTGCAGGGCCCAGGGGCCCGCGTGCTGTGTCTGCAGGAAGCTTAACCCAGTTAGCTCCTCCAACAATTCATGGCAACCGTGACATGGTGTCTAGTTGAGTTAAAGTTATAATTGTGCAGGGCACTGGCGTATCATCATTGTTACTATCAGCATGCCTGCCTTTTGAGAGCAGCTCTCCTCATATTACCTCAGGTGAGAGCTCTTTTCTCTTCTGGTTGACTACTGCAGTAAAAGCCAGATACCACTAATTATTGGGTTTGTGACGCCAATGCTCACCGCAACTTGTGGGGCAGCAGCGATACCAATAAACTGTGGGACTGGACACTTGCTGAATACTTAGCCTGTGGCGGTACCAATTTAATGTGGGGAAATGAGCAGCAGGCTACATTTGTTGTGGCAAAGAGACAGGAGGGTGTTGATCCTAACTTTCCATGGCTCCCTCAGGCCTCACTAATGATATTAGAAACTGGCATGTCTCGCAAGAGGAGTCTCTATCTGACTCACAGACAGATACGCTTCTCTTGTACATGCTGATTCCTTTTCTTCTAGGTTGTACAGGAGTCAAGGTCCACTCATTGGGCTCTCCTTAAGCAGCACCTTAGTCAGTCAGGTTGGGTTCTGGAGGCTCCTAGATTGCTCAACAAAAGGGCGTGAGGGTGCTGTTGTTGACTTGCTGTACAGCAAGCACTTTGGCATCCTCACCATGAGACCTCCTGCACATTCCCCAGAGGAGAAGACAGAAACCTATTCCCTGGTGGGCAGGATGGAGCTCCAATGCCTCCGTAGATGAAAAGTAGAGGCAGAGCTTGGAATCAAGCGAGATCATCTCTGTCAATTTGGAAGATCGGGCTGATTGCCGCAAGGTTCGACGAATGTCATAGCTGCTTACGCATTAGTAAGCAATTGTGCTGGCAGGACTACTGCTCCGACGTTGGAAAACATGTCGGATGCTGCTAGGCTTCGCCGCGCATTTATACGTGAACTCTCAAGTAGGTGAAGTTGGCTCACTAAAACTACCTTCAGGTCAGTATACACACTCAGCCGAAAGGAAGCCTGCTCTCGCCTTCTTGCCGCGGCACTTCCACTCTGGCAGCTGTGACTGTTGGAGAATGGGCATATCCAGACACATTCCTGGGCCCAACTCAGTTTTTCTGGCTTCTGGTGACCAAGTTCTGGCCTGCAGGTAGTGATAACACCTGATAAGGTTCGCTGGGCTGTAAGGTCACTTCAGAACCCTGCAAGACTCCAGGGTGTTGATGGCATTTTCCAGCTCTTTTGCAGGAAGGACTGGACATGCTGGTGAGACCTAGTTGATACTTATCAGAGTGCCTAGCAGCTTGTGCTATGTTCCATTAGCCTGGCAACGTCAGAGGTCATCCCCATCACACTAAGCCCAGGGCGTATGGTTCCTACCATTCTGGCAAATATGCGTCAATTGAGTAGTCTTTCCTCCTTCGTAGTGGAAGTGTATGGTACGATCAATTGATCGCTTCATAAGAAGATGGTCCCTTGCTGGAGCATCCTTTACTTTTGTTTCACGACATGCGTATCAGTGTGGAGAAGTCTGTTGATACAGCCCTTCATGTACTAGTTTCTATGAATTCTGGACGGGCATTGGTACTCCAATACAATTCTTTCTCGGGCGTTTTTCTGGCAGCATTGAAGGGACATTTGACAATACAGCCTGCAATGCTACTCATAATAAGCGTCGTATCATGGCTCTCCTTATCAGACCGGCTGTTAAATGGATTGATGCTATGCTAAAGATCTCGCCATATCCATGACTGACTCTCATGCCGAGACAGCATGATCCCTTTTACTACAAAAGGCTTGTCCACAAGGAGGTGTACCTTTCCTCCTTTGCTGTGGTGCCTTGTGGTGGACGAACATTTCGCCTGGGTTTGCCACAAAGTCTGGCCTCTACAGTCAAGGATATGTGCTGATGGATTTGGCAGTCCTGGTTACTGGAAGGTTCCTTGACACCATGGCCTCATCTTATGGAAAGTGGTTTTTTAGCCAAGAGATTGGAGGACAGTGGTGTCTGCTGCAATGGTCTATCTGTGGGCCCACAGAAAACCAGAAATGGTGCTATTCGCTCATGTAAACGGAGACTTGATGGGTTTAAACCACCGACTTTCTATGGTATGCTAGTACAACGTGCAAACCAGGTCAAATTTTTGGGACTTATTTTGGGACCAAAAAATTAAACCACTACACTAATCATGTAGAGGTCCAATGTCGAGGAACTTTATTAATGCAGTACCTGGCAATGTCGTATGGGCTGTAGGGAAATCCTGGGGTCTATCACTCACGAGTCTCAGGCGATGGCTTTTCGTGTCCATGATTGGGCCCATGATCCTCTGCTGCACTGGATCTGTTGTTGGCCTCAGTGCACATGTCTACTGTGATATGGCAACAATCGTTTACATAGAATGAGCACCTCAGCATTGCCTGTGCCGTGTGCTTTACACGACTGCAACCATGGAAGTCTTGCTGGACCTGCCTCCCTGCACATCTTTGTGGAGGGTTGTGGCCAAGAGGCAGCGGCATATCAGACTAACCACAGCTGGCAGATTGGAATGCAAGAAGCAAGGTGTGGTCTAGTCCCAATGCTGTTTGAGGCCAGAGGCCATTGAGGCCAGATGCTCAATATGGCCAAGTGACTTCATGGCACTCGAAATTTATTTTTTGGTAGACTTTGTACCGTTCAGTTTCCACATAAAGGGCATGAGCTGGGAGAAAATCTAGAGTGGATGGTCTCTATGCCTCCTGGAATTGTCTGCTACACTGATGGATCACGCTTTGTGAATACCTCAAGGCCTTGGGCATCTACTTCCAGAACTTAAAACAGATGCGGTATTTTACCTTAGGCAGTATGTGTACTGTCTTTCAGGCAGAAATACTTGCTATTTTGCAATGCTGCCGTAGCAGAGAATTGATATGGCCCTCAGAAATGAGAACATCTTTATTTGCTCTGACAGTCAATCTGCTCTGAAGTCACTTCTATCTCCAAAAGTGTCTTCAAAGTTAGTTCTCAAGAGTGTGTTCTTGCTTTTGCAAGAACTCTGCCAATATAACAATGTCAAATTATTATGGGTCCCAGGTCACTGCGGCATTGAGGGCAATGAATTTGCGGATCATGCTGCAAAAATAGGATCAGCACGTAACATGTTGGCCCAGAACCGGTAGTTGCTGTCTCCAGAGCTGTTGCTAAGGCTGACATCGTAGCTGGGTCAGGGAACAGCATGTTCAATATTGGAGTGGTAAAAGACTTGTCGTCAGGCCAGATCCTTTATGGAGAGGCCATGCAAGAAAATAGCCAGCTCCTTGATCAGCTTAGGTCGTGGCTGCTTAAGACAGTAATAGGTCTCTTAACTGGACACTGTCCCCTCAACAGACACCTATGTACTATTGGGGTTTCTGACAACCCCAAATGCGCTAACATGTCTGCTCACAGAAGAGGATTCTATCCACTTCCTTTGTCACTGCCCTGGGTTTGATAAGTTGAGAGCTGAGTTCTTCCATGCTCCACATAGTTGAACCCTCGGCAGTTTACAGGAGCCCGTTGCTCAACTTTTGGGGTTTATTGAAGCCTCAAAACGTTTGTGCGACTAGCTCTCAAAAGTTTCCGTGGGGTACACAATGGGCTTCTTAGCCTGCGTGAAGGGCTTTCGCCCACCCCTTTATCACTATCACTCATGCCCGAAACGATTGTGTGCACTAATCAATCGGCTCCTGCTTTGCTTGCTCTAATGCTCATAAAATAAAACAACTTTAAATACAATACCTCTTAGTTTTCTATCAATCAGGTGCCAGCAATTTAAAAAAGTAACCTTGATAGATTTCGTTTATACACTCTTATCTGAAACTTCGAACATTATTTAAAAAAGACACTTTTTTAGAGGCCGCAGAATATACATCGATTTTTGCGTTGCTTAGAGAAAGTGTGATTTTTAGCAGATTTTCCGACTTTAGGTAGATTTTTCCTAGTCCCCTCCTTTTACATCCATAATAATCCACAATTCCAAGTATATTCATCTTTTTTGTTCCATCGGAGCATTTTTCTTTGCTAGTACACTACTTTTAATTAGCGTGATTTCAGTACATCAGTCAGTAAACACAATCAGTAACATGCCACAATAATGACAACAGTCCAAGAACGCGGAAAACAATATTGTTCTTAACATCAGCATTATCCTTTTTAAACAAGACAACCTTATTGACACCATCCATTTTCAAATTAAAACTGCATTAAGTTATTTCTTCTTAATGTGCAGTTCACTTATAATCAAGTACAAATATTTAACCAACGAATTCACATTGCAAATCCTCACTCAATCAATACACAAGCACAATGTGTTGTGACTTTTGAAATTGAAAACACCCAATTTTCAATTTTCAAATTGAAAATTGGATCAATTTTCAATTTTCAAATTGAAAATTGGGTGTTTGAATTTGCGATAAAGAAAATAATCAAAAGATAGTCACTTGGTTTATTTAAGCCGAGTAATAAAATAACGACCGTCCACCAATTCCAAACTAAACGCGACTAATCTGATCACTATGAAAAAGTTTTGAAAAATGAGCTTGCTAAGCGAGAGTTGTAAACCAAGAGAAACTTAAAGTTAAAACCTACCATTAAATTATTAAGAGAATTATAAAAGATTTTAAACTTTAAGAAAATGGAAAAGGCGGGATGTTGGTAAATTAGAAGGCAAAGTTTTTCGGCAAAAATTCAAAAACTTCACGCAAATATCAAATGTAAGGAACACTAACGCTTCGATTTGGTAGTAAAATAAATTTGTAGTATAGACTACATATTAACAACAAATGAATAGTGCAAACTTTACACAACTACTAGGTGTAGAGAATACTAACAGTTTACGGCTTATTAATGTACATGATTACAATAAAGCTGCATATCTTTGTCGACTTCTGTGCACAGTAGTGTGATTGCTGGTTCATTTTAAACCACTTTTGCAGGCAATTTACATCAATTAAACGATAGCTCTCCATGTACAAGATTTTGTGAAACATATTATAAACACGGCTAAGAAGGATTTAACTTTAATGCAACCCATTTAAGACAAAATTACATCTCTTCAATGATCTAAGGACACTTGAACATAATTTTTAAATCACTTTAGATTACTTTTGAGGGTAAACAAACTCACTTAATTGATGTCTCACATATGAATCCTTGAAAATTTCTTGACTTCAGTTACAAAGTCTCTGCAAGTCTATCGAATTAAGGTTAACACGTAATGTAAACTTTACACAAACACATAGCGTAAAGAATATTTTAGTCGGATTCGTAATTTTGATATTGCTCCGATATTTCTTTCAACATTTATGGAAAAAGGATTCTCCATAATGTTTTAAAGACAATAAACATTAGGTTTAAACCACTTTGCAATACTGCTGAGTGTGAGCAAGCGCGCCCAACTGACGTATATATTTCATTCCCTGTAAATTTTTATATCTCAGGAAAAAAATTTCGGTTTTTGCAATGCTCTAGAACAAAGGCTAACATGCAGTGTAAAAAATTACTCGGATATTATGATCAACATTCATGAAAAAATTATGTCTCTACAATGGTCTGAGGACATATAAACAATGAGTGTAAACTACTTTACATCACTGTTGGATGTAAACAAACGCACCTACGTGACGTCTCACATTTGATCCTTTTAAAACTTCTAGACTCCAGGAAAAAATTAGGTTTCTGGAATGCTCAGAAACGAAGATATGTAGTGTAAACTTCATGTAAACACCTAGTGTAAAGAAGATTTTAGTCAGATTCGTAATTTTGATATTGTTCCGATATTACGATTAATATTTATGAAAAAATTAAGTCTACATAATGTTCTATGGGCAAACTAACAATTGGTGTAAACTACTTTACAACACCGTAGAGTGTAAACATATGCGCCAGACTGGCATATCAAATTTGGTTCCTGGTCCATTTCTAGACTTGATAAACGTGTCCCTGACTCGTAACCGGAGAAGCAGGCAGAAAAAACAAGACAGAAACGCATTTTAAACTCCAAATTTTTGACTTTACACTCGCTAAATATTAATGTATAGACAATTTGCTTTGACATGCACCCGATATAAAGCACTTTATTTTTATTCTATTGGACTTATCCCGACTTCTGGACGGAGAAAGTGACGAACAAAAAACGCAACAAAAACGTATTTTCCATCATTTAGAACACTGTAAACTTTAAAATTCCGTACCGAACTCCCCATTGAGTTTAAAGAAATTCGGTTTGGTACAATTTGCAGCTTTTAAATCGTAGTACATTCCTGTGCGCCAAAATTCTGTTGCAAAAATTATTTGGTATGATTTATCAATCAAACTTCGGAAAAAACGTGTTTTTTCGCCCATTTTATACCTCTGATTTCGAACTTTACACCCCCATAAATAACTCAATATAGCGTTTTTTTAAATGCGGTTTGCTGCGATGTTCAGCCCCTGTGAGGCACTTTATTGATGCTGTCTTCGATTTACACTGACTCATAAGCGGAAAAATTTGGCAGAGAAATCTTAGTTAAAATCCGTTTTTTACACCATCCACTAGAGTGTAAACTTTAAACCCCAGGATCTAACTCACCATAGAGCATAGAAGACTTTGCTTATATGCAGAATGTAGCCCTTGATCCGCTCTACATTTCTGTCAGAAAACATTTCAAAAACCTCAAAACCGGAGTTAGTATCGGACATAGGCAGGTTGAAAACTCGACCAAAAAGTGCTTTTTCACCCCCAGATTTTCGCACTCTTTACACTGCCGTTCGATAACTAATGCGAATTTCAAAAAACAAAAAAGTGTCATCTGTAGAATTCATCCCTCTATTATCCTATCCTGCTCAATTCTTCGAGTCATCAAAACTCAGTTGTCCACATGCCGCAGTAAAAAGGTCCCAAAATTTGTCCTATGTTATAACGTTACACAAAAACTTTACACCTTCTTTACACAGTCAATTTTGAGTTTCAAGAAAAACAACAAAAAACGGGCAACGAATTTTTTTATTATCTTTCTTTTAAAAAAAAACCGCACCTTCCAGAAGTGTCCCGTTATAGCTGTAGGGGGTGCACAGGTGTTGGGGGTACCCAAGTATATTATAGGTACGCGCTAACGCGCTACGTAAGATGGAGAAAGTGCAAAAGAAAAAAGACAGACAAAAGCGTATTTTACACTATCCACCACATTGCAAAGTTTAAAAATATGAATCTAACTCCCTATTTAGTGTAAAGAAATTGGGTTCGGGCCAGTTTGTAGCCTATAAATTGTAGTACGTTTGTAAATGGATAACTTCTGTCCCGCAAAATATTTGAGATATTTACGAATCAAAAACTGGGAAAAAACGTCTTTTTTCGCCAATTTTACGCCCCTAATTTCGAAGTTTACACCCCATAAATATTTCAATATTGCGTTTTTCAAACGAGGTTTGCTGCGACGTATAGCCCTTAGACGATACTTCATTTCTGTTTTATTCAATTTATTTCGACTTATAAGCGGAAAAGTTGGCTAAGAAATCCTGGACAAAATTTTTTGGGACTCATAATCGGAGTTGGCAATCAAAAAACAGACCACAATGGGGTTTTTTCACCCCAAGGTTCTTTACACTCTTCACACTGCCATTCTAAAAATAACTTACTTTTCAAAAAATGAAAATCAGTTTTGAGCTTACTCAATTGTCTGCATTTTAAAAAACTAGATTAAAGAGATTGCAAAACTGAGTTAGGAATGTCCAGTAACCGACCAAAATTTAAAAAGAATATGTTATAACGTTACACTAAAAGTTTACACGCTCTTTATTATCTATCTTTTAAAAAACCACACAGTACAGAAGTGTCCCATTGTTGCTCTAGTGGAGGACATATGTTGGGGTACCAAAGTATATTATGAGAACGCGCTAACGCGCTACCTAAGATACATTTACGCAAAAAACCTCAGAAACTGAATGTTTTTGATGATTTGAGCCATGTAGACGATTAAATTTATAGTCTTTAAATACCTACTCATTCGTATTAATCGCATTTTGTCTTAAAATGCACGAAAACTCACTCGCAGAAACTTCCCAATGCTTCTGTATTTTTTCCGTTATAATCTCGTAAGCGTATTAAAGGCTTGCATTTAGCTCCGCAACGGCTCTTGTCCGATTCGTAGACTTTTTGATAACAAGGCGCACTGTCCACAAAATCTTCAAGTAGGAAATGTATAAATGTAAGCAAAAAATCATAAACAATAGACGCAATCAGATTAATACTATCGCGACCAAAATTTCAAGGGTTTCATGGGTCGAATTTGCAAGAAATTGCAAAAGCGTGGAAAATTTCATTCCGGGGATCCACGGAGAATTTTTTTAATTCTGGAGGTGCAAGTCCCACCCCGCACATTATGCACAGCTTTAAGTTAAAGTAAGTTTACAAATGCAATATAAGCGCCGAAAAAAATATGATATGGAAAAACATAATCTTTTATACAATTCTCATCGAACACTAAATTCCATTCCAGAAAAACTAACGAAATTTCAAACTTTTATCCAGAAATCTTTCCTATTCCGGGGTCATTTGGATTTTGGGATGTAGACCTCAAACCCTCATGTCCATGGTGGTTCGTAATCGTTATTGATTGCCATGATTACCCAGTCAATCAATCATCGTCCCGAATAATAGTTTTTTAGTCCAATGTGGTTAAGTTCTTGGTAAATTATAGTCCGCTTGAAGTTTTCTGATTTTTCTTTCATTTTTTCCTATTTTTCAATACTTTTCTCCTATAGAATTTCGTTTGCATTCTGTATCGAGTGTCAAATAACCTTTTGCTCCTCTGCAACTATAACTGTTAAGTATATGCTGGCTGATTCAAGAATATTGTTAGAAGCTCATTCAACTCGTAATTTATTTTATTTGTATGTTAATCAGGCTGAAATAGTCAATAATTTTGCGAAAACATATGGGAAATAAATGGCGTGCTATTGATCGCATCAAGTGTAATGTCACAATCAAATAGAATCGCGATTCAGGAGCTAATTATGTCAAAAAAGCATTACCCGGTTTCTGGCATATGTAAGAAAGCAGGTATTCTCGATCCATCGGGAACTCTTTTGCCTTTCCCTCAATTATCGCACTGCAGGTTCGGTACTTTGGTGAACATGTCTTCACTAATCTGCAGAGAGTCATCGTCGAATAAAGCAAAAATGCACACCTAATGCTACGTAAGTATGAGGTTCAGACCACACGTGGGCGTGGGGGATATGGTTTTAGACCCCCGAGAATCCGGTAGACCCCCAAAACCGATACAATTCCAAAATTAAATTTTTCGTCCTGCAATATGGCATTTCGTTCACACCTCACTGTTTAAACAGCAGGGTTTCTGCAATGTATTACATTACTGTGTATGTTGTTATCCCTTTTTAACATTTTTGATTATATGTACAGTCACAACAATTAATTAGCATATTTTTAAATCTCCAGAACAGATACGCGTCCTATCGAGTGTACAAATCTCTGAATATCGTTAAAAGAGGGTGCAAATTGATGACAGAACTAATGACGCTAACGGCGTTTAAACACTTTTAAAGTAGGGTGTGAACAAATTGCCTTAGCGCCCGGAGCACTGTAACTTGGCTATAATATTTTGCACATCTGAAATGAAGAGACTTTTATCTATCTGATGCAGCCAGTTTGAAAGTTTGAAGTTTACATGAGCCGAAGATTATGACCGTGATAAATAGATTCCTTGAACACTTACGAGCATACGTGGGCAGCATCTAAAATTCTGGGAGGGTGTTTTTCAAAGGTCAAAAATGTCTTGAAAATGGTGGTTCGGCGAAAATACACAATTTTTTAACGTTTCTCATTGAGCATCATCCATTGGCATGGAAAAATTGCGAGAAAAAACAAAAAAAATTCAAAAATGAAATTTTGAGGGTGTGCATACCCTCAAACTCCCCCCCTTACGCCTAGGTGTGCTTACGAGCAAAGCTGTTGCAACACGGTTTTATTGAAGGCATTTGCGAGGGTCTTCATTCCGTCTCCTGTTGAATCTAGGATAAATTCTCCCGCAATGGTTTGATAGTAAGTTGCGACTTCCATGATTTCCTGACTATGTATGCCTTTGAGGCACATCCATAAGCATAAGTCTGATATAACACCTTCGTGATTTCTGCAAATGATACGAAATTGCGCTTTTTGTCAAGAAATAATGGCAAATCGTTTAAATTATTTTGGCGACGATTCAGGTATTTTTAGTTCCTTATAGATCATTAAAGATTGCACAGATCCTATCAACAAAGCCAGGAATGACATACCTTAAGAGTAAGTATATATCAATCGACAAAAATTCAGGGAGAATTTCACTAAAAACAATAAAATTAAATGGATTTAAAACTAGGGAATTGAATTAAATTTTAATTTTGAAATAAATTTCCTTACCAAAATACAAACTTTTGTCAAGACGAGATTTCGAAGTGATTTGCAGTCAGCCGTAGACATGTACGTTTGGGTGTCCCGGAATGGAAAAATGATGAATTTTCTATGGAAACTTAGGGAGAGTTAAGGCAAAAATTAGACTAAAATCATAAATTTTCCGCACAAGTGCTTGAAATTGAACAAATAACTGCGAATTTACACAATTTTTACGATATTTCAGCACTTACACCAGTTTTTCGGGCCTTTTTGGCAGGAAAAAATGCTCTCTGACTGATCCAGTCCTTACCATAGGTTGGCAACACCAAAATTCTGAGGGAGTTGCAGGATTTTTTAAAGGTAAAAAAATGGGTCTTAAAAATGGTGGTATGGCAAAAAATACAATTTTTCGACGTTTCTCATTGAGCACTATCCATTGGCATCAAAAAATTGTGAAAGGTTCCTAGAGGGTATTCGGATTTCAGGGGGTGCATACCCCCAACCCTCCCCCTTTACCCCCACGCCCACGTGTGGTTCTGACCATATATGCTGTACATCTATGTCTGGTCAGCAGTATTTTCAATCATGTTTCTGTGATTTTACTTTCATTCTAAATCGGATTCGCGTTATGCTTACTTGTCATCTTTCGCTATTCCTGAGTCTGACATTGATTTTTTCAGTAAATCAGTTAAATCTCGTACTTCACGCGGAAGTCGATTTCGTGCTGAATCGACCGGAGCTGCGAAAAATAAAATAACACATATAGATTTATTTTAATGTTCTTAACTTGTATCAGCGTAAAGATGTTTTTGAAAATCTTTCCAAACACATGTCAATGCGTTTTAAACTTTTGACAATCATTCGGCAAAAGTGATTGAACATTTTGTCATTTGCCAGGTTAGTGCAGAATCTTATTAATAAGCCAAATATGTAGAAAGGCTTGATATAAATCTTATTGACTGATGTCTTTATTTGCAAGTTTAATTTTTTATCAATATGGTTGGCTTTTAAAATTTTCCGACTTATGCGATACTCTGCTTTGTTAATCTCTTGGTTTGTTGATATTCTATTAGAAAAATTAATAAAGAACTATTCCCTTCTGACTAAGTCGCAAGCAGACATGCACCTAGAGGAATAGAGACAGAGGATAATGCACCCAAATGAAGAAAATTGATCATTTACCAAGAAAACTTGTACTAAAAATTAAATTTCTGCAAAAGTCGATCTTGATCAGTCACTTTTTCTTATTATTATTAATATTATTATTATTATTATCACTATTATTAATATTATTTTGATTATTTTTAATATTATCATTATTATTACTATCATTATCATTATTATTATTATTATTATTATTATTGATATTATTATTTTTATTATTATTATTATTATTAATTATTATTATTATTATTATTATTATTATTATTATTATTATTATTATTATTATTATTATTATTATTATTATTATTATTATTATTATTATTAAGCTTTTTAAAAATTATGTAGCGCTTGTGCTTCAGTCGGTCCTGTATAACAGATAGGAATTTATCCGAAAAGAAAATATTGCAGTTAGAGCTACGCATTTATTTGCTAAATGCAAAATCTGAATGTTTGAAAAGCATATCAAAATATAAAGCACGAGTTATGGAGGTACTTATAGTCTGTTTCATATAACTTCGTGCATAAATTCTGAAATTTTCATCGACAATAAGCCGAGGGTTACGATAATTATATATCCGATCAATGCTGTAGTCGCAATCTGTTGGCTTATTGTCGGAGATGAATTTAAAATTTGTGACCGAACTTGTGTGAAACAGACTTTAAATACATATACGAGTATTTGTCTACAAATATTTATTGCTAGGGCAAAGGTGCCGTGAACAAGCTGTTTTACGGGTCAGCTTGTGCAGCAATTTATTTGACAACAATGAAAAAATTAATTAGTGTAGAAACTGATATTTTTGGAATTCTACCGCTAAAAGGAAGATGCAATAGCTCACCATATAATATTGCAAAACAAATACCAAATAATAAAAGTGTAGCCATCATCTTCGGACCGATTATAGCTGATGAAATCTTAATCTTCTGTTCTCAGGGAAGCTTCCGTCGGAATAAATACAGAGAAATATCGCTAATCGTCATCGCATTCGTCGTTTCTGATAACATGGATTTTGACGTGCTTTTGCAATTCAATTTTTCGCGTTAATACCGAAAATTTGAATCTTGATTTGCATATTATGTAGGTATGTTTCATATCTAAGCTTTAAAACTTTGACGAAACATTCGTCCACTTATTTGCATAGAATTTGCACGATATACATACAATATACATATTCATTGGTGACAAGACTTCTGTACTTGAATCACGAATAAAATAGTAGCAGTTAAGAAGCAGCTAAAATATCACTTTCTTATGTAACCGTAAATTTTTACGGCAATGTAAATTTTACGCGTGTGTGCACTAGGACTGATTTGCTGCGCGGACACCTAAAGGACACGCGCGCCGGACGTACATACATGAAAAATCGGGCGTAGCGCCTCCTGGGATTGTCCGTCCGTATGTACCTAAAACACAAGCTGAACCGCCCTGCTGGCTGCGTACCTAGGCGTGGGGGTTTGGGGCCTACCAGAATTCAATTTTTGAATTTTTTTTTGTTTTTTCGCAATTTTTAATGCCAATGGATGGTGTTCGAAGAGAAAAATTGTAAAAAATAGTGTTTTTTCGCCATACCACCATTTTTAAGGCCATTTTTTTACCTTTGAAAAATATTGCACCCCCTCCCTTAGAATTTTGGTGCCGCTCATCTATATGGCTGGCTGGTTAAAAGATACGTATACCTAATCGTACTTAAACTCAACAAGTGGTTCCGGACCTCCACCTAATCACCATGATTAGGAAATTCATTTGAATGAATTTGAGTTGTTTTAGGTAGGCGAAAATACTGAGAACGTTTAGTTCCAAAATAATCGAGACATTATGAAACAGGAGGCTGTGTAGGTGGGTCTGTCCCGTCCCGATTCTCCGTCTAAAAATAAAACAGGTTATTTTTAGATCACTGAAATTCCCGATTCTCCGACCGATTGTATAAAACACTATTTTTAAACACGAAAAATTACCGCCTCTCTGACCGTCGCGATTCCTCGACCGTCCCGATTCTCCGACAATCCCGATTCTCTGATTGTCCCGATACTCTGACCAATTGTATAAAGCTCTACGTTTAATTGTAAAGGATATTGAGATTCGTGAAAGGATGACGCGTTTTCCTTACTTGATCGATTGTTAGTTACACTTTTGTTCCATTTAAATATATTAATGGTTATTATATATTGACCACTACCGAGGAGTGAGATAAGTCAACGAGTTCATCTGTAGATTTACATTTATAAAGACACCGCATTCTTAAATTCTCAGAGCTCTTAACAAAGTCTGATTCCGATTTGTAACGTCAATGAACTGCCTATGTACAACAAGCAAAATAGAAGAGTGAAAAAAGTTATACGAGCACCTATAGTCTGTTTCACTTAACTTCATGCATAAATTTTGAAATACTGTTTCCGACAATAAGCTGACAGATAGCGATTATAGCATTGATCTGAAATATGTACTATAATTATCGTAACCTCTCGGCTTACTGTCCGTGAAAATTCTCGAAATTTATGTACGAAGTTATTTGAAACAGACTATAACTATTGAAGACACTTTATATAATTTATAGAAACGACAAAATTCTTCATAAGAATCATTTTAATGAGAAATGCGTTCCAGTGGACGAATTGTGGCGGGGACGGATTGTGAGGGACGAGTTTTGATTGAGACGAATTGTGGCGGGACGAATTGTGATGGACGAATGGGGGGTACGAATTATGGGGTACGAACCTTCCATATACCTATATCATCGATTAACTTTATCTACACCATTCCGTTTGACTTTTCTATATCAGATTGAACACAGATTTCTATATTAGATTGAACACTCCTATTCCAGAATCAACCAATATTAAGAAGAAGAAATAAAACGAAAAGATAAAGAAAAAACCCGTATAGGGAAGAACCATAAATGAGAAACGCTTGAAGATTGTGAACGAATCGTTATCATACATGTATATTCTTGGGGGGGTGGGTTTAGGGGTTTGCCCCAAAGAATGGCTACTGATTCCACTTACTCCGCAAAATGCAAAATGGCTGAGACCCCCAGAATTGTCGATTTTTTTAATAAAGTTCTAAAAATTGTGCGGTTCAAGCGTTTTTGGATTGAAAGTCTCAAATTTGCGGAGCTTCGCGCCATTTAAAAATTTTTCGATAATATTTTGTTCAATTTTATCGATTTTTAGCCAAATTTTTTCGAACTTTTTCAAATGTTTTTATGCTCTAGAAAGGACGAGCATTGTCCGAAACGTCTAAAAACAGAGTTTTTAACGTGAACCCATCGTTTTTAAGCCAACAGGCACTTTTTAAAACATTTTTCAAGCACGACCCTTCCCCCGCACAGAATTCCCATGCTGTACATTTATGATCGTAATCATTGTAAAATTACATCCTGAACCAGTGCTCAACCAAAAGAGAAATTGCACCACTACATCTAGAAATGAAGCATCAAACCTACGGATTGGAGCCCAAAAAGAAGAGCTAAAAATAGCTTGGAGCCGCCTCACTTACTCTACCCCTCTTAACAAAGAGGCCCTTTGGGTGAGCGGCCCAACCGATGGAACCTCATATGATAATGCCGTTCAAAATCCAAAATGAATTAAAATGAACAGAACCAAAATGAGAAGCGACCCTTGACAGAACACGAAATGCTTTCGTCATTTGGACAAGATACATACGAGTTCTTGATGTGGTTTGGGGATTTAACCTCCTCCAGAATGGTTACTGTTCCCCGCAAAACGGTTGCGTTGCGACCCCCATAAAATAGCCGATTTTTCGATAAAATCACAAAAATTGTGCTTTTTAAGCGTATTTACTGCTCATCGTTGGCTTGAATATGTTTAAATTTCGGTGCTTCGCGCCGTAACTTATTTTTAACCACATTTTGTTCAATTTACTCGATTTATTCGACATCGTTCGCGCGTTTTTATGTTTTTATGCTTTAGAAAGAACGAGCATTGTCTGAAACGTCAAAAAACCATGTTTTTAACGTGTGTTCATCGTTTTTTAGTCCGAAAAAGGCACCTTTCAGATATAGTTTGGTCCTAACCCCTATCACGTAAAATTAGATAACGCAAATTTAATATAAACTTACAGCAGGACATAACGAATACGAAACTATTAGGAGGAGACGACTCGCGACCCAAAACGAATAACTACGACCAAGACGACTAAAAACTATGTTATAGTATGTGATATTTAAACATCTCTTTAACATTAGCTTATGCGGATTCGGCTAATGGGTTTTTGAATAGGTTTCGGCAAACTTTTGAGTAATAAATAAATGTAGTAGAACTGATACGCGAAAACTGTCAAGAATATACGAAGTAGCTAGTGTGCGCATGGACAATGAGACAATTGGGCGGAATTTGTCAGTTACGTAGGAAAAACAATAAAAGCGAATAAAACGATTAGTTTAAATCAAAGTCAAAAAAGAATAAGAACAAGTGTTTATATTTCACGTAGACCTTTTCCACTGAGGAGCTTATTCGTGCGGATTAATCTTGTATGCTTTGTACGTCACATCCCCTTCTTTAATTCGGACGTCCTCGGACGATTCGGCTCCTTTTTTTGCTTGATTTTTCATAATGTAAACTACTTTAAAGCATAGAACCAAATAAACACATTTTATACAGGTGTAGCACTATTAAACTATGAAAACAACTACAAGTGCTTAAAATTAATGATAATTAATATTCTACTGATTCTGCTTCACTTGCATCATCAGCATAATCGTTATATTTACGGTCTAACTGTGGTTTGACTTGTTTACAAAAATACGGTTTTGTGCGGTTGACATGCACAGTTTCAGTAACCGATGATGTAAGAGACCGAATAGTTAAATTAGGATAATCAATAGCAATTACCTTGTAGGGACCTTGGAAAACTTGTGCAAGCTTTTTACACAAGCCACGCTTAATTATTTGTGAATCTTTCAACACTAAATCATTAATCTTGTAGCTTGTATCGTTTGCTCTTTTATTGTAATATTTTGCATATTTTTCCTGCGATGCATGTATCTTATTTTGAATTACATCTAAAGATTGCGTGAAGTGTTGCTTGACTGCATCACTATATGAATCGATATCTAACAAATACGGATTCATATCAGCAGTTAGAGCAATATCTATTGGTAGCTTGGGTAAACGTCCATAAATGAGTTCACACGGTGCGTATTGTGTTGACTCATTAACACTAATATTAACAGCAAAAACTGCAAAAGGAAGATGGTCATCCCAATCCATTTGATTGCTTTCTACGTACATACGCATACGGGTGGCTAAAGTTTGATTTGCACGTTCAACTTCGCCATTAGATATCGGATGATATGCAGTGCTGTGCACCTTCTTTACACCTAGCATTTTCGTAACTTCAGTCATTAACTGTGATGTAAAATCAGTTCCTTGGTCTGACTGCAAAATGTTTGGTGCGCCATGTCTGCATATGATCTGTGTTACAAAAAGTTTTGCAATCGTTTCTGCTGTAATATTTTGTGTTGCAAATGCTTCGACGTATTTCGAAAAATAATCAATGAAAACGACTATAAAGCGGTTGCCACTTTCAGTGATTGGCAATGGTCCCATACAATCGACACCTAGTCGTTCGAATGGACCACTAACTGAAATGGGTTTTAGTTCGGCTTTAATTCTATGTCTCATTGGTTTGTTCAACTGACACTGCTCACAAACCCTACAGTACTCAGTAATATCTTTAAGCATTGTGCTCCAATAGTAACGCTTACTTATTAGCTGAATAGTTTTTCGCGCGCCAAAATGACCCGCTAACTCATCGTCATGATGGGTTTGAATAATAAAAACTTGCAACTTTTTAGGTACCACAATTCTAAAAGTTCCGTTTTCTTTGTAATACAAGATGTCATTTTTGTACTCAAATTGTTCCAATTCAGATGCATTAGTGTGATTTTTCAATTTATCTATGATAGGCTTAAGTTTATGATCCTTATGCTGTAGAATCTTCAGGTTAAAATTACTTTCGTGATCGAAATTCAGATTCACACATTCTTGAGGGCGACTAATAATATCATTTTCGATATCAAAGACAGGTGTTGCTTTTTCATTCGGAAAACGTGAAAAAGCATCAGCATTTTTGTTTTTGCTACCTTTTCTCGGTACGATATTTAGCTTTGTATCTGCAAGTGCCAAACCCCATCGTGCTATGCGTGGTGAGGCATTTTGTTTTCCTAAAACAGCTTTAACCGCAGTATGGTCTGTATGAACGGTGACTTCATGCATGTACAAGTAGGGTCTAAAGTATTTAACAAACTCTACTACAGCAAGAGTCTCAAGCTCAGTAATGGGATAATTTTTCTCAGCTGGCTTCAATGTTCTACTAGCATAAGCAATTGGATGCTCGAAACCATCGTTGCTTATCTGGCTTAAGACTGCTCCTATTCCTAGAATTGAAGCGTCAGTCTGTAGAACAAAAGGCTTATTAAAATCTGGATGCGCTAGAATTGGCGGTTGAATTAGCATATTTTTCAGCAAGTTGAAGGCTTCTTGTTGCGACACAGTCCATTCGAATTTCTCCCCCTTCTTTAAGAGTCTGGTGAGGGGTTGAGATAACTGAGCGCAATTTTTGATGAATCTCCTATAATACGATATAAGACCCAAAAACGCTTTTATTTCTTTTGCGTTTCTCGGTTCCTTTATAGCTCGTACAGCCTCAAATTTACTGTCATCCGGGAGAATTCCAGCATGTGAAATCTTGTATCCTAAATACTGAACTTCATTAAAGCTAAACTTACATTTATTTAGTCGCAGTTTCATACCTCCTTTATGTAAACGATTTAGAACATCTTTTAGCCTTAATAGCATTTCTTCATGGCTTTTTGCGAAAACTAAAATATCATCAAGATATATTAGGCACGAATTCCATTGTAAACCTGATAAGAGAATATCCATCAGCCGCTGAAAAGTTGCTGGGGCATTGCACAACCCAAAAGGCAAGTAATTAAATTCATACAAGCCACATGGTGTTGAGAACGCTGTTTTTTCGCGGTCTTGATGAGCTATAGGAATGGACCAGTAGGCATTCGCCTGGTCTAACGTAGTGAAAAATTTCATGTTTTTCAAAGTGTCCAGTATATCATCAATACGAGGCAAAGGGTACACGTCTTTTTTAGTTACTTCATTTAAACCACGAAAGTCTATGCATAACCTATGACCTCCTGTTTTCTTTTTCACTAAAACGACGTTCGTTGCCCATGGTGATATACTTGGACTTATGATATTCTTAGACTCTAGTGCTTTAATCTCTTCCAGTATTATCTGTTTTTCCTTAGGTGATGTACGAAAAGGCAAACGTCTTACTGGTCTATTGTCTCCAGTGTTAATAGTGTGAGAAACTAAATCAGTTTTTCCAGTGTCTTTTTCGTCCAAAGCATACAAGCTGGGAAAAAGACAAAGAACTTCGACAAGTTGCATCTTTTCTTTCGGCGTTAAATTATCAGAAATATTAGCATGCTGAATCACGTATTTGCGCGATTTTGCTGCTAAATTCGCCTTTGTGTTCACCAAAGACAAAATAAATTTCTCATTATTGTTTTTTTCGTAGCCTTTTATGTTTCCAATGCACATGCCTTTATGAAGTCTAATCGAATAGGCATAAAGATTAAGTGCTTGCACTAGAATATGCTGATTTCTCACACTGTTAACGGAGGCTGCAAAATATGCACCATAGTCAGAATTAATATTACATGGTTCGAATTGTACGTTGCTTACATTCTTATATAATGATGATACGTTAGCAGATACTAGCATAACTGAACGCGCAGGTATATCGCAAGTATCTTCTACAGTAACTGCCCCTCGTTTTATGGGCGGATTATAGAGTAATCCACTGCAAGGTATCTCTACTGCTTTAAACCTTACAAATTGCTTTTCATTATCAAATTGATAATTTTTAAATCGAAACAAAAAATTCGATCCCAAAAGAAGAGGTTTGCTGCAATTTTCTTGAATATGCACCAAAACGGTTTCCTCTATGTCAGCAACTCCAACTGTAAGAAGACATTCACCTAAGAGAGGTATGAAGTCACCATTTGCCGCTAGTGGTTGGGCAAAAGTAGGGAAGACTGAAACATCTCCGATTTCCTGAATTAATTTTGCATCAGCAAGTGAAAAGACAGCTCCTGTATCGATAAGTGAATCAACGATACATTTGCCATTTACTATGACTGTAATATGAGGCGTTCGTCTTTCGATATCTATGTCATGCACGTTTGCTAAAACAGAATCATGCATTTTAATATGATCATTGGGATTTAACTGAT
Source organism: Mermis nigrescens (assembly GCA_036768485.1). Lineage (NCBI taxonomy): Eukaryota > Metazoa > Nematoda > Enoplea > Mermithida > Mermithidae > Mermis > Mermis nigrescens. The sequence continues at coordinate 21,495 of JAVLUZ010000520.1, forward strand.
GGTCATTATCAGGTGACCAGCCGCTAAATCTACCAAAACTCCCTGGAACAAAACCACGTAGAGGGCGAACATTAAACGTAATATCATCTAAATCTTCTAATGTGAGATCACTAGATGCATTTACATTTCTCTTGTTTTTCTCAAAAAATATTTTTCTATCAATATCGTATGACGAGTCTGCCTCCACGTAAGCCACTGATGCATTTTGAACTTTTATTTGATCAGCCCCTGTTTTATAGGATACAGTTGGATTTTTGACATTACTATTCTTATTTAATTTTAGTAAGGTTAATAAAGCTGTGCCAAGATTATTTGTAGACGTATCAGTCACTCTACTACTTGCATTGCGTTTTCGATAAATATAAAACATGAGACATAAGTATGCCACATATCCTAATCCGGCAATAACAAGTATGAGAAGAAGTGCATTGATGATTAATTGTACTGGACCAGAAATCAAAGAATTAAGGCCAGAATTAAAATTTTTCTGGCTCTGATCGATAAAATGTTCTAAAGAATTGTAAACCCCTCCAGCTGCGCTTTTGACACCAGCACCAACTCCTGTAAGAACGTCATGTACCAAGTCAGGTTCTATGGAGAGGTCAGCCGTATATTTCAGGACACTATTCAACTTATTTTCGAGGGCATGAGTACGAAAAATGTACTGTTTTAAGTACGAAAGAGCCACTGGAATTTCAGCAAGTTTATCATGAAAAACTGCTGGAGTATCAAACTGAAATATTTTATGCTCACCTTTCCACAACAAGTTTAACGGTATTTTACTCACATGAGTTGGTCCAGATTGCGTTTGCCAGAGTGAATCGTTACGATATACCGGTACGGTACGATGATTACAGTCTACTTTTGGTGAATACTGTAAGAGATCTGGGGAACCTGGACTAATAAAAAGTACCTCATTATTAACAATAACTGGAGTATTGATGTAGCAAGTATCATTCAACTTATGATTATGTATGATTTTCGCATTTTCAATTTGTTTACAACGCCACACAGACAATATTTCGCCTGTGAAATGTGCCGTAATATCGTTGCGTTGTAGCAATGCACGTGCGCCTAACGTTGCATCAAACTGTAATAACTGCCACACTAAATCTAAATATTGCTGCGCATGACTACATAATTCGGTCCACATATAACGAAAATTATTCTTATCAGAATTTATCATATGATATTCTAAATAATTTAATTTAGCATTAACTGGATCATTTTCACTTAAATGATTTCTGCTGACAGCATAATTATTAAAATCACGCCTACTACTCCCATTAAACTGAAGAATCGCACCTTGATGAGTATTAAATGCTGCACTTAAATGGCTACATGCCTTATAAGGTGACTTAATACTGAAAGATGCTTGCATTTCCTCAACAATTAAATAATGATCACTAGATAATGCATCATAATTTCCTTTAAAACTAAGAAGACATGCTGATTCTATATTTGTCTCATTCCAGACAATTGTACCTTCATTACTAAAACATTGACTTGCATTTGCTAAACAGCCACCTAGATCGCCTAAATCGCTAAATACAGTTTTACCGTTATAGGTTGCTACTGTACCTAGTTCAAGCATGAAATTTTCTACTTCCTTACAGACTTGCTTGCAACACCACTGATACTTAACGGCCAGGGAATTGTTCGTTGACCATATCCCCGTAGGCATCAGAACCAGTTGTTGCCCATCATAATTTTTCGTTTTTGCGACATTTTTACAAACATCTGGAGCAACATTCTCAATTTTTACATTATCACTAAGTAACCCTTTTGCCCCAAAGAAGCCCATGTTTGTGCAAACTTTTCGTTTACGAGTTAAGCATTTATGAGCGTTAAAAGTGACAGGCTCATCTAAAGGCACAAAAACATTTACGTTCAATTTTTGGGGCCGATTTTGCAAATTTTTAGGCCATACACACGAAACTTTTCTCGGGATCTCTAGCGGGTGCCCACTTTTTGAAATCCCACAGATTTGCAATGCCTTAGTCATGCTTAAACTGCAGATAAACAAACAGATGAATATAATATTTCTAAGATTCAAATTTTGAAACGAAGTACTAAAATTATTTGCGCCGTTTGTTTTTTCACACTTTCGTTTTCCCTCCTTGCAGTCATCCTTAAATTTCGGCCTCGTCGCTGGCTGAAAAAATTTAAAGTAGTCAGTCAAAGTACCTATTTTGGACTTAAAGTATAGACTACTAGTACATTCTGTGAAACGCCGCAGATGCAATAGGTGTTTATCCGCGATTTTCAACGCGGCTTTAGCTTTTTCCTGCGCCGCTCGAAATTTCTTTTCCACCTTGTCGAATTCTGGGTCCGGGTGGCGAACTATGCGCCGATAGTCACCATCGGGCGTTGGTGACTTCATCGGCGACGCTGGTGAGACCGGCTCGATGGCGGGGGCCTCCGTCGCCAATGGCGGCGCTTGGATTTTAAACGGCTCTAGCTCCGAAGCCGCGCGACGCCGTCGTAAAGGCCTATTTGGATTTTGGCCACTACCACCACGCCGGCGCTTTCGGCGCAGTCCTAGTGTGATAAATGATAATTCAGAGCTGACTGCCTTAGAGGAAGTGAAGTGTGGCACAAAATAATTCATATTCATTTCGTTGCTATGCGCTTTTGTCAACTCAAAGTCAAGACTGACAGTATGATCATCTGTGTCTAACTTGCGCATGTTACCTTTATTTTCGATATTACAATTATATTTATTAAAAGGTCGTTGAGACAAACTTGATCTAAAATTTTGATCAGTTTGAGAGTTGCTCCCACGACGATAAAAATTATGATAATATTGTCTTTCAGGTAAATTACTATTTCTATAGCGATCTTGCTTATTATTAGTCATACCTTGTTGATTAGTAAAATGAATGCTATGCTTATAACGATTTTGCTTATCATTATTTGCACTCGGTTGACCAGAAAAATTAAAATTAGTATCCCTATAACGATTTTGTTTATCATAATTAGCACTTGGTTTGAAATTAAAACGATTTTTCCAATTATTAAAATTAGTGCTACCGTGTTTATTAGTTCTATTAGCGAAATTATCCTCACTCTTTTTCCTCGGTCCGCCTGTAAAACTCCGATCGTGCTGTTGAACTGCCGTCTGCCTTTTCTCTTTGTCGCTGAGGACGATTTCGGTAAGTAGATCGATCTTCGCTTTCAAATCTGCGAGCTGCGTATGGCCTGAATTCATTAGAATATTTTCAGTCGTTTGTTCTTTGATCATGAAATTACTTCGTATTAGCTGGGATTCAACATAGCAAGCCGCTTTTAGGGCCTCTTCCAGAGAAGAAAATTCACGAAAACAGATTTTTTCTTTGATTTCCGGCAAGAGTCCCCTGATAAAAATTGGCTTGAAAATAGATTCTCGTAGCGTACTATTTAAATTCGGGTAAGCAATTTTTGCCATTTTCCTTAAATTTTCAAGGAATACGGAAACACTTTCGCCAGTTTTCTGCTTTTTGTCGTACAGAAACTGCTGAAAAACATCGGCATCTTTGCCGTCGGGAAAGTGCTCTTTTATTTTATTAATAAAACCATCATAAGAAAAGGGAGGTTGTGAGGTGCGCTTAATCTCCTGAAGAGCTGCTTGGGCTGCACCCGATAAATTTGCTTCTAAGAATGCAATTTTATATTCATCGTCTCCCTCAATTCCTTGTAATTTTAGAAATTGATTAAATTTTCCGATCCAGTCAGAAAAACATTCGCCAAACGATCCGCTGAAAATCGGAGGAGGGCGTAAATTAAACAAAGGATTGACTGGAAAATACGGTCGTCTCCCATTTCCAAGAGCAACATCCGCTGGGTGAAGATTTTCGAATTTTATATCTAAACTTTCCAATCTTTGAGCTAAAGGCTCAATTACTGTGCGGAGTGCATCTTTAACAGTGTTATCCAAAAGAGTCGCCTGGTCATGATTGGGCATTTTTCTTTTAATAGTTTTAGAAGTAGATAATTTAGCTTCGTCAATAATTTTCCGAAATTCCTCACTCAGAGTTAATTTAGGAGAATTTCCTGACTGTGTATTTGTTACATTATATTTAAATGTGGTCATTTAGGAACAACACGTTGTGAGATAATAAGTACCAGATATCATGTTGAATAACTAGGGATTCAGTATTATAATTATTTGAATTAAGTAATATGCAAATGGAAATGGCTAAGTACAAAGGACATGCAGCTATATGCAAATAGGGCAGAAGCTATATGCAAAATAGATCAAGAGCTATATGCAAATAGGGCCGCAGCTATAGGCAAATAGGGCAATAGCTACTTACAGAATATACATACACTTAAGTACTGTTAGCCAAGTTAAAATAAAATTGTATACCAAGAAAAATACGACGATGTGCCAATATACGTTCTCTTGATCAACAAAACGGCAACAACGAACAAAGTGCACCAACCCAAAAATACGCGTCCAACAGCCAATAACGTAATGTAGGGAACGATTAAAAAGAAGCGCGCCGGTCATATAGCAATTTTAAGTACGGATGCAGTTTATAAAAATTTACATAGATTGAAAAACGCTAAAAACGCATAATATCTCAGTGACATGCTCTACACGCTGTTATAATAATATTTACGCGACGCATGTCCTGGATTTGCATGAAACACGTACACAATGAGAACTAAATAATGAATTTACACGAAAAGATAATGCACAATAATGATAAGGCTAAGTAATACATGAGTAATATTATAAACTAGCAAAAATTGAACAAAATACTAAAGTGCAATATTATTAAAACGGCGAGTCAAAACGGGAAAGGAGCTCCTATTATTTTCCACGTTTGAGGAAAAATCAGAAAAAAACAAATCGTTGGATTTAAAAGAAATCTCAACGAAACGAAGCAATGAGGTTCCTTAAATTTAGGAACCAAAAAAATAAATCCGCTGTAAGTATAAGAATATCGGTCAGAAAACCGATGACAAAAGGTCCGTTTTTTTAAAATCGAAAACCAAAATTCGATTTGGAAAAAAAGCGGCAAAAATTATCGGAAAATTTTTTCTTCTAGAAAATTTCCGTAAAGCAGATTCGGTCAATTTTCGAAAGAAAATTTTTACAGGAAGTCTCGCCATATCACGTAAAATTAGATAACGCAAATTTAATATAAACTTACAGCAGGACATAACGAATACGAAACTATTAGGAGGAGACGACTCGCGACCCAAAACGAATAACTACGACCAAGACGACTAAAAACTATGTTATAGTATGTGATATTTAAACATCTCTTTAACATTAGCTTATGCGGATTCGGCTAATGGGTTTTTGAATAGGTTTCGGCAAACTTTTGAGTAATAAATAAATGTAGTAGAACTGATACGCGAAAACTGTCAAGAATATACGAAGTAGCTAGTGTGCGCATGGACAATGAGACAATTGGGCGGAATTCGTCAGTTACGTAGGAAAAACAATAAAAGCGAATAAAACGATTAGTTTAAATCAAAGTCAAAAAAGAATAAGAACAAGTGTTTATATTTCACGTAGACCTTTTCCACTGAGGAGCTTATTCGTGCGGATTAATCTTGTATGCTTTGTACGTCACCCCCCAGAATTTCCATGCTGTACTTATATGATTTGATGCCTACAAAAGAATTGCAGACCGCTAATAAACTGATTAAATGTATTTCATTAATAAATATTAATTTGAGATTCATTATTTCTTTTATATTTCATTAATAAATGTTAATTCGCTGCACAAATGGCTTCTTCAATTATACCTACTCTCGTAGCAGCTGGTTGAAGCTCTTCTAATAGAAATTTAATGCGCTTTGTTTAATGCGTGGTGCATAAGTGCCACAACAATCTAAACAGTCAAATAATCTGCTACAGTAATAAACAGAAGAGCGAAAATGGGCCGTTTGGAATGGAACAGACTGTAATAAAAATGTTAGTTAGTAAAGATAGGTATATGTACGTAGTTAACTCAGATACGATTAACTGCAGCATAAAAGGGCGTAGTTGACTGTATTTCAGTTAATAATTGTATAATTAACTGTTCCAACGCTACTTTCCATGCATATAATTTTGCACAGTAGACTATCTTAATTTTGTCAGTTTCTATTGTAGCAGGAGTGCTACTACACGGCTAGAAAGGCCGACTTTGAAGTTTAACCCGTGATGTTAATGTTTCATTGTTTCTCAATATTATTCGATACTTTGCGCAGTTGTGAGCAAGAGCCCGAGTAGTCGATTAGTATTTCACACGCGAATCAGAGCGGAAGATCCGGGAAACCGGTGCGGGTGAAGTTTTGCTCGCGTAACGGTGGAGGCGGCGCCCCCGTTACACTATTAATCTGATGGTTGTTTTCCAGCTTAAGCTGCTTCTGTAATCGATTTACATTGGATTTAAACATTTAAAATCCTTACAAACCGTTCCGCGAGTAAGACTGCATGTAGTATCCTCGTATGATATCCTTGTTTGGTTTCCTACAGAATTTTATACGACACTCTGACAGCTAAAGGTCGGATCAATTTAACGCAATCGCAAAAGAATTCTGGTTTACGACAGTTGAAAATATTCCCAAGTTTAGGTGAAACAGACTAAAAATAATGTATCAAAACTTAATTCGATCGTCGAGCAAAAAATAGGTCATCCTTCTATAGTCTATAATCTGTTTCATTTGACTTTGCAGCTTTCTTTTGAATTTGATCTGCATGAATTAGGCTACAAAAGTGGTTTAAAACTTTGCTGAGGTAATGCGGCTTTGCAGTTGCAAACATCTTGCCATAAATCGACATACTGTAGAATATCACAATCATGGCGTTAGTTTAAACCACTTTTGTAGGCACTTTTAATCTTTTCAAAAACCTCAATGTAAATGAAATCGACTATACATATTTCACGAAATCTTGTGCATGAAAATCATTTTCAGCGTCCGAGTAGATAGCTACAAAAGTGACTTCTAGGCAAGCTACATTAATTTTATTTCGCATTGCGGGACTAAATTCTATTCAATTTTAAATCACAGTGTCGTGATTGTTACCGCAGTTTAAAATACTTTTGTAATTGATTCACATTATTATTAAAATTGCGATACATACACATAATTTCGTTAAATTGACACCACAAAATAATCAAAAAATTGGGTGTAACTATAATGAATTCGTTCCTAAACGACTTCACACAGCAATTTAACAATTCGTATATATATTTTTTTAAAAGTTGCAGCAAGTAAAGAAACAAGCATGCAGCAAGTAAAGAAACAAGCATAATTAACTTCTGATAAATTTATGATTTTAAGTACTGTGTCAATAAAACTTGGATTCTGCTGCATTTGCAAGATACTTACCTATAGCAACTTCCTTTCCCCAGCGATTTGGTCGACATTATAGACCGACCTAACCCAAAATTTTTTCCCATTTTTCCACCCTCTTTCCACGTTTTTCGCGCGATCTAAAAACGTTGAAAATAGAAGTGCCTGTGTACGCTGATAACGAATCCAGCATTCATTTTTGATTTCAGACAAAACCGGGGTAAAAATGAGGTTTTTCGTCAAAAAAAATTTTTGGGGGTATTTTTTGATTTTGAGGCGACAGCAATCGCTTGTGGATTCAAATTGGTGCCAGACATGGGCTAAGCCTAAGGCAAAAATGGAGCGAAAATTGCTCCGCTCGCTTCGCTCGCTCCTGAATTTTCGCTCCATTTATCCCAGGCTTAGCCCATGCGCTGGCATCAATGTGAATGCACATAACTAAGCCTAAGCCTTAGACATTGGTAACCTTGCTCAGTCACAGTCCCCCGACGCTTTGGAGTAAAATAAATGGAATTCTTTACTGGCATGCCAAATTATCCCAAAATTTTCAAAAAAAAATTTAAAAAAATTTGTTGAAATTATTGAAAAAATTACAAGAGCCTAATTTTTATCCAAATTCTGGAATGCTGAATTCGTCATTAGCATGCTAAATTACCCTTAAATGTGCAAAAAACGAAGAATTTTTTTGTGCAATTTTTCGCAAAAATGACAAAAAACCTGATTTGTCACCCTAATATTGTGTGAAATCAAATATGAATGTTGGATTCGTTATCAGGTCACAAAATTACCCCAGAAAATGGTAATTTCGGAAGAAAAACAATTTTTTAAAAGTTTTGTCCTCCTAAACTGTAGGTACTACTGTGCCTGGTGCACACCTACCTTTTGTGTGTGCGGTTACTTAGCTTTGCAGCAAACTCGAATACTAGCGCATGTTCGCAGATTTTATACATTTTTGCATGCGCTAGTTTCATTTATGACGTTTTTAAATGATATATTACACGTAAGTGAGTAAATTACCTTAAATGTGATAAAAGCGAGTCGGGGACTTTGACTGAGCGGGGTGGCTATTATTGAGAATAAGATGACCTCCTAGAAATTAACTTTGCATGAATGATTTAATTTAACTAAGGGTCAAGGAATTCAAATCTGAAAGAATTAGGTGTCGGTCGCGGCATTATTGACCGAGTTACAGACTATTGAACTTCATGTGTTTAAGGATAACAAATTAATTAAGACGAACTGGGCTATTCTCAATATTAGCCGTTTGTACTTCTATTATACTTAGGCTTAGGCTTAGTATATCTGAAAAGGTGTTTGAAGCTGCTTAGGTCGAGGTCGCTCCCGCTCAGGCCAATGTATAGATGCCTTAGGTCGATGTATAGATGCTTAGGTCGATGTAAATGATTAGATGTTGAAATGTCAAATTTTCAAAAAAAACGTGATTTTATGCCTTATCAAGCAATAATCTATAACGTAGATGTTGAAAACACGATCTGTCAACCATGAGAGTGAAAAAATCTTTAAAAAAATTTTTTTTTGAAAATTTTTTTTTCACTTTCATGGTTTCCGACAATTTTTTCGACTTCTAAGTTAAAGATCAATGGTTCAAAAGGGCATAAAATCACATTTTTTTTGAAAATTTGACAAGGTCACCTTATTTTCAATATACTCCGAGCGGGGTTACCAATGTCTTAGGCTTAAGCTTAGTTATGTGCATTCACATTGATGCCAGCGCATAGGCTAAGCCTGAGATAAATGGAGCGAAAATTGCGGAGCGAGCGAAAGAGCGGAGCAATTTTTGCTCCATTTATGCCTTAGGCTAAGCCCATGTCTGCATCAATGTGAATCCGCAAGCAAGAGTGAAGCCGAGCGGAGCAATATGAATGCACATTATTATGCCTAAGCCTAACGCATTAGTAACAGGAGTCAGAATAATTCTATTTTCCTTGTTATTTCGCTGAAAAACAACAAATTGCTGCAAACAATCTCGAAATTAACTTGTGTCGTCGAGTGGTTAAGACATCGGATTTCAAATCCAGAGGTTCACAGTTCGAGTCCAACATACTGTGACTTTCTGTTCTTTTATCTTGAGAAGCCTGACGTACTACCGTAATCAATATTCACACACAAAGGGTAGGTGTGCATCCAGGCTCAGTATTACCAAACTTCATGAGTGCCGAAAATCCTATGTACACTGTATTGGGTTGGCAAGGCTGGGTTTCTTTGGTTTTTGTGTGTTTTTTGGGTGCAAAAAATCATTGTTTTGGGTTTTTTACGGGTTTTTTAGGTTTTTTATCCACATGTTACCAATTTTTCAAATAGACTAATGCACTGCAGCTTTGCAATTCCACGTCAGCAGAATTTGAGCAAGATTGTGATGAGGAGGAAGTGGATACTATAGAGTAGCTGGGTAAAATTAGGGTCACATATATGTTCTTGTGTCAATTACAAAGCAATGTGGGAAGATTTCATCAAAATCTATATTCGGTCATTTCTGAACATACTTGCAAGTGTGCAATTAAATTTTATAGAATAATGGTTATGAGCCTGATATGGCATCCCTGCTTCCTAATATATTTTTGAGAGCCAGTGCATCTTTTGATTAAAATCTGGTAATGTCCGAGCATTGAAGGGAAAGATACATACATATATGTGGCAGTCGCAATAAACAATTGTTTTGTAGCTGGATTTCAATATTAGCTGAATAAAGTTGTTGCCCTTTGTTTGTTTCGTGTCTTGCAGCTTTAGGAAGTATTCCCAGCTACTGTATGCAGTTATAGTGGTCATTTCCATAAAAAAAACTCAAAAAACAAAAAAAAACCCAAAAACCCAAAATTCAAAATTTTCAAATCTGGTTTTTTTTTCATTCCTGACTGTATATAATAGCGGTGTTTGATGCACCTTTTGTTTAAAAATTTTGCGCTCTACTAGAAATATCACAATCGGTATACATTATGTCTGTTTAAATTTGAATTTCCTTTCTTCAGAAAGGCATTTTAGCCAATTCTGAAGTCGTTTTTGACAATGAAAACTAAAATTTATCAAATGGCGCGAAGCGCCAGAAAAATTTGAAATTTTAGCTCTCTAAAACGCATTTTTGCATTACAAAAACTAACCAAATCCGGTCAGAAGATAAGGATTTTCAATTGTAGTGGAGTTCTAGACCAAATTGTCGATAAAACTGCTGCAATTAGCGCGGCGCGGCTTAAAGATTAAGTAAGTAATAATTAAATAAATCTGGCGCGAAGCGCCGAAATTTTTTGGAGTTTCACTTCTCCAAAACGCATTCTAATATAACAAAAATTTTCCACAAGTGCCAATTAAGCCCAAAACATTTTTCTATTTCCCAAAATTTTTTATTCGACAAATAGATTAAAAAGTGGGAAAAACGGTGACTTATAGTCATGGTTAGAAAAAAGCAGAGTTTGAAAATTTTCTAAATTTTGGTTTTTTTGGTTTCATATGGTTTTTATGGTTTTTTAATGGTTTTTATGATTTTTAATGGTTAAATTTTGGTGCTTTATTATGATCAAAAACTACTAAATTGAAGAACGGGCATGAGTTAGCTAACCAATTATTCAGGAAAAATAGCAAAAGTCAGCAATTTCAACTTTATTGAAATTTCCGAACCTTAGGTTATAGTTGAATCGAGGTCGCCTTCAGTGGCTTCTTCAATGTGGCTAAGAACTTCGTCATCGGCGGATAAGATCATGGCCGTATTCACGGGGGGGGGGGGCGCCCCGGAAATGAAAAATAAATTTTGAAATACACAAGGGTCCCTCAGAGGGAAAAATGAAAAATTCTTAAAGTAGAGTCTAAAACACCACCAAGACAGGTTTTCAGCGTACTTTGGAGCTAGTGAATTCAACATTTTTCGGCGCTTCGCACCGAATTTATCGTTTATGTATAGTTTTTGTCTTTTAGCTCACCAAAAACCGCTCAAATTTGAGTTAGACATGTAGAACATGTCAAATTTTTTGGCACATTTTCTGTATTGTCTTTCTTTGTAAATGACCAAGATTAATTACAAAGACACATTAGGAAAATATTCGTCAATGGAATGATGAGAAATCAGTTGTGTAGATTGTTTAAACAATAGATTTGTGTAATATGAGTGTGGAATCGAGTGAAAAATTTTTGAAATTTTTTTAAAATTTTTTTACTATTGCGTAGAGCTCGTTGAGATATGCTCAAAAATGTCTTTATTTTTGCCCGTCTTTTAATGGTTCTTGAGATATTTAATCTCAAAATTTTTGCCTACCTCCCCTTCCCCCAAATGAAATCCTGGATATGGGCCTGGATAAGTAATCGCATCTGGTGTTAAAGCTTCCATTTCATTATTGCTGCTGCTAGTTATGAAAAATTAACTTGCCATAGTTCAGTAAGCAAGCAAAGTATTCAATTCAGTTTACGATTTTGAACGATAATAAGAATCATCAACAACGTCCAAACAAAGGAACGATAATATTTATAAACGATAATGAACGAACAAAACAATACTAAGAGAGTGTTTACAAATGACAAAATACGTATCCCACAATATTGTTTAACATCGATTTTAAAAAACCAAAAAAAACCAAAAAAACCAAAAACCAGGCCGATTTTCAAACCATAAAAAACCATAAAAACAAAAAACCAAGAAACCAAGCCCAGCTTATCCTGCCTATAGTATATATTTCACGCTGGCCTAACCCAGCTGTAGTATTATAGGCATAGTTTGAATTCCTTCTAAGGGGGAGTCCGAAAATTTTGTACTTTAAAAGTCAATAAAAACTTATAAGAATGCATCCTACGTGTGAAATAATGCCTTATTTGGACTTTTCACATCCTGCAACAATTAAAATGCAAATAACAGAAATTTTTTTCGAAAATTGTTCACAGTCAATGTTTCACACTTTGAGAGTTTTAATACGCAAGTCGGACCTTTGATTAGAGAAAATATACCGGAAAACCTCTTTTGGGGCTATATTTTAACGTTAAAATTTTCATAAAATCATCCGGATATTGGTCCCCAAATTAGCTGATAAATAGATAAAAAAGACTAGCGCAAAGCTCTGAAATTGGTTTACGCTTCCATGCCAGAATACGTAAAAAAGCTTTAGAACGCAAGAGATGCGAATCTTTTGTTGGCTTGTCTTGATTTGTTGCAAATTGTCATGCTAAGCCGTTTTTAAAAGACGCAATCTGTTCAAAGCGCACTAATTTTTTGCATACTTTTTAATTTCAATCGACTAGAAATGGTTGCAAATAGGTAATCTTCTCATGGTCACAAACGCTCTATAGCTCTCTGTCGCCATTGGATTTATTTTCAAAAAAATCGTCGCAGAACAGCATTATGCAACCGCATAGCTCCTTGTTAGAAAATTCAAAATGTTGCCTGGGAGGAATTCCCCCTACTGGCTACGCCAGTGTGTAGTACATACATCGACTTGAGTGGGAGTGACATTGACATAAGCGGCCTAAAAAACTACGAAATACTACACCTAAGCCTTAGCTGTAATATAAGCAGAAACTTGAATAACGTTCCAATGATAAAATGCCTGTAGCACGGCTTTTTTAGCACCTCGCTAATGAAAGTTGCCCCGTACTAATGAAAATTTCGGCCGTTAGCTTAATGTGCTAACGGATACTAAGACGTTTCTTTGTCAAAACTGTAGTAATTTTAACGCATTTTTTAGCAAAAATCCCAAAAAATTTTAGCTTACGCGCCGAGTGTCATGCTATTTTCATGAAATCATCCAAATTCCGGTACCCAAATTAGCTGATAAATAGATAAAATAGACTGGCGCTAAGCACTGCAATTTATTTTTTCCATGCCAGAATGACTGAAAAATTTTTAGAATGCATGAGATGCGAATCTTTTGTAGACTTGTCTTGTCTTGTTGTCAATTGTCATTCTAAGCAATTTTCAAAAGACACAATCTGTACAAAGCGCACTAATCTTCTGCATATTTTCTAATTTCTATTGACTATAAATAATTGCAAATAAGTAATCTTCTCATGGTGACAAACGCTTTGTAGTTCTCTGTCGCCATTGGGTTCATTCTTAAAAAATCGTTGCAGAACAGCGTTACGCAACCGCATAGCTCCTTGTCGGAAAATTCAAAATTTTTCCCATGGGAATCCCCCACTCAAGCTACGTCAGTGTGTAGTACCTACATCGACCTACGTGGGAGCGATATCGACTTAAGCAGCTTAAAAACCTTAGAAATACCTCACCTAAGGCTTAGCGTAATGTAAGCAGAAATTTGAATTACGTTGCAATGATAAAATGCCCGTAGCACGGTTTTTTAGTTATACGCTTATGAAAGCCGTCGAGTGTCATGCTTACTGTTTATTCAGCCCTAAGCGCGTTGATTTAAACACTCCACCATCAATCCAAGTACAACCTAAAAGATTTAGCATTTATCTCGTCTTTTTGTTTAACGAGTTCTAGCTAATAATAATTACTTTGTGGCAACTTTGCACTGTTTAATAATGTTTGAAGACAAAATTGGCTTCTTTAGGTTCATTTATCATTCAATTCATAAGCGCAGTGACGTCTGTTTTTATATTAAATTAGTTAGGGATGCAACGGTTAGTGAATTTTGGTGTATTCGGGTTCGGGTTCGGGTTCGGGTAGTCCAATTCAATTTATTCGGGTTCGGGTTCGGGTATCAAAATCACTACCCGATCGGGTTAGGGTTCGGGATTTCAGTAAGTACAGATATATGGAGTGGTCGCCATGGTTGACGCGCCATCACCCTCAGAATTATAATGGATGGTGCGCCGCGAGTGCAGCGTTGCGTGCCCATCATGCGCCATCATCTCTTTTTTCTATTCAGTTAACCTATCCATCCCGTTAATCTGGCGAGCGGGGACGGCGCAACTGAGCTATTAATAGCGCCAACAAGTGAAACGTGCACGTGAATGCTGGCGCGCTTCCTTCTTGTTGGTGCTATTAATAGCTAAATTGCGCCGTCCGCATCACCAGATTAACGGGATGATGGAGGTTAATAGCGCTGAATAGAAAAAAGAGATGATGGCGCATGATGGACGTAACGCGGCGCTCGCGACGCACCATCCATTATAATTCTGAGGGTGATGGCGCGTCATCTTTCATGGCGACCACTGTAGGAATACCAGTGTAGTAGCGAATTTCTTTGGTACATGTAAGCCAGATGGTACAATTTTTATTATTTTGAGATGCCTAGTGCTTAATTATTCAATATATTTCACTCAAATTTCTAGTGATTTTCCTTCCTCCTCAGTTTACAAGAACACTAATGTAAATGAGATGTAATGCTCTTTGTATTGTGTCTGATACTTACACGAGCCCATGCGAAATCGCTTGCATGGAGAAACTGCCAAAACTGTTATTTGTGAAGTTTAATTCGATAGAAACCAAGTTTAATTACGATCAAAGAAGTAGTGTTTAGCATTTTATACGATATCATTTGGCAATCATTTTGTGAAATAAAAAGATTAAAAAATTCGCGTGAATCGATTGAAATATACCACTTAATTACATAGCCATGATAAGTAACATGAAATTCAGCGTTTTAGGGTCGAGCAAACAGAAAACGGCGCAAAAAAGCCGAAAATTTTTAAATCTTTGACATACAATTGTGCGATTTTAGAGCTTAAAAATACCCGAATAAACCCGAATAAAATCCATAAACATTCGGGTTCGGGTTCGATTTTCGGGTCCGGGTCCGGGTAGTCAACTTCAGTTTATTTGGGTTCGGGTTCGGGTACCCGTTGCATCCCTAAAATTAGTATATGGCAACCGCTGTATCATTTTTGATGTGTAGAAGGTACAAAGGTGTCAGTTTCTAAGTTTATTGAGCACTAGGAAGCCAATAATTAAGATTTAGCATGAATTTCTTGATTTATTTAAAGAAAATCATTGATAAAAAATTGATCCACAGAATATCATGGCAATCTTAAACAGTTAAATTAAAAAAGAATGAAGGACACACGTTACTTACAATATATGTTTATATTATACAGGTAAAAACCGGTGTGCTACTGGGGGTCGTGCTAAAAAAACACTGGCCTGTAGGCTGTACTAGTCGGTGTAGGAGAATTTCAAATTTGCCTATAGGTACCTACTTATCAATATTGAGCATTTTCTCACAATCTTTTTCCAATGTTTCTTTTATGGCATTTAACAATCTTAATTAAAAATCTCGAGCGCTCATAGTCATTTTGATGATTTGCAACCTCCTGCCATTATTCATTTTAACCAAGACTAGTAAATCATTGAATAATCTGTCATTACGCGTACGACGCAAAAATTTTGGTTGGGATTCAGTGTTGTCCACTTTCTGAGCGGTAGGGGTAAATGACTTCTTATTTTGGCCAAAAATGGCAGAGAAACTCTTAATATGGCCTAAAAATGCAAGTTTCGCCTAAAAGTCACAGTATGGGGGGAACATCTTATCTCTTGGAGTACCTGTAGTATACGGTCGGCTTAGGGTAAGATGGGAATATCCTCGCCCCGGCTATTCGTACATTTCTTGCTCCTGTTCAGTTCTCATTCTACTTGGGTAAGTTATTGCCTGTGCTCACTGCCATACAGTCGACTACCTTCCAATTTCGCTATTAAACAATATTGTTCGGTAATGAGTACAGTCGTTGAGATTGATTATTGCCTTATCGTCATATAGAACACGGAAAGCAGAAAAGGAGGGGAAAAATTGCCAGTTTGATCAGCGAAGTTGTCACTTTTTAATAAGTGTGCTTGCCTTACTTTCGACTAATTGTTTATTTACATTTTTAAGCAACCGATTTTACGAATGACTTTCGAAAACAAAGAAGTCAGAATACTGCTGGTTGGCGAAGGTAGGTATGCGATTCGTGGTACAATTTGCCAAGGTTTTTCTGGACGTGCCTGTATGCTTGTAACTTGTGAGCAGTGTTTTTTTGTACAAGGTCCTTTTGTACATGTACAAAGATGGTCCCTAATAGTCTTTGTACATTTCGAACACACAAATTTTTGGGTACTATAATATGGTACAGTAGCGATTTTAGTGTGGCAAAAACATGGTTGTTCGACCTTTGGTTACGTATTTTAGCAATTTCTAGGTTTCTGAGGGCAAAAATCAGTAATAATCGTCTCAAAACGGCACGAAGCGCCAAAAAATTTGGCATTTTTCCTTTCAAAATGCAATTTCTGAAATTATAAAGATATATAGAACAAGCAATTGCTCATTTTCGGCGCGAAGCGCCGAGAATTTTTGCGAATTTCGAACCTTTTTTGCAGTTTTTGTCTTCCAAAAATCGTTGTACATGTACAAAGACGGTCCCCAAAAGTCTTTGTACATCGCGAAAAATCTTTGCCGAATACAAAAAAACCGTGCTTGTAAGGGATAAATTTTTTCTATTTGTGGCGCTTCCAGTTCCCTTTACCTTTATACGGACCTGTTAAGGTGATACTGATAAAATCGATATATACAGTCTTTTTGGATATGCTTATTCCCAGGGCTTTTTTCATTCAGCTAGCAAAGCCATTATTTGCATATAGAAAGCGAAATTGATTCCGTTTACGCAGTCAAACAGATCCTAGCATTCTAAATGTAAACATTTCTTAAATTTTTACTAGATCTTTTTGAAGCTATTCTAACAAAAAACGCGATTTTTCATATTTATGTGAATGATATCTTATTGGCATGCAGACATTCGAGCGCACGATATTAGAACGCCGACATTAGAGCGCGTGACATTAGAGCGCGCGACATTAGAGCGCCGATATTAAAGTGCAGTGGGTATTTTTCAGTTTTCAATTTGTGGCGACAGCAATTCCTTGCAAATTTAGATTGGTGACAGCTAAGCCTAAGGCATAAATGGAGCAAAAATTTCTCCGCTCGCTTCCCTCGCTCCGCAATTTTTGCTCCATTTATCTCAGGCTTAGCCCATGCGCTGGCGTCAATTTGAATGCACATAACTAAGCCTTAGCCTAAGACATTGGTAACCCCGCTCAGTCACAGTCCTTCGACGCTTCGGAGACTAATCCGAAACATTCCCAAAGGCAGGCTTACTTTTCGCCTATCCTTAAGCACATGAACTTCAACAGCTTGTAACTCGGGCAATAATGTCGACCGTCACCTAATTCTTTCAAATATGAACTGCCCACCCCAAACTCAGTTAGAAAATGTCATTGTCGTAAGTTTCTGGGACTTTCCAATCCTCTACTTCAGCCGATAGAATTCAAAAGTCTGTTCATTGCTTTACAAAACAAAAGAAATCGCATGCATTTATCACTATATGATACCGAGATATTCAGGCGTAGGTAGTTAACTTTGCCACGTTAGCTTAAAAGTTTTGTAAAGTTGCGTGAAAAATCTATCATGGCTGCGCTCTAATGTCGGCGCTCTAATGTCGTACGCTCTAATGTCGGCTCACCTACATATCATCATTTAAAAAGTTTTTACGTCTAAGGGCCTGGCCAAACCACCCCTCCTCCTGAATTTGTCTATATATTACAGGCGTGCACCTAATGTAGTGACACGTAAGTAGTGTTTTTTGGTCATTGCGATTGAACAAATAACGAGCATTTTCAGATGGAGTTGGGAAGACGTCGTTAATTCTCAGCCTAATATCGGAGGAGTTTTCGGACGTCGTTCCAGCTAAAGCCGACGAAATAGTGATTCCGGCCGATGTCACTCCTGAAGGCGTTCCTACGCACATCGTTGATTTCTCTGGTTAGGCACATAATTGTTTCATGCGTCACACATAGGTGGGCGGCACCAAAGTCCTGGGGCGGGGTGCAAGATTTTTTCAAAGGTCGAAAAATGACCTTAAAACCATTTTTCAACGTTTCTCATCGAGCACTATCCATTGGCACCAAAAAATTGCGGAAAAAACAGAAAAATTTTAAAAAAATTGAATTTTGGGGGTATTTTGGTTTCTGGGGCGTGCATACCCCCCAAACTCTCCTACGCTCAGCTATGGTCACACATGCATGTAGGTACTTAGGGAGCAAATTGGGTATATTCGACTCGAAATCGCCCTCCTCATCCTTCATCCCCTAGGAATAAAATGGAGATTCTTATCAGGCGTGTACGCGACTGAATTTGGGGATCTGCCCCCCGTATGACGAAAAGGTGGAATTTGTTTGGAAAAAAGGCAAAATTGAAACCAAAAATGGCAAAAGTGCTTGAAATTGATCGGAATTATGAATTGAAGTAATTTTTACGCTATTTAAGCGTTTATGTGTGCTAATATTTTAGGCCAGCTTTGGATAACCTTCCAGACCGGACTTGTTTGTCCCGAGAACAATAAGATACTGGAAAATTTCAAAAATCAAATAGAAAAATTGATACGATATTTGGTACCTATTTTATTGTAAAATCGGTATTTTATAGCAGTGTCTTGTCATTTGTCGAGGCGGGGACAATAATGATGATTATTATAACTCCTAATCTCACTTCGCTTTGCCTAAGTCAAAATTAAAAGATTGCGTGTTTTGTATGCTTTGCTTAGATATGTAAGCTTAATATCCTGTTATTATTGACGGTACTGTTTCTTCACATTTATTTTCCTATTCTACTGATTTAAGTATAATTTTATAACTAAAAACGGTTATGTATGTATGATTCATATTGAATGGAATTGAGTACCAGTCATAATTGGAATTTTGGGAGGGTCAGCAGCCTATGTACATGCACAGCATGGGAATTCTAAGGGGGGGGCGAAGTTATTAAGTGTCTTTTTCGGGTCCAAAAGTGGTAGGTACGCAACAAAAACATGATTTTGCAGCCTTTCTGACGGTGCTCTATCTTTCTAGAAATAAAAATATAAAAAAATTCGAAAAAAATAAAAAAGTCGGAACAAATTGAACAAAACATAGTCAAAATATAAGTATAATGGTGCAAAGCGCCGAAAATTTGGCACTTAAATGCTTATAAAGCACGTATTCTACAAATTTTCAAAAATTTTTTGAAAACATTAAAAAAATTGCCAATTCTGGAAAAGGGGTGAAAAAATTTTTGCGGGAAGTGAAAATTTTCCTGGGGGAGGGTGAAACCCCCAAACCCACCCCCAAGATCATGCATGGTCAGAGCTCCGATATGTAATTATTGCTTCAAGTTGCTTAAATTTTTTACGTTTGTGGCGGTGCGCTTTTTCAAAAGTAGAACGGTAAATTTTTCTAAAGTCTATGGCAAAATATGGTTATTCGGCGAGTTGTTTTTGCTTTTAAGCCCGAAAGATAAGTAGAAACGATCGAAACGGCATATTTTCTCATTTTTTATTGAACTAAAAATTCTACAGAATAGACTTTCAGTATATTTCCGTGGTCAGCTGCTATTTCGAAAGGGTCAAAAAATGCCAATTTTTCAAGAAAGCCTTGCAGCGAATATGATGTACCATTCTAGGCATTTAAAACCTATTTGGAAATTTATTTCCTTATTGCTCATTATTTTTTGTAAATTTTTGAAGAGGCGAAAAGTCGTGTCAAAATCTTGCTATATTTATGCTATGCATATATTTAAGAAACAATTTGTTATGTATTCATTTTATGCGCAGCCCGAGCTCAAGATGAAAAAGACTTAGTGGAGGAAATACAGCGTGCCGATGTAGTATGCGTAGTTTACGCCATTGATGACCAGTTTACGATAGATAGAGTACGTTTTTAACCACCAATTTTTCGTAGGCGTGAAATTATAAAGTGCTTTTTAAGTACGCGTCAAAAACATCGTTTTTCAGCGTTTCTGACGTTGCTTTATCTTTCTAGAGCATAAAAACATAAAAAAATTTCGGAAACAAAGTCGGAACTAAATTGAACAAAATATAGTCAGAACATGAGTGTAAAGATGCGAAGCGCCGAAAATTTGGCACTTTTGAGCAAATAGATTGCTAAGAATGCTTAAAAAAGCATCTTCTCTAAATTTTTAGGAAATTTTGGGAACTTTTATAAAATCGCCAATTCTGGGGGTGCAAGATTTTTCAAAGGTCAAAAATGGCCTTAAAAGTGGTAGTATGGCGCAAAAAACACCATTTTTCGACTTTTCTCATTGAGCACTATCTATTGGCATCAAAAAATTGCGGAAAAAACGAAAAAAATTTTAAAAATTGAATTCTGGGGGGTATTTTGATTTCTAAAGGGCTATTTTGGTTTCTCGGGGGGGGGGTGCATACCCCTCAACCCTCCTCTCCTCCAAACCCCCCACGCCGAGGTGTGGATAAAATGGAAACTTTGCTAGCGAAAATAAGGCGAAGCTAAGGCCACAATGCAAACAAAAATTGAAACTTTTATATGAAATTCTAATAAGCGCATTGTTTTATCGGTTATGCAAATTTGAAAGGCCAGTTAGCTCATAGAAGCTCTCGGGCTTACATCCCTCCGGATTATCCGGGCTATGCGTCCGTGGTCAAGCGTGGCTCTTACGCGTGTTATGGTAAAAGTTATATTAAAAATTAGATAAAGTATTGGTTAACGATGAAAAATTACGGTAAAAAATGTAAAAATAAATAATAAATAAATGATATATAAAATGAATTACTGAAAGTAATTTTTCTTAAAAAATACTTTGAATAAAAAATAAAAATATTTACTGCGTACTACATATATGTACGTATTAAAAATATCTGCGCTGAATCACTTATGTACGTCGATATCAGTCGGAAGTTAAGTATTTCTGTGGGAACAGTCGTATAAAGCATGTGTTGGCTGGAATGACGGCTAAAAAACTTTTAATATGGCCTTCGGTAATATTGGAAAAAGCTAGCCGGAACCAAAATTTTGGAAATAGGCGAATGACCCAGCCGGACCACACCTAGACATGGGTGGGGATTTGGGGGATATGCGCCCCCTCGAGAAACCAAAATACCCCCTCTAAAAACCAAAACATTCCCCAGAATTCAATTTTTGAAAATCGTTTTTGTTTTTTCCGCAATTTTTTGATGCCAATGGATAGTGCTCGATGAGAATGGTTGGAGAATGGTCTTTTTTCCGCCATACCACAATTTTTAAGGCTATTTTTTGACCTTTGGAAAATATTGCACCCCCTGCCAGAATTTTGGTGCCGCCCACCTATGAGCCGGACCACTTTTAATGATTGTTTGGATAATTGAGACGAATCCACGCATAACTTGCGTGCCTCATTTTACGTATGTATGTACTATCAGGTGATTTCTACTCTAACGTTGTATTGTTTCTAGTTTTGGCTTGTTCAAGAATCAAGATGAAGCGATTCATTATTGAATTAATTTTTGTCGGTTTTTAGATACATGAATCGAATAGAAGTTTTGGCTATTCGAAACAAAATTGCTACGGATGAAACACACCTGTGCGTGCGTGGGGGGGGGGGGGGTTGGAGAGTATGCACCCCCTCCCCCTAAGAAACCGAAATGACCCCTCAGAATTCAATTTTTGAACTCTTCCCCCAGAATTCCATTTTTGAATGTTTTTTTCGCAATTTTCTGATGCCAATGAATAGTGCTCGATGAGAAACGTTGAAAAATTGTCTTTTTTCGCCATACCACCATTTTAAGGCCATTTTTTGACCTTTGAAAATCTTGCACCCCCAGAATTTTGGTGCCGTCCACCTACTATGATGAAACGGCGTTATTTTTTATAATTTGTGAAAAATAAAGTAAAATGGATCAATTATCCTTTCCTTAAGATATCAAGCTACTGGATCCCTATAATCCACGAAACGCTAGGCGTTGATCACACGAAGCCAGTGATTTTGGTTGGCAACAAGTGCGACTCGGTGGACGGTGTTTGCTCGACTTCGATGGATCAAATTCTGCCCATAATGAATCAATATGCCGAAATTGAAACGTGCGTTGAAGTAGGCGTTTTTTCAATGTATTTTAAGCGACTAAGTTACGCGCAATCGATCGGTAAATTCAAATTTTAGAGACAATTTAAAAATCTGCAAGATTAGGTAAATATCAAAGAAGTGATTTGAAAAATTTTCGCAAAAAAAGAATAAGGAGAGTGAATATACAAATAAATAAATGAATAAATCAATTAATTAATACATTTGTAGTATTTACGTACATACTGTTCTTATGCGCATAAATAAAGTAATTAAATATGTACGTGTATAAGCAGTGTTTTTTTGCACAATGTCCGTTTGTACATGTACAAAGATGGTCCCTAAAAGTCTTTGTACTTTTTGTTCACACAAAGTTTTGGCTACTATACATAATATGGTACAGTAGCGATTTTGCTGTGGTACAAACAGAGTTCGTTCGATTTTTGTTAGTGTACTTTAGCTAATTTCCGGGTCTCTAAGGGCAAAAATCAGTAATAATTGTCTCGAACCCGGCGCGAAGCGCCGAAAAATTTGACATTTTTTTCAAAATGCAATTTCTGACATTACAAAGATATGTAGAACACACAATTACTCATTTTGGCGCGAAGCGCCGAAAATTTTAGCAAATTTCAAACCTTTTTTGCAGTTTTTGTCATCCCAAAAATCTTTGTACATGTATATACAAAGACGGTCCCCAAAAGTCTTTGTACATCGGGAGAAATCTTTGCTGAATACGAAAAAACACTGCTTATAAGTAAAAATAAATAATTGAATAACACAAACAAATATGTAGATAAATAAATTATTAGGTAAGTGAGTAATAAATGAACAAATAAACGGATAATTACGTAAATAAGGAAATACATAGTAGTGTTTTTTTGAGCACAAGATCCGTTTGCACATGTACGAAGATGGTCCCCAAAAGTCTTTGTACATTTTGTACATGCAAATGTTTGTGTACCGTGGTGCAGTAGCGATTTTAGTGTGGTAAAACAGGGTTTTTCGATCTTTGGTAGTATATTTTAGCTAATTTCTGGGTTTCTGATGCCAAAAATTACTACAAATTGTCTCAAAACGGCGCGAAGCGCCGAAAAATTCGACCTTTTTCCATTCTAAATGCCAATTCTGCCGTTTTAAAGATATATAGTACAAATAATTACCCATTTCGGCGCAAAGCGACGATATTTCTTTGGAATTTTACTCCTTTTTATAGTTTTTGTCTTCCCAAAAGCCTTTGTACATTTACAAAGACGATCCTGAAAAAGTCTTTGTACATCGGGAAAAATCTTTGCCGAATACAAAAAAACACTGGTAAATAGATAGACCTGTAAATAGAAAATGAATAAATCAATAAATAAGTTGAAAATACTTAAATACGCGAATCAAGTGAAAATAAAACATGAAGAAATACGAGTTGGTGAATGAACAAAAATACAAATAAATCAATAAAATGCAAAAATGCGTGTTTAATAGTATTTTTCCCGCTTTTAGTGCTCAGCCAAATCGCTGAAAAATATTTCCGAATTGTTTTACTATGCGCAAAAGGCTGTCCTCCATCCGACTTCTCCGTTATATATTTCGGAAGAAAAGGAAGTAAGTAGTTTTCTTCCAGTCTTAAAACTTCGGCTTTTATAACCAATTAATTATTTGTAATTAGTATTAAATAATTAATTTATTAATTTTTGTTTGTCGATTTTTTTTTGCTCGTATTATATAAAGCGGGAGTGGAGAACGTAGAAAATATTTGCTGAAATTTGGAAAGAGATGTTTATTTCTGACCAAAAATTATAATGGCAATTTTGTTTAAAATACAAAAATAAAATATAATACGATAGAGCGAGATTGCGCCTCCTTCCTAGAACGAAATTCGGAGAATGCCCTATTCAATGAAATAAAGCGGAAATTGACAATTTTAAATGTTGTTTAAAAAATTGGGTTTTTTTAAAATTTTTGTCAAGTAAATCATTTTTTTCGCTGAAAGCAAATATGTATCGAAAAATCGATGAGTTATATCCACACCTGGGCGTGGGGGGTGTTTGGGGGGTATGCACCCCCAGAAACCAAAATACCCCCCCAGAATTCAATTTTTGAAATTTTTTTCTCGTTTTTTCGCAATTTTTTGATGCCAATGGGTAGTGCTTGATGACAAACGTCGAAAAATGATGTTTTTCGCCATGCCACCATTTTAAGGCCATTTTTTGACCTTCAAAAAATCTTGCACCCCCTCCTCCAGAATTTTCTTGCTGCCCACGTATGGTTATATCGTTAAGGTACGTATGTAATTGAACTAAAACTGTTTTTTTGCATTCACGTACTGTAGAACCACTCAAATCTTTAAAGTTCTATATTCAGAGCAATCTGCCGTCAGAGCCCCATCTTACGCCACTTAGTTGATTATACAAATTTTTTTCGTCCTAAAGAGAAAAATCAATCAAGGTCAAAACTGAAAAAACAGCGAAATTTAATTGAGAGCTAAAATACCTGTAACCCAAAAAATTAGCCCTAAAAAGCTATGCTGCATGCATAGTTTGCAACGGAAATATGTTTACTGGACTTACATGAGCATATTTTGAAAAAATTCCTTTTTACCCATATTTTCTTCCTATTACATCGAATTAAAAAAATCGATAATTTTGTTCAAGCTATTTTAAGAGGTCTCTAATTTTCATTAATTGAGGTCTTTGACTCGCAGGAACAACTCTAGATAAGGTTCCTATCCTATGCACCCCTACAAGAAACATTGCTAACTGAAAGAGTTCAATGAAAAATAATTTTGTTGCCATGGCAACATATACTTAGCATTGGTTTTTTAGGTTACAGTAGTTTTTTTTAGTCACAATCGAAGTTTTTTGGAATTTTTGGTGGGATTTCCTATTCCTCTAGGAAAACATGTATCAGGCATCAGGTAAGGCTCCAAGAGGAACATTCCTGCCAAGTTTTATCAAAATCGGCGTTGGTTTTTTTAGGTTACAAGTGGTTTTTATTAGGTTTGACTTTGAAGGTATACTGTAGCTCTATGGATTGGATATAACAGCAAAATTTTTTTGAGAACACCCTGCACAGGGGTCTTGCGCGGAAACTCAAAAGATTCCCACAAATATGAATAATGGTAGAATCACCCACTCCAAAAATGCATGAAAAATGCGCAAAAAAGAGTGATTTTTCGTGATCTTTTTTGGCAAATCCATATCTCAAGTTTCGGAATGATCCGAAGAGAGATCAGGCCTCAGTTGTGATCTACATGGCATAGTTCTTTCAACAGTATAATATAATTGACCAATTGACCATCTCCCTTGCTTACTGAGAAAAGGGTGGTTTTTTCAACTCGCAAATTCATTGGGTATTTAAAGTCCAGCATCAACACCTGGGCGTGGGTGGGTTTGTGGGTATGCACCCCCGAGAAACCACTCCCACAGAATTCAGTTTCTAAAAATTTTTTCAAATTTGTTTCTCGCAATTTTTTAATGCCAATGAATAGTGCTCGATGAGAAACGTTGAAAAATGGCACCCCCAGAATTTTGGTGCTGCCCACATACTATACATTAACATACATATTTATACATGTTGAACTATCTGAACCATTACTTGTTATATACTAGTACAAAATTGTTTTTTCCTAATTGTTTTCAGTGAATATATTGAATAGGTTTACATAATATTATTTTTGGGCGTACATAAGAATATTCCTGCAGGATTCTGAAAGTATGCAAAATCATAATGGGTTTGCAAAGTTAATTTTTGCCCGCCGTTTACATTGCGAT
>JAVLUZ010000521.1:0-11461 GCA_036768485.1 Mermis nigrescens
CTTAGGTAGCGCGTTAGCGCGTACCTATAATATACTTGGGTACCCCCAACACCTGTGCACCCCCCTACAGCTATAACGGGACACTTCTGGAAGGTGCGGTTTTTTTAAAAGAAAGATAATAAAAAAATTCGCTGCCCGTGTTTTTTGTTTTTCTTGAAACTCAAAACTGACTGTGTAAAGAAGGTGTAAAGTTTTTGTGTAACGTTATAACATGGGACAAATTTTGGGACCTTTTTACTGCGGCATGTGGACAACTGAGTATTGATGACTCGAAGGACTGAACAGGATAGGATAATAGAGAGATGAATTCTACAGATGACACTTTTTTTGTTTTTTGAAATTCGCATTAGTTATCGAATGGCAGTGTAAAGAGTGCGAAAATCTGGGGGTGAAAAAACACTTTTTGGTCGAGTTTTCAACCTGCCTATGTCCGATACTAACTCCGGTTATGAGTTTTTTAAAATGTTTTCTGACAGAAATGTAGAGCGGATCAAGGGCTACATTCTGCATATAAGCAAAGTCTTCTATGCTCTATGGTGAGTTAGATCCTGGGGTTTAAAGTTTACACTCTAGTGGATGGTGTAAAAAAACGGATTTTAACTAAGATTTCTCTGCCAAATTTTTCCGCTTATGAGTCAGTGTAAATCAAAGAAAGCATTAATAAAGTGCCTCTCAGGGGCTAAACATCGCAGCAAACCGCATTTAAGAAAACGCAATATTGAGTTATTTATGGGGGTGTAAAGTTCGAAATCAGAGGTAAAAAATGGGCGAAAAAACACGTTTTTTCCGAAGTTTGATTGATAAATCATACCAAATAATTTTTGCAACAGAATTTTGGCACACAGGAATGTACTACGATTTAAAAGCTACAAATTGTACCAAACCGAATATCTTTAAACTCAATGGGGAGTTCGGTACGGAATTTTAAAGTTTACAGTGTTCTAAATGATGGAAAATACGTTTTTGTTGCGTTTTTTGTTCGCCACTTTCTCCGTCCAGAAGTCGGGATAAGTCTAATAGAATAAAAATAAAGTGCTTCACATCGGGTGCATGTCAAAGCAAATTGTCTATACATTAATATTTAGCGAGTGTAAAGTCAAAAATTTGGAGTTTAAAATGCGTTTCCGTCTTGTTTTTTCTGCCTGCTTCTCCGCTTACGAGTCAGGGACACGTTTATCAAGTCTAGAAATGGACCAGGAACCAAATTTGTTATGCCAGTCTGGCGCATATGTTTACACTCTACGGTGTTGTAAAGTAGTTTACACCAATTGTTAGTTTGCCCATAGAACATTATGTAGACTTAATTTTTTCATAAATATTAATCGTAATATCGGAACAATATCAAAATTACGAATCTGACTAAAATGTTCTTTACACTAGGTGTTTACATGAAGTTTACACTACATATGTATTTATGTTCGTTTTTAAGCATTCCAGAAACCTAATCTTTTCCTGGAGTCTAAAAGTTTTCAAAGGATCAAATGTGAGACGTCACGTAGGCGCGTTTGTTTACATACAACAGTGATGTAAAGTAGTTTACACTCATTGTTTATATGTCCTCAGACCATTGTAGAGACATAATTTTTTATGAATGTTGATCATAATATCCGAGTAATTTTTTACATTGCATGTTAGCCTTTGTTCTAGAGCATTGCAAAAACCGAAATTTTTTCCTGAGATATAAAAATTTACAGGGAATGAAATATATACGTCAGTTGGACGCGCTTGCTTACACTCAGCAGTATTGCAAAGTGGTTTAAACCTTATGTTTATTGTCTTTAAAACATTATGGAGACTCATTTTTCCATAAATGTTGAAAGTAATATCGGAGCAATATCAAAATTACGAATCCGACTAAAATATTCTTCACGCTATGTGTTTGTGTAAAGTTTACATTACGTGTTAACCTTAATTCGATAGACTTGCAGAGACTTTGTAACTGAAGTCAAGAAATTTTCAAGGATTCATATGTGAGACATCAATTAAGTGAGTTTGTTTACCCTCAAAAGTAATCTAAAGTGATTTAAAAATTATGTTCAAGTGTCCTTAGATCATTGAAGAGATGTAATTTTGTCTTAAATGGGTTGCATTAAAGTTAAATCCTTCTTAGCCGTGTTTATAATATGTTTCACAAAATCTTGCACATGGAGAGCTATCGTTTAATTGATGTAAATTGCCTGCAAAAGTGGTTTAAAATGAACCAGCAATCACACTACTGTGAACAGAAGTCGACAAAGATATGCAGCTTTATTGTAATCATGTACATTAATAAGCCGTAAACTGTTAGTATTCTCTACACCTAGTAGTTGTGTAAAGTTTGCACTATTCATTTGTTGTTAATATGTAGTCTATACTACAAATTTATTTTACTACCAAATCAAAGCGTTAGTGTTCCTTACATTTGATATTTGCGTGAAGTTTTTGAATTTTTGCCGAAAAACTTTGTCTTCTAATTTACCAACATCCCGCCTTTTCCATTTTCTTAAAGTTTAAAATCTTTTATAATTCTCTTAATAATTTAATGGTAGGTTTTAACTTTAAGTTTCTCTTGGTTTACAACTCTCGCTTAGCAAGCTCATTTTTCAAAACTTTTTCATAGTGATCAGATTAGTCGCGTTTAGTTTGGAATTGGTGGACGGTCGTTATTTTATTACTCGGCTTAAATAAACCAAGTGACTATCTTTTGATTATTTTCTTTATCGCAAATTCAAACACCCAATTTTCAATTTGAAAATTGAAAATTAGGGTGTTTTCAATTTCAAAAGTCACAACACATTGTGCTTGTGTATTGATTGAGTGAGGATTTGCAATGTGAATTCGTTGGTTAAATATTTGTGCTTGATTATAAGTGAACTGCACATTAAGAAGAAATAACTTAATGGAGTTTTAATTTGAAAATGGATGGTGTCAATAAGGTTGTCTTGTTTAAAAAGGATAATGCTGATGTTAAGAACAATATTGTTTTCCGCGTTCTTGGACTGTTGTCATTATTGTGGCATATTACTGATTGTGTTTACTGACTGATGTACTGAAATCACGCTAATTAAAAGTAGTGTACTAGCAAAGAAAAATGCTCCGATGGAACAAAAAAGATGAATATACTTGGAATTGTGGATTGTTGATGGATGTAAAAGGAGGGGACAATGAAAAAGCTACCTAAAGTCGCAAAATCTGATAAAAATCACACTTTCTCGAAGCAACGCGAAAAATCGAAGTATATTCTGCGGCCTCTAAAAAAGTGTCTTTTTTAAATAATGTTCGAAGTTTCAGATAAGAGTGTATAAACGAAATCTATCAAGGTTACTTTTTTTAATTGCTGGCACCTGATTGATAGAAAACTAAGAGGTATTGTATTTAAAGTTGTTTTATTTTATGAGCATTATAGCAAGCAAAGCAGGAGCCGATTGATTAGTGCACACAATCGTTTCGGGCATGCTAGTGTATATACATTTAGTCTGTTTCAAGTCAACTTACGCGTTTCCTACTGTTTTAAACCAACCATGTCTTCAATTGTCTTCGATGTTTGCTATTTCATTCAATTGGCTTGGAAGACTGTTAGTTTACTTAATATCATTTCCCATAGCTACTGCATAGCTAACGTGCTGCTGTTTCAATCATTGTTATGGTTGAATATTTATTTTAATCTGTTGGCCGCAGAATATACATCGATTTTTTGCGTTGCTTAGAGAAAGTGTGATTTTTAGCAGATTTTCCGACTTTAGGTAGATTTTTCCTACTCCCCTCCTTTTACATCCATAATAATCCACAATTCCAAGTATATTCATCTTTTTTGTTCCATCGGAGCATTTTTCTTTGCTAGTAATATATATTTCATGCTACCTACAGTGTTCCGAATAAATTTGGCGATTACAATGAGATTAAATTAATGCTTTGGGAAAGCGTAGGTTAGGCAGCGCGTACCTATAATATACTTGGGTACCCCAACGTATTATCTCCCTTACAGCAATTTCGAGACACGTCTGGGAGGTACAGTTTTTTCAAAAGATGGTAAAAAACTTTGTTCCACATCTTTTTTTCCTTTACAATCAATTCCCAGTGTCTAACAAGCGTGTAAAGTTTAGGCGTAACGTTATAACAGCCAATTTTGGTGCTTTTTCTACAGATTGCACACAACTCTGTAAACGTCTCATACAATTTAATAGTACAGAATTGTGGAGGATAGAATTCTCTAAGGGAACTTTTTTTGTCTTTTGAATTTCTCATTACTTTTTGAAGGAGAGTGTGAAAATCAGCGGGTGTAAAGACAGATTTTGGTTGCGTTTTCGCCTTCTTGATGTCTGCCAACAACTCCGGTAATGAATGCCAGGAAATTTTTTCTGATGGAAATGTACTACGGCTCAAGCTTTACTTTTTGCTTACCAGCTAATTTTTTTACACTCAATGCGGAGTTATAGTCTGCTTCACATAACTGCGCGCATAAATTTTAAGAATTTTCATTGACAGTAAGCCGAGGGTTAAGATAATTATATATTAGATCAATGCTATAATCGCAATCTGTCAGCTTATTGTCGGAGATGGCTTTAAAATTTACGACAGAAGTTGTATGAAACAGACTATAGATCTAGGGGCTTGAAGTTTACACTCTAATGGATGGTGGAAAAAACAGATTTTGTATAAGATTTGTCAGCCCTCTTTTTCGCTCATAAGTCGGGATAAACTGAATAACGTTGAAATAAACTACCTACCTACTTTTAAGAGCTACACGTCGCAGCAAACAGCGTTTAAAAAACGCAATATTGAGTTATTTACGGGGGTGTAAAATTTGAAATAATGGGTGTAAAACTGACGGAAAACACTGTTTTCCCTATTTTGTTTACTAAATACCCCAAATATTTTGCGGAACAAAACTTTTCCACGTAAAACGTACTACGATATAAAGGCTACAAGCTGGCCCAAACCGAAGTTCTTTACACTCAATAGGGAGTAAGGTTCAGATTTTTACAGTTTACAATGTGGTGGATGGCGGAAAATACGTTTTTGTTCGTTTTTTGTTCGCATCTTGCTGCTTAAGAGTCGGGGTAGGTCGAATAGAGTAAGAATAAGTATTTTCTTAGGGGTACACGTCACAGCAAATTGCGTTTATTTACTCCTACATTTAGCTTTTTTCGGGAGGTGTAGAGTCAAAAATTGGGTGTGTTAAACGTGTTTCTGTCTTGTTTTTACTCATAACTCTACTGTTATGAGGTGATCTCAAGTCTAAAAATGTAACAGGAATTAAACGTGATACGCCAGTTGGGCGCGTTCGTTTATACTTAACAATGATGCAAAGTGATTAACATCCAATATTTATTTGTCTTCAGGCCGTAGAGACTTGATTTTTTCATAAATGTTGATCGTTATATCAGAGTAATATCAGAATTGTGAATCTAACTAAAATCTTTGCATTCTGTGGTTGTATAAAGTTTAAACTGCAAATTAACTTCAGTTTCAGAGCCCCTCGGAAGCTTAAGTTTTTCAAAATGTTCTGCATAACCTCAGAATTACGAATCTGACTGCTAGTTTTCTCTACACCTAGGAGTTGTGTAAAGTTTGCACTATTTATTTGTTGTTAATGTGGAGTTTACACTACAAATTTATTTTACTTCCACAGCGTTGCAAAACGTAAATTTTTTTGTGAAAAATGTTCCGTAAGGTCAGGATTACGAATCTGACTGTATGTTTTCCTTACACTCAGTAGTTATATAAAATTTACACTGAAAATTAAATTTTGTTTCAGAGCGTTGCAGAAGCTTAATTTTTTCAAAATCTCTTATGTAATGTCAGGATCACGAATCTGAGCGTAAGTATTCTTTACACCCGATATTTGCGTAAAGTTTTTGCTGAAAACCTTTGATCTGTTTAAATAAGGTAAGGTTGTCTTGTTTAAAAGAGGAAATGCCGATGTTCAAAACAAGACTGTTTTCCGCGTTCTTGGACTGCTGTCATTATTGTGGCATATTATCGTATGTGTTTACTGACTGATTTACTCAAATCATGCTAATTAAAAGTGAGGTACTACAGTCTGTTCCATTCCGAACAGCTCATTTTTTGCTGATGTCTCATTACTGTAATACATTTTAAGTCCACAAATAGAATCTTCGGTTATGCTCTTTTTTCAGCTGGCTGCTTTAAATTCTTCTTATTGATGTCAAATTTGCTTCGCTTAACATGTGGCGCATCTATAGTCTGTTTCACACAAGTTTGGGCATAAAGTTTAAATACTATGCTCGTCAATAAGCCGACAGATTGCGATTATAGTATTGATTTGATATATAATTATCGTAATCCGTCGGCTTACTTCCGAAAAAATTTATTAAAATTTATGCCCAAATTTATGTGAAGCAGACTCTAACAGACTGCCGCATCAATTTAACCCGTAAAACATTCTGCTACAGTAAATAGCCGTAAAGCAAAAAATAGGCCGCTTGGAATGAAACAGGCTATAGCAAAGAAAAATGCTCCGATGGAACAAAAAAGACAAATAAAGTTTGGATTGTGGATTATTAAGGTTACAAAAGGAGGGGACTAGGAAAAAGCTACCTATGTATATGCCTAAAGTCAAAAAATCTATTAAAAATCAGACTTTCACTAAGCAACGCAAAAAATCGAAGTATATACCGCGACCTGTACAAAAATGAAACTTCTTCAAATAATCTTAGGTAGCGCGTTAGCGCGTACCTATAATATACTTGGGTACCCCTAACACCTGTGCACCCCCTACAGCTATAACGGGACACTTCTGGAAGGTGAGGTTTTTTTTAGAAAAGATAATAAAAAAATTTGCTGCCCGTGTTTTTTCTTTTTCTTAAAACTCAAAACTGACTGTGTAAAGAAGGTGTAAAGTTTTTGTGTAACGTTATAACATAGGACAAATTTCGGGACCTTTTTACTGCGGTATGTGGACAACTGAGTATTGATGACTCGAAGAATTGAACAGCATAGAATAATAGAGGGATGAATTCTACAGATGACACTTTTTTTGTTTTTTGAAATTCGCATTAGTTATCGAATGGCAGTGTAAAGAGTGCGAAAATCTGGGGGTGAAAAAGCACTTTTTGGTCGAGTTTTCAACCTGCGTATGTCCGATACTAACTCTGGTTATGAGTTTTTTAAAATGTTTTCTGACAGAAATGTAGAGCGGATCAAGGGCTACATACTGCATATAAGCAAAGTCTTCTATGCTCTATGGTGAGTTAGATCCTGGGGTTTAAAGTTTACACTCTAGTGGATGGTGTAAAAAACGGATTTTAACTAAGATTTCTCTGCCAAATTTTCCCGCTTATGAGTCAGGGTGAATTGAATACAGCAGCAATAAAGTGCCTCTCAGGGGCTACACATCACAGCAAAGCGCATTTAAAAAAACGCAATATTGAGTTATTTATGGGGGTGTAAAGTTCGAAATCAGAGGTAAAAAATGGGCGAAAAAACACGTTTTTTTCGAATTTTGATTAATAAATCATACCAAATAATTTTTGCAAGAGAATTTCGGCACACAGGAATGTACTACGATTCAAAAGCTACAAATTGTACCAAACTGAATTTCTTTAAACTCAATGGGGAGTTCGGTACGGAATTTTAAAGTTTACAGTGTTCTAAATGATGGAAAATACGTTTTTGTTGCGTTTTTTGATCGCCACTTTCTCCGTCCAGAAGTCGGGATAAGTCTAATAGAATAAAAATAAAGTGCTTCATATCGGGTGCATGTCAAAGCAAATTGTCTATACATTAATATTTAGCGAGTGTAAAGTCAAAAATTTGGTGTTTAAAATGCGTTTCTGTCTTGTTAAATGGACCAGTAATCAAATTTGAAATGCCAGTCTGGCGCATATCTTTACACTCTACAGTTTTGTAAAGTGGTTTACACCAATTGTTAGTTTGCCTATAGAACATTATGGAGACTTAATTTTTTTCATAAATATTAATCGTAATATCGGAACAATATCAAAATTACGAATCTGACCAAAATTTTCTTTACACTAGGTGTTTACATTAAGTTTACACTACATATGTATTTATCTTCGTTTTTGAGCATTCCAGAAACCTAATTTTTTCCTGAAGTCTAAAAATTTTCAAAGGATCAAATGTGAGACGTCACGTAGGCGCGTTTGTTTACATCCAACAGTGATGTAAAGTAGTTTACACTCATTGTTTATTTGTCCTCAGATCATTGTAGAGACATAATTTTTTCATGAATGTTGATCATAATATCCGAGTAATATTTTACACTGCATGTTAGCCTTTGTTCTAGAGCATTGCAAAAACAGATATTTTTTCCTGAGATCTAAAAATTTACAGGGAATGAAATATATACGTCAGTTGGGCGCGCTTGCTTACACTCAGCAGTATTGCAAAGTGGTTTAAACCTAATGTTTTATTTGTCTTTAAAACATTATGGAGACTCATTTTTCCATAAATGTTGAAAGTAATATCGGAGCAATATCAAAATTACGAATCCGACTAAAATGTTCTTTACGCTATGTGTTTGTGTAAAGTTTACATTACGTGTTAACCTTAATTCGATAGACTTGCGGAGACTTTGTAACTGAAGTCAAGAAATTTTCAAGGATTCATATGTGAGACATCAATTAAGTGAGTTTGTTTACCCTCAAAAGTAATCTAAAGTGATTTAAAAATTATGTTCAAGTGTCCTTAGATCATTGAAGAGAAGTAATTTTGTCTTAAATGGGTTGCATTAAAGTTAAATCCTTCTTAGCCGTGTTTATAATATGTTTCACAAAATCTTGCACATGGAGAGCAATCGTTTAATTGATGTAAATTGCCTGCAAAAGTGGTTTGAAATGAACCAGCAATCACACTACTGTGCACAGAAGTCGACAAAGATATACAGCTTTATTGTAATCATGTACATTAATAAGCCGTAAATCGGAAATACACCATCTGGAATGGAGAAGACTGCAGTTAATGAATACGTATGTTAAACTTTATTATCATAGGTAGCGCGATAGCGCTACCTATAATATACTTTGCCATCCTTTTTCTTATATGTTTATCACAGCGAGTGCGAAATTTGTGTCTCCCCCTCACAGCAACAACGGCACACACCTGGGAGGTGCGGTTTTTTAATCGATGGATAATTAAAAAATTCGATGCCCGTGTTTTTTCTTTTGTTTACACTCAATACTGAGTTAGCAATGAGCGTGTAAAGTGTGAAGCAAAACATCAAATAATTTGCGGAGGGCCAACGTTTTTTTAAAAATGTTGCCCCCCAGCTGTAGATTACGAATCTGACCTTAAAATTACTTTACACTCAATGGTTGTTGCACATAAGTGTAAAGTATACGTGTTTTTTACTCTTTGCGTGTCCTTCAGCTTATCTAACTCAATTTTGGTTTCTGTGCAGTCCAATCGGTTCTATAATGTAGAGGGTTGCAAAATCTCAAATCAGTTTTTTTCTTTCTTATAACGCAATATTTCTTGATCTGTGATCGTTTTAGTGTAAAGGGTTCGAGACGAAAAACGATATCTCTTCAACTACTCCGCTAAGTAGGCGGAACATGCTAATTATGCTTAAAAGGTGCCCTGACCTTAGCGTTACAGATCCCAGTTTATTTTGTTTTATACACCCAATATTGCGGTATTAGCACAAGTGTAAAGTTTACACCGAGAAGCATTTTTGCGCCCAGAGCGTCGTGGACGATGAATTTTTTTAAAATGTTCTCCGTAAGGTCAGAATAACGAATCTGACCTTTAAACTTTTCTACAGCCAGTGTTTGTTGAGGTATAAAGAGGTGAACTTTGAATTATACCTACATTTATTTTCTAATGCCGATAGATAACTCCGTATTGCATATTTTTGATCAGATTTTTCGTATTTCAGAGGTTTTTGACTCGTCTTTAATAAATAATTATTTTTATCATCAAAAATGCACTATTCTTAAACTTCAGTAGAATGATGAATATCTTTTAAAATAGGATAATCAAGCTGAAATCTGCTGATATGTCTAGTTGGCGCAGTGGTTGACAACTCCGTTCTCGGATAAAGGGTGTAGCCAGGGGGGGGCATAGGGGGCATATGCCCCCTCCGAAATTTTTCTAAAATTTTGTTGATTTTTCTGGTGCAATAATTGTGATCAGAAAATTGAGTTCAAAGAGGCAAAAAACGTCAAAATCTTCTGGCGCTTAGCGCCAGAGTCATTATTATTTATTGTTATATAGATCCGTGAGTTTAGAAGCTTGAATAAGCTAAAATAATCCAGCGCTTCAGATCACTTTAGTGATTTAATCCACTATTTGTTCGTTGAATGAAACTGCGCATGCTATTGAGCATAATAGTAAAAGTGTGAAAATGATTGCGTACTAGTTTGCTTATTCTCTGCTTTGTTTGTCTTTCTTTACAAGGACACATAATTCTATTGTAATCGAAAAGAATATCCGCATTTTCTTGTGTTTTTAGGCATTTTCTGTTTTCTGAACTACATCCTGTTAATAAGAAGGCTACAAATGGGTCTGAAAACGGTAAGACAAAATTTTCATGGATACATTTTCCAGGGACCCGTTGCTGCATACTTAGCAGAGGTCGAAAATGCATTTCAGCTCAGAAGTCTTGAGTGAGTCGATCAATTTTAGCTGTTTTTGGGCTTAATTCAGAACTAAGATTTGGCCGATTTTGCAAAAATTTTAACATTAGTATTCAACATTGAAGTGCATTGTTTACAAAATTTTCCGGGGCACGGCAACGGACCTCGCTGTGGCCAGCCTTAAAATCTACTTCACGTGTAAAAAAACTTTTGGTAGGACCAAAAGGGGTAAAAGGAGTTAGAAATTTCTTAAAGATTCCGGCGGCGCTGGAAAGTTTGTCTATTCTGTATGATGTAAAGGTATAAATTAAGTTTGAAGAGCAAAAGCGTCAAAATTTTCTGGTGCATAGCTCCGCCGGTTACAGTTGTTTCTCTTTTTAAAGCTTCAGCATTGCGTTTAAAAGCCTGAATCAGTCAAAATATTTTAGTGCTTCATACTAAGTTATTAATGCGCAGTTTTCCTGTTTGAAAAGCTTGAACTTACGGCATTATGTCAAAATTGTTTTGCACAAATTCGATGATTTTCTGCTCTGTCAGACTGTCAGTATTCACAAAAGGCGGTAAAAATGATTTAATTTTTGGGCATTTTGAGTCACTCATAATTTCCGATCTGTTTGTCTATAAAAAAGCCGTAAATTCTACACGAAAACGGTAAAAAAATTAAAAAATTTCGGCGCTTTGCGCCGCTTCACACTTTTAGTATTGTTGATCGTCAGAAACCCATAAATCAGCCAGGCTACACAACTAATGGTCGAAAAACTCAATTTTACAATACATCGTGCCACTGTACCACATTAAAGTATTCGATGCAAAAGTGGTCTTTAAAATTTTTTGTGCATGCCCCCTCCGAACCAAAATCCTGGCTACGTCTCTGTCTCGGATGCGGTATTAAACAAAGAATGATGGGTTCGGATCTTCTGAAT
>JAVLUZ010000521.1:11561-357783 GCA_036768485.1 Mermis nigrescens
GTAGTGTTATTTTGATATACCAAAAATAAATTTTGGTATGATTTTGGTAGGCACTTGTTGGACTACCAATATCATATTTTAATTCTGAGAATTTTGGTATATCATATTCTTATCATATTAAAACTCCGGAAAATGTGAAAATATTTTTGATATAATTTTGGTATAATTTTGGTACAAAGTGGTAGCACTTCTTTCCTTCTTTCGCTCTATACCTTACCTGCAAATTTCGAAGCATGATGCAGTAGGTATTTTCCAGGTCATATCTTCATAATACATACTTAAGTATGCATACAGTATCGGTACCTACTTAATTATGTATGTACCTATACCCAACCAAGCCACCTCGCCTATTGTACATATGTATACTGTAGAGTCCGTTAAGGGACACAATTAGCGCAGTGTAGTATGATTGAGTGACATCCTGTCGAAATTGATAAATGCATAACTTTTGGCAAGCTCAGCTCATTAAGGGTGGCCTAGATCTGGGAGATTTCAAAATCTCAGTTAGGTCAGTAAGTATGTACCACAACACATGACATTGACCCATCAAATTATACTTGTTTTCTCGATTCTTGTTTGCCACCTGTATTGTTTACCGTTGTGATTCGCTAATAGTGATCATAGGTGCACAGCATACGTGGGCAGCAAGAACATTCTGGGTGAAAGCAAGATTTTTCAAAAGGTGAAAAAATGACCTTAAAAATAGTGGTACGGCGAAAAAATACCATTTTTCAACGTTCCTCATCGAGCACTATCCATTGGCATCAAGAAATTGCGAAAAAAACAAAAAATTTCAAAAATTGAATTCTGGGGGGGGGGGTATTTTGATTTCTGGGGGGTATTTTGGTTTCTCGGGGGGTGCATACCCCTAAACCCCCCCACGCTCAGGTGTGGTGCACAGCATGGGCGATTTGGGGCAGGGGTCAAGAATTCAGCTTTTGGGCCAAAATGACCTCAATAACTTGCATAAGCGCTTAAATAGCCTTAAAACCACAATATTACACTGTTTCTGGTCAATTTGGAACACTTGAAGAAAATTTTTAATTTGCATCCGGTTTTAGCCTTCATTTTGCCTCATTTTCCCTACAAAATTTTCCATCTTCCTATTCTGGGTGGTCTAGACCCCACATCCCCACGCACATGTCTGATCGTTATTCCGAAATCTTGTTATTTGACGAAAAGTGAAAGGAATTTATGTAATTTTGTAACTTAATCTCGTAAATTTTGACAAGTTTTATACATATATGAAAATTTTTTAAACAGCGTCTGGAAAATGCTTGTGCCTTTCCTCGAAAAATATTGATTACTTGCATTAGTCGTTTTGACTTTGATATACAATAAACGAGTCTTAATTACCTGTATTTTGCTATAGGTATACATACATATGTACTTACCTACCAAAAGTATATTAAATATATACCAAATATCAAAAATATATCATATTTTAAATGAAAAATAGCAGAATATCATATTTATATCATATTAAAACTAAGTCAACTATACCAATATCATATTTTAATTATTTTTGGGCTACCAAAATAACACTAATTGCTAAAGAGGACAATAAAGGAAACAATATAACTCGAGAAGGGTTCAACGATGGTCAGTGCTTTTTTGCATTTGATCTCACTCCCGACGAAGATGACGGCGCCCATTGGGATCTAATTAGGGAAGGTACGACTAGCATTGAAATTTCCTTTGCAGAAAAAATTCCAGATACAGGTATCGAAGTAGTAGTTTACGCCGAATTTGATAATTTAGTAATGTTAGATAAGCATCGAAATGTAATATTTGATTATACTGCTTAAAAGATGAATACTATTCAGCTAATTAACGTTTTAAACAGCGACCAGGCGGTTGGTCGAGTTTTTTGTGGAGTTTTTCCGAACGATAAACTACCACCAATTTTTAGTAAACCATCTGCATTAGTTATGAATACAGACCCTAGTAATCTGCCCGGCTCCCACTGGGTATGCTTGTTTTTCGATGCAAATGATAAATGCGAATATTTCGATAGCTACGGACTATCGCCTAGTGAAAAAACGCGCGAGTACGTACTAAAATATGCATCACAGTTAAAATATAATAAAAAATGTGTGCAGAAACCTCTAACATCTACGTGCGGACAATTGTGCGTATATTTTTTAGTATGGCGCTGCAGAGAAGTGCCTATGAAATTGATTTTACAAAGTTTAGAAAAAGCTTTTCTGATGAATTCGTTACCGGTTTTGTAAATAGTCTATTTAAGCTCAGCACAACAGTAGTAAATGAAGAATTTCTAGTTAATCAAATTGCTAATCAATGGATCAATTTTATGTAACATTACCCAGTAACACTGTTAGCGATAAACAAAATACCCCATCTGAATTTACCGTACATTTGCCACAAAAAATTAAATTGACTGGAGATTGGGAATGTGGTCTATGT
The DNA here is from genome assembly GCA_036768485.1 of Mermis nigrescens. Classification (NCBI taxonomy): domain Eukaryota; kingdom Metazoa; phylum Nematoda; class Enoplea; order Mermithida; family Mermithidae; genus Mermis; species Mermis nigrescens. The sequence goes on from JAVLUZ010000521.1 coordinate 13,989, forward strand.
CAGCTAATCTACCCACACAATTGGGAAACGCTAAAAACTGAAAAAACTGATATTCATATAACAGACGCTGATGACGACGATCATGTAATTAAGATACCGCTAGGGTGTTACGACTCAATACATGAATTTGTTGAGACGATGCAATTCTGCCTTCTAAATGGGGGCGAAATTGTGAAAAAGGGAATATTTTTTAAATACTTTAGTACGATAAAGCGAGTACAAACAATAGTGTACAGTGAATTTGTAAAATCAGTAACATTACCACCAGAAATAACCAAAATTTTAGGGTTTCAAGATAAAATAACGAAATCAGTATGGGGCGTTAATGAACCAAACATGCACGTTGGGGGCATTGAAGTATTGTACATTTACGCAAATATTTTGGAACCACAAATTGTTGGAGATGTGGCGGCTCCCTTATTACGAATTGTTAACGTAGAAGGGTCCTACCCCAATATTATCGATAAAACCTTCGACTTTCCTCACTACGTACCTGTCCTAGTTAAAGATATTTCAAGTATTGAAATTAATATTAAAGACGATTTAGATGAATTTGTTCCATTTATTTCGGGGAAAGTGATTGTCAAATTGCATTTCCGAAAAATTAAACCGTCCTACTTTTAAGGATATAAATACTCGTGTTTTTCAATTAATTATCATTATTAATCAAAATGGCTACGATTGTGAACGTCGTTTCAACAGCTCGGCTTTCCACAAAACCCCTAAATTTATACAAAATTAAGAAAAGTTGCGATGGGGTAGAGTTCGATCATAAGCGTTTCAATGCTATGATTATTAGATTAAAAGAACCTAAAGCAACAGGTTTGTTATTTAATTCGGGAAAATTAGTTTGTGTAGGTGCAAGGAGCGTACAAGAAAATAACATTGCAAACGAGAAAATTTGCAAATTATTACAAACTAGTGAATATAAGCTACAACTTACCACTCATAAAATCCATAACGTCGTTGGCTCTGGCAATATCCATAGGCGAATAAACGTACCATCTTTCGCTAGAGCTTATCGCAAAATTGTTGAGTATGAACCCGAGTTGTTTTGCGCCGCAAAACTTACATTCCCAGATAGCAGAGCTACGGCGCTCATTTTCAGTTCTGGCAAGATCGTAATCACAGGTCTAAAAACTGAGTCGCAAGTACACCGATTTTATAAAAACGTTATTTTTCTCATAAGCCCTTTCCACATATGAGGTTATGTGTACATATAGGTTATATGTATCTGAGCAATATGTGATTAATCATACTACCTATACAGCACTTGTTGTGACCTGATCACAGCATTTTTAAATTAATAAATAAAAAGTAGGTATGTAGTCTATAAAAGAAATGTCTATTCAGTGTAAACGCCCTTGGAATGTATAGAGAATAAAGTTTTTCTAGCGACACTTTGTCTAGTCTAGTGGTAGAACGTGGAACTTACGATTTAAAAACCTGAGGTTCGATTCTTGAAGGCATCAAATTTTATCAAAGACGAAAATGTTCTGAAATGATTAAAATTGCTCCTTTATCAGTGAATGGTGTATCAAAAATTATGTGAACCAGATTCTGAAGAGTTTGTGAAGTTGATTAGTTTAGTACGAGTGATGGTGAATCATACTTTTGAGTTAAACCCGTGAAAATGATGTTTCAAGTCTCCTTTACATTCGACCGAATTGCAGAGAAAATGCTCAGGCTGAACAGCCTGGGCCCCCGAGCTAGCTCGCCCCAGCTAGCTCTGGGACTCCAAGGGGTATGGCCCGACCCCCTCCCCCAGGGCTAGCTCGCCCCAGCTTGCCCTGGTACTACAAGGGGTACAGTGCACTTGTGCCTTCAAGTACAAGTGTACTGAGCTCGGCGCTTTGCGCCTATGCTTCAACATGTAGTATGTTTCAGCACGGAGACTCCAGAAGGTCCAGCTGTACTACTCACTTAAATCCGCCACCGCTGCAATATTTTCCGCCTACTGGCGAAACAGTTCCGAATAATTATGTACCAAATCCTGCGAATCTCGAAATACCACTTATTAATCCTATTTTGCATTCTTCAAATATCGAAGTGCAACCTCTCGAAATAAATTTATCTGGCATAAATAATGAATCTGCTATTGTGCAAAATGAATCTGCGCCTTTATCTGAGTCATCTACAAGGAGACGTCACATAAAATTTTCTGACAAAAGCTCGACGAGTAGCTACAATCGTCCATGTAGTCGTCGCTCGCGTCGCAAAAGTAAATCGCGCCAACGTTGTCATCGTCATAATTCGGACTCTTCATCTGAAGGCTCGTATGGTAAATTGCATCTCACTGATTCTTTAAATCGCGGACACTTTTTAGCACAAATGCAAATTGCAATTGCAAATAAAAAATTTTTTGATGCCGATAAAACTGATATACGAGGATATCTCGCTGAATTTGAGTCACTGGCCGATACCTATGATATCGATAAAGCTGATCGCTTGAAATTTATGACAGCATTTCTCGATTCTTATGCTTCACGTTTATTCCATTCGTTACCTGCTGAGATAAAACAATCTTATTCCAAAACGAAACAAGCGTTAATAGTTTAATTTTGTCCAATGGACGCCGGAATGCTTTTTAATTGTTTTTTGACACATAAACAGCAGCCTAACAAATTGGTTAAAGCTTATTACCTCGCGCTTTGCAAAGACTTAATAAAAGCTGATCCTTATCTTGAAGTCGACTTGCATCATTTCAATTATTTATTGCGACATCAATTGAAACAAGGTTTATTACTGCACATTTTGAAAGAGGCATATCATAAAAAACCTAGAGCATCACTGGCTGAATTTTTGGATAACGCGTTAAATGCTGAATTCGCTGAATCAGGAATTTGAGGATGATAAACAAGCAATAACACCGTATGTATTGGTAACAGCCGCTCCTGTAGGAAGCGCAATAACTAAAGATACATCTTACGTGTCTAACCAAAATGAGCCAGATTGCTCGCGACAAAAAACGTTTCATTGCTCATCGCGTGCTGAAAAGCCAGAAAATTCTTCTCATAAATTTTGCACCTTTTGCAAGCGCATAGGTCATATCTATGATGAATGTTTTACGCATCAGCGACAAGAAGCGTCTAATAATAATTATACTCAGTCCGATCAAAATAATAACAATTCCATGGCTCGCAATCACAGCCAATCGCGTTCTTTTTGCACCAAAATCGTTTGCCATTGCGTTTGAATTCACAAAATTGACATCGTTCTCAATCGCGATTTTGTAATTCTAGTCAATATCCCTCATTCAATTATGCGAATAATGATAATCGCTTTGAATCTAAGCAAGCACAACCAAATTTTAGGCAAAATCGCAATGATTACCATCAAAATTTGCGTGCTAATTATCAAAATTCAGCATTACGGTAATCGCTATACCAATCAGTTGCAACAAAACGCACCTTTTGTGCAGTTCCCTAACAAACAGCGTGGAACATATTATAATTCGAACTATCGCAACAACAATGGGTTTAATCGCCCATACGTCACATATACTGTGGATAACCAACCCACTGTAAACGCGCCCCCACTGCAGCCAACCCTTACGTCTCCTAATCATACGTGGGCAGCAAGAAATTTCTGGGGGGGTGTGCAAGATTTTTTGAAGGTCAAAAAATGGCCTTAAAAATGGGGTATGGTGATAAAAACACCATTTTTCGACGTTTCTCATCAAGCACTATCCATTGGCGTCAAAAAATTGCGAAAAAAGCGAAAAAAATTTTCAAAAATTGAATTCTGGGGGGGGGGGTATTTTGATTTCTGGAGGGGAAGGGGGTATTTTGGTTTCTGGGGGTGCATGCCCCCAAACCACGCCCAGGTGTGCTCCTAATGATGTAAACACGGTTACTGCAAAAGGGCTAGAAACTAGCACGCGTTCTAATTTATTCACGTCACAAGAATTTCTCAAAGAGTACGAACGCTTACAGCGTCGTCTCTGCAATTTATGAAAAAATAAATTCGCCTCCAGTTAAAACCATCGATCCAAATATTCCTATCGTAAGCCATGCTGGGACAAATTTGCCCACTATTCTCGTTAAAGTATCATGGCATAGACGTACCCGCTCTCATAGATACAGGTTCACAGGTCACCATGATGACCACGTCTGCATTTTTGCGTCTTGGCTTTAACTTACCACCTAAACAAGTCTCTCAAGTTGTTCATGGCGTAGGTGAAATAACCGCAGTAGTTTGATATAAAGTAAATATGACTCTCACTGTCGCTGAACAATCTATCTCTACCACAGTAGCTATCATAGATCATTTGCCGGAAGACATGCTCTTGGGATATGATTTTTGTGAATCCGCACTCATGTGAGTTAATCCTATCAAACGTTGTGCTTTTATAAATGGCATAAAAATTAATCTGTTGTCATCATACAAAAAATTGCAATTTTGCGCGAAACTCAACACGACTACCTCTGGTGTTGTGTGTGTGCATGTTTTGTTGCCTGAGCCTGTAATTATACAACCTCGGCATGAATTAATCACACCTGGCTATATCAGTCATGGTTCTTGTGATTTCAATTTTGCATTATTCGAACCGAATCCCAATTTTATGGAAAAAACTTCACTTTTTGTTGCTCCATCTATAGCCGATGCTTCACAACCTGTAATCCCTGTTCGCGTTTGTAACATCTCTAAAGCGCCAATTCGCATCGACTCTGGTGATATAATAGGTTCTTTAACCCCTGATGCCGAAGTCGTGTCTCATGTCTCAAATTTTGATGATAGGACACCTGAGCTTTTTGCGTCAATAAATAAAGCTTTAAACGGCTCCGCCGTTGATTCTCGACAACAGCAACAAATTTGTGAACTTTGCTTAAAATACGACTCTATTTTTGCTTTAAAAAATGAGCCTCTCGGACGTACCCCTTTGATGAAACATCATATTGATACAGGGGACAATCCACCCATTGTGGGGAAAACTTATCGTGTTGAGCATTCTAGAAGAGAATCTATGCAAAAAATCATAAATGAAATGCTTGCAGATAAAATTATTCGGCCTACGACAAGTCCATGGGCAAGTCCATTGTTTCTCATAGGAAAAAAGGACGGTTCCCTAAGACCTGTTGTCGATTACCGCCATTTAAATGACGTAACTAAAACGCAAGTTTACCCTCTTCCTCAACTTGACGATTATTTCGATACCTTAGGCTCTGCCGCGTATTTTAGCACGTTAGATCTAAAATCCGGTTACTGGCAAATTCCTCTCGACAATAAATCTCGCAAAAAAACTGCATTTATATGCCCTGTTGGCCATTACAAATTTGAAGTTTTACCTTTTGGTTTAAAAAATGCGCCCACAGATTTTCATAGGCTAATGGAGCTTGTGCTCGCCGGTCTCAATTGGAAATCTTGCCTTGTTTATATCAATGATATAATCATTTTTTAGCGCACGTTTAAAGAACATTTAAAAGATCTTGAAAATGTCTTCATTGCTCTAAAAAACGCAAACTTACGAGTCAAGCCTGATAAATGCCATCTCGCTCATGCTGAAGTAAAATTTCTTGGCCATAGTATAAGTTCATTGGGCATTGCTCCTGATATGTCTAAAGTCGCAGACTTAGTCGCGTTTCCTGTACCAAAAACCGTTAAATCTTTGCAGAAATTCCTTGGTTTAGTCCAATGGTTTAAGAAATTTGTTAAAGATCTCGCTAAAATTGCTAAACCATTATTCCATCTTCTTCGCAAAGATGTCAAATTTTGCTGGAAGGCCGAACACCAAACCGCTTTTGAGCTTCTTAAAAAAGCATTTACGTCCCCACCAATTTTGCAATTACCAAAATTTGACAACGAGCACCAATTTGTCTTAACAACTGATGCAAGTAACTATGCGTTAGGTGCTATTTTGACTCAAAAACACTTACCATCAAAAAGTCGTTTCATTCTTAGCTACGCTAGTCGCGTGCTAAATTCTGCCAAATGTAATTATGCTACATTGGAGAAAGAAGCGCTAGCAGTAGTGTGGGCCATCAAGCATTATTGACATTATCTATACGGTAAAAAATTCATTGTCGAAACCGATCATCAAGCATTAACTTGGTTAGTAAATGTAAAAGACCCATTGAGTCGTTTACGCCGTTGGGGTCTCAAATTACAAGAGTACGAATATAATATCGTGTATGTTCCTGGCGCATATAACTGCGCAGCGGATCTCTTATCACAACATCCTAAGTACGATCATGCAGAACGCAAATATAAACTCAAATGTAAAAATGTTGTTAACATTGCAAATTTAGACTCGGAAGACTCTGAATCCGAGGACGAATCGGTTCCACCGGACCAATCACGCAATAATACGCCTAATGCAACAAATAATAATCCTAATTCACAAACTAATAATCCTACTGCGCCCAATCGATCCAACAAATTCTAAACCACCTATGTTTCGCGGACGCATTCAAGTGACTGATGCAGAAAAAGCTGAAATGCTAACACCTGCGTGCTTACTCGCAGAGCAACGCACTGATGACGAATTACATAAAATTTGCATCGCGTTGAATGATTTAACAACGAAAAAATATTGTGATGAATTTTTTCTTGTAAACAATGTTCTTTTTTGTCGTTTCCAACCTAAGCGTTTGCCAACCATCGTCCATCAAATTGTTATACCAAAATCATTGCGTCGTTTTGTATTAACCGAATTTCATGATTCTATATTTGGAGCACATTTTTCATCGCGCAAAATTCTGCCCGCCATACAAATGCATTATTGGTGGCCGCACGCATGGAAAATGATGTGATCGCGTGGTGTAGGAATTGTGATGTGTGCTTACAGCGTAAGGTCGCATTAAATTCCACATCTGTTCCTTTGCAACCAATCAAAGTTTCCACGCCTTTTGAACTTATTGCGTGTGATTGCTTGCATATGCCGCGATCCCCCTCCGGAAATGACCAAATCGTAGTTTTTATGGATTATTTTACCAAATACGTGGAAGCTTTTGCTGTTTCTGACATAAAAGCAACAACAATTGCAAATCTGTTGCTAAGAGAAATTATCCCGCATTACGGAGTTCCCAAAAATTTTTGACAGACCAGGGTTCAAATTTTACATCTACCCTAATTTTGGAAGTCTGTAAACTATTAAATGTTCAAAAAATATTTACGACCCCATATCAACCTCAGTGTGATGGCCTTGTGGAATGCTATAATCGCACCTTAATTGATGGATTGTCTAAATTGAGTGCACAAAACCAGTATGATTGGGAGCAATTTTTACCATTTGCATTATTCGCGTATTGCGCAACTCCTCAATCATCAACTAACATCTCTCCTTTCAAAATGCTATATGGTCGCAAACCCGCGTTTCCTCTCGACACTTTACTTATAAATGACTTTGTGATAAATCCGAATTTACAGCCCATTGCGGAAAAATATGTCATCGATTTAAAGCTGACTTTACAAGATCTACATGAAATCGCGTCTAAGAATTTAGCGCAAGCGCGTAAGCAGCAAAAATCTCAATATGACAAATCTGTAACCGCAACTAATTTTTCTGTTTCGGATATCGTCTATCTCAATAATACCTCAGTAATTCAACCCGAAATCGGTAAATTATCGCCTAAACGTGTTGGTCCTTATCGAATTATTGCGTTACCTACACCAGAAACTACAAAAATTGCTTATGTCTATAATCCTCTAATCACCCATCATGTTCATTGGAATAGACTTTTACCTGAGCCTAAACTACCATACTCGGATCTAATTGCCGAGAAGCACGCATATGTTCCTGGCAATTTTGTTTTGGTAAAACTACCACATCGCCCTCTCGCCCCAGCAGTAGTGATAAGTTTTGCAGACTTACCGGGCAGGGAGCAAAAAGCAAGGGACTGCGCGCCAGTACGTTTATTAAATGGCTCTAAAACGGCACATGCCAGTACCATTATCTGACGTTTTTCCTTTTGCAGACCCATGGCTGACGAGGGTGCCCCATGCAAAGAGGCGCTCCTGGAGTCAGCTGGTCGCCGATTTACATTTGAAGGACGCGATCCAGCGACCCTAGATGAGTTCTGTACGGCGTTGGTGGATATGGCCACCGAACGGGGGTTGGACTATCCAGACCTGTTGCCACAAAATGACGATCAGCGCGTTAATAGTTTAGAGGCATTAAGCGCAAAACAAATACATTATAAAAATAAAAATGATGCTAAGTACCACCGAAAACGTATAAATGAGCAGGAACTCTGGTGGGACAACACGTTTGGATGGTATCTGCTGGCGACCCTTCGCGTGCCAAAGCAGAACATTCTCCAAACCGTGTTAGTCACCAATGACCAGGACTCGTATTCTGGCTATTTTAGCTTTGTTACAGCCGTCAAACCTGATACATGGCAAATTGTTTTTAGGCTATGACTCTGAGTTTGTAAATGACAGAAAAACTCGAAATTATAAAAATTGGGACGAGCGTTTTAAGCAATTTTGCCCACGTATCAGGACACTAACGGACCATTTGTCCGTTTCATTCAGCTGGCCAGTGCATACGGCCATGTGTTCTGTTGGAATGTATCTTGCTTTCCCAAACCACCTTTTGGGTTGCACCAATTACTAGCAACGTCTCTCTCGGACGTACGGTTAGTGTGCCACAACCCGTCGCAAGATAAAATTGCGTATTTTCACGTTTTTGGACCAACGTTCGAACAAATTATGGCAATTCCTGATGCCAAAATTCGCCGTAATCTGCATTGGAAAAATCCTTTCAAGGCGATTTTCATTAACATACTTACCAATGCTTACACGTTCACTCGACGCCAAAAGATTACAGCTTACTCGCATAAGCTAAAACGTTTGGCAGAGTTTTTCTTCGATATGTTTATCAATAAAAATGACCCTGACAATTGGGGTCAAGCGTGGAGCTTACCGCTAACACACAATATGCAGGTCTATATGGCCTTAGATCCTTTGATCACTATCGACGTCTTCATATTGATGGAGGCATGCTCACAAAATAACCGAATTAACGGAAGATATGAAACCATTGCCCTTTTCCTTTAAAGATGACGAATTATACATTAAAAAAGGTGAAACAAAATCGAACGTGCAATGCCCATTGTCTCGCACGCCTTTGCAAGGCCAGTCAACCAGCTTGGTGGCTGAGGTCACTGTAAGTTTGGATGGCAAAGAAGTTGTAACGCCGTTAGACTTCTATACGCCGCTTCCACTGACAGAAGCAGCCATAGCCGCGGCTACTTTGGTTGACACAATGGCTACCAGCCCGTTGCATGACAATGTTAGGGAAAACCCTAACTTAGCGGTTCATAAGTTGCAGGCCAATGCCAGCCTACAGCTGGGCCTGCCCGTAGCAACTGTTTCCCAACCACCAGTTGTCAGTGCAATTTCGCCAGCCTCTGCGACTACCTCGCAAGCTGATATGCAATTTGAATCTCCCATGGTCGGAATAGAACCATCTGAACCCACGGATCAGGCAGACTTATCACCCAAACGTCTTCTAATCGCTGTGTCGGATTCTGAAACCGAAGACCAAGCGAATTTATTGCCCTCCAAAACTGGACGTATTTTAACTGCTCCAGGAGGTGCCATTCTTGTAACACAAGCGATCCCTTCGCAATCACTCGCAACGCCGTCGCACGCATTTTTGGGTACCGGGCCATTGCTTCCTTTACCAATGTCGCAGTCAGATTGGGCAGAACGCCACCCTGGGCCTGATATAATAATGACTGAAATTTAGGGTTTGCCTCTGCAACCACAACAAACGCTGCCACCCCAAGAGGCGCAGCAGGCTGCGCTGTCAACGCAAATCGCGTCGCAAGACGTGCCACCAGCTGCGTTAAATTTGTCTTTGCAGCATACTGGTGCTCGCTTTAATGCACCTATGCCTATGACCAGTATATCAGATACAGTCGTGCGCGCACAGCCACAGGGTATCCAAAATATACCATTGGATGCGGATGTTGCAATTCCTCCGCACATACAAGCTATGCGTGAACGCGCAGCAGCCGAACAAAACGCACAGGAGCAAAACCGCTCACGTTATATGACACATTTCTTTCAAATGATGGAAAAGTTGAGCCGTGACGCACCGTGCTATATTGTCCCTGACGTTTTGCACAATTTGCGCACCTATTTGGGCGAAATTGAAGGTTCTCGTTTGTATGACAAGCTGCTAGAACTTGCTCAAGTGCATTTCAATAACATTTATGCAGCTCCCTTGAGTTATGCGTCCATGGCCAACGCACCCCAACGTCCTCTAATTTGGACAACCAATGCGCAGCCCACAACAGACTTTGAACGTGGACCATTGCCCCGTTTTATAACATAAATGAGCGTTCTTCAACGCCTGTTTTTCCCAGATGAGTATTTTGTGCGCAACTGTTTTTTCATCACCACCGGAATGATGCTTTATGAGGTTCCGCTGGAAAACTTGGTCATTCACCAAAACCTCAAACCACTGAGTGTTGTGAGTGAAAACCAAGCTTTGAACATCCAACCAGAAATTCTGCCGCACCAAGTGTGCCCGGCACAGGACCATTTAGCACCGTTGCTGATCTCTACACGCCAAATGATTGATGTTTTTGATAATTTCCGAGAATTTCAAAAAGAATATGAATCGGAATACCGGTTCATGCCAATCTTTTCATCGATAGATGTCATGCACGTGCAAGTGCTATTAGAATTTTTGGACAGAAGGTTTCACTTTTTTGCTTTCGCTTACAGAAGCACCGCTATAGCTTGGCGTATAGTAAAACAGCTGCGTTGAATTTTGCATGTGGCTTTCCTTAGCCCGTCTTACACGCCAACGCCAATTGATGCTTTTCCGGAGTTCCCACAATTGGCTGAATGGATTGAAAATCTGACAGAGTTGCACAGCATAATCCGAACCATTCGGCTACAAACCAATCCACCAATTGCTGTTCCCGTGCAATTTGATTGATTTAACAATCGCCAAAAATTGGCTTTTTACTTAAAACACCGTTTGCAACCGGAATTAGAAAAATCCGCAAAGAGAGACAACAGGCCTCTTTGCAAGATCCGCGTGGGTCTACGGCAAACCTTGTAAGGCCTGAAGTTGATCTGTCCGTACAGGCACAAATTGAAATGCAAAAAGCGCGCATGGTTATTGAACAGCGCGAAAGAGAAAATCTCGCTACCGAACTTCCGAGGCATGTGACGCGCTTGCGTTGCGCCGGTTTGCTTACGGTCGCCTCAGGCATTTGTCAAATGCCGGAAGACGAACATCGTAGGCAAATAAATGAATTTTACGACACAAAATCTGAACGCACAATCCGTCGTTTGAAAAATCTAGAAAAAGAACGCGTAAAAAGGCTTGTTCACGCGGAAGTCTGCGCAAAATTGCAAGCACATGCTAGCCAAAGGGGCCACAGGCAGCAAGATCCGCAATTGTCCCGGCAATTGCACACTCAACTGCAATCGTGTTCACAATCACAATCAAAATCACAAATAAAACCTTATGCACAGACACAATCGCACCCGCAAACCCAACTGCGGCAACAACAATATTCGGTATCGCGCTCGCATTCCGAGACGTATTCAGAGGCAGATGCTGGTCATATGTTGTGCTCGCAACAGCAGCAGCCTCGCGAATACCATCAACAAGCACACCGCGGAACTCATCAGGGTCGGTCGCAATCACGCCAACGTCAACAAGTGGATCAATTGTTTTATTCACCGTCGCACCAGGGCCAACCAGCCAATCAGGTCTATTCGCAACCACCACCTCGACAAGAGCCATTATTGCCACAACCGTGGCCCGCTACTCAACCAAAAGAGCGGTCACGCAATTCTTCTTGCGAACAATCTTATGGATTTAATCTGGAACCATATTTAATGCCGGTTCCACCGACACCACGTCGTTACGTGGATGACTATGACGATGACGACAACAAAGATGACCATCGACCAGTTGATCCTCATCGTAGTTTACGTCAACACATGTATGGACGTAGGGAATCACCATATTGTGAAAGGGAGCGTTTGAATATGCGTCGCGAAATGGATTCGGATCGCGAATATTTCCAACGCCATCGCGGTAAACCGCGCGGCTCGAAGGCCAATTATCGAGATCAATATTGAACTTTGAAGTTCGAAAGTATAAACTCTGCAATAGGCGTCGACTCGACCAGCAGCTTCTTTGTTTTTCGTTTTTTCCTGATGTGGATTCCAGGACTGTTTCGCCTTACGTTATTTTTCTTGTTGTTTGACATTTTTTGCATCAAAATATTGCTGTAATTTCTTGATTTTTGGTGCATATTTTTCTCGTCAGTATCGCATAATTACATTCCTCGTTTTAACGTTACCTCATATTTTAAATTCGCCTATGTCTTTAATTTTTTGCTTGTGCATTATCTTGCCTTTTAATCTCGTGTCTTAAAATTTTTGCTCAAATTGTGGTATTACTATTTACATACCTTAAATCATTAACGGACAAGGGGTTTTTACACCCAATCTGAAAATCTTTTTAACTCAAAAATTTCCTTCCCCGAGAACTGAAGGGAGGCAAGGCGCCAGAGTGGGTGCAAAATGGTACAACTCTGGGCGCAAGAACTTCGTGGAAAAAGAAAAGGAAGAATTGCTCAAACAACTTGATGAGCTGAAGCAAGAATTAGCTTTGTTGAGAGTGTTCCTGAGTGTGAACGAGGCCATGCGTTGGCGTTATCGTTATTACTATCATTATTTTTATTTTTGTTGTACGTTTGCTCAGGATGAGGCGTTGCAGATGCCAGGCATTGTTTATTGTAACCCCTGAAAAATTCTCCACTGCGTGTCAAAATTTTTTTCTATACGTGGGGGAGTGTAACTGCGAGAGTTACACGTGGCAAACTAGTTTTAGCAGTTTGCGGTAGCCATACCAAAAACAGCTTGGTTCTGTATCGGTTAACATAGCCAAATACGAGTAGCTATTGCGCGATAGTGTACTTGTGGCTATGCCTTCAGTTTCTCAACTATTCCCAAGTTTTCAATATAAAAATCAACAAGATACTTGTCCGGTAAATCAGAATTAAGTGTATGCTAATAGTAATTGTTTTACTCATTACCGCATAATCGTATTCTAGAAGATTCGATGTGAATTAAAAGTAATCTCGTTTAATGTTAGTTTGTCGTAGACTTATGGTTTACTGTAGCAATCCCCTGATGGGATATTAGTCTAGTTGGTTTTGACGATTTGACTCGTTGGCTTGTTTTATTTGTAGTTAGCTTTATTGTTGTTTTCCCGGCTGTAGGCTGTGTGTACATATCGAATAAAAGATAAAAACCCACCCAGGGGTCTTCTTATACCGAGGGTGAGGTCGGTGCTCCAGTCGTCGAGGACTTCTTGATATTTGGTGGAAGGAATAGGTAATTTTTGTGTGATTATTTATTTCGTTCAAAATTCAATATTCCTTTCTCAATCCCAAAATTGGTCAAAAATATTATTTAATCTTTTATGATGACTGATCAGCTTAGAGCTCGTTGGTGTTGTTTTCAAATTTCATTGTGCTTCGTACATTAGGAACCAAAAACATTTCTGATTGATTCGAACCTCGAAAATAATTTAATTCATCAACTTGAGTGGGATTGAGATAGGTCAACTGACCTTGCGGCAATACCGGGATTAGGTAGGTACTCTAGGACCTAGGGCGTAGCTGCTGAGACTCCCGACGAAAAGCGGTCAGCAATATTAGGACTGAGGGAGTCAAAGCCGTAGGTCTACAAGGGTCCAGAAGGTCGAAGTTTCTATAACTACGCTGATCGGGGCCAGCGCTAAGAGCAGATTTAAGTACTTAGGTACCTAAGTAATCCCAAAGGTGAATACACCCGTGTCCGTGTTGCTTCAGTAAATACGGACCGGCTCTGTATTTACAATAAATTTTGTTATAATAATTTTATCCACATTCTAAGTAAAAATCTCTTGAACTCTTTAGTTCTTCTCTCCACACAAGGACTCACTTCTTTTGAATTCTCTCTTTTGTCATAATATTCCACATCAACTCCTGCCGGCTTGTTATAAAAGCATAGCTCTCATTCTGTAGAGATTCCTCTACACGCCGTTTTGCTACGATGGTTCAACGCGAAATTTCGTCTTTTGCGCTACGATATACCTACGCATCCACGACTGATTGCCCCAGATGTACATATTTGTGCTCAATTTCCATACGCACGTACACAACCATTAAGCGTAACGCTTAAGCGGCTTGCCTGGGACCATCTTCCTCCTAAAAATTATCATATTTTCATTCCTTTCCCACACATAGTTTCAATCAAAATCTAGGATAGAAAAGTGGGCACTCGTGCTTAATGCGGCTTGAGTACAAATTGGTATGTGTGTTATCATATCTTACGTGTACTTAAAGATCATAAGTGTGTGTCTCATATTTGTGCCTATCTCATTTATATATACCTTTACCGTAAGCTTTTACCCATATGCCTATTGTCCTCATCTGGTATCCATTCCATTTTTCTTTGTTCGTGTCTACGCCTCTTTTTGCATCTTGTCTAAAACTGTGTACGAGTGCAGTTTTTGGCACTTATTACGATTTTCAAAAGTCTTTTTCGACACAGCATTCTCGCCAGCCCATCTGTGCTGTGCCTTTTTCTTTTATGCCTCGCGTTGAGTGAGTCTCCATGAGTGCCGTCTTTTTGCTTGGCTGCAACATCACATCATTCTCTTTTAACGTAGTGGGCACGCTGTTTTTCCGCCCCTACGTTTTTGTTTTATCATTCGTTTTTGTACGCCAACCGGCGTACTAATTGTATGTCCTTTGGCTGGGCTTTGCGCTCCTATTAATTATATTGTTTGATTTTACTTATTAGCGTAACACGACAGACAACAGCATGTATTCTCCATGCTGTCGCTTTTTCATTGCTTCATAATTTTTCTGTCCAAAAATATTGTAAAAAATATTGATTTATTGAACAATGATTGGGCTCGGTTCGAATTTCCGTGCTGTTGAATTCTGTCCTTGTGCTACACTACATTAGGAACCTCAAATATTTTCAAGCACCGGAATTCGGTCCCAAAACAAGTTAAATAATAACCCTTTTTAGCCCTCATTAGGTTACTGGGAAACTTACTTTATTTAGGTAATTAATCTCAAAGGGGTTAAGTAAGTAAGTTTCACTAGGTGCGTGCATAGAGGGCTGGGCTACCCTGAACAGGCCAGGCCGCTTACCCCCGAGTTGCCGGCTGGTGATTGACCCCTAAAAGGGCGAGAACCCCCGTGTGAGCGCATAAGCATAAGTTTTTGGGGTTAAGTAGGCAACATAAACGTACCTTTGCTCTACATTTACATTTCTAAATATGATTTTGTGGGCTTAAGAAAGCGGACAACAGTCTTACTTTCTGTCATATGAAGGTAGAAAATTTTTCAAAAATGAAATGAAGATGGTGAAAGTGGACTAGTTGGCAAAGAAACTGATATGCCAGAAATATGTATAAATGTATGTAAATACTTATCTAATTCAGAAGTCAGAAAACTTTGTAGGTCCGGAGACCCGCCACTGGCTAGTGTTTGGTTGTTCTAAGCCGAATCAGTGCTCCATTACCTATCAAATGAGCTGTTTTATCCCAGAGATGAAACTCATCTTGACGAAGTAAAGCGCAAAAAGGCAAATGCTAAAATTAGCAACAATCGAACAACGAAAACGCGCTTGAATGGGAAAAGCTATGTAAAATAGCAGTGCAAGTGCCACTTCACTTACACCACCCTCTTTGAAAAGAGGCCCTTTGGGGAGCAGCCTTAAGGGATCATTGTTAACATTATTATTATTGTGACAGATAAAACCAGCTTAAGCACACAAGAAATAGCCTATGTACGTGATAAGCCTACCTAATTTTCAACTCAGAATCAAGAAAGTCAAAGTCCTTGTGCTAATTAACTAAATCTTACTTATATTGACCGTTGATTAATTATAAGTACTTTTTTCCGTCTAATTGCTTTTCCTAATTCAACATACTTATTTGACAAATTCCGCTCAGTTGTTACTTTGTCTATGCTCAACTTAGTTACTTCTTATTTTTTCGGCACTTGTCTGCATATCTTATTCACTACGCTATTTATTGCTTCGGAAACTTTAAAACTATTTTTAAAAACCTATTATCGCGAAGTGCATCTCCCCATATACTTAAGACAGATTTAAATATCATATGTGTAATTGAGAAGCCTAAAAACTGGACAGATCCGAAAATCCGCCACTGCACAGTGTTCAATCGCTTTCGCAAGTCGAACCAGTGCCCAATTACCCAAAAAATTGCGCTATTTAAGCTGGAGATGAAACGTTATCTCGATGGGTTAGAGCGCAAAACAACGCACAAAAGCTATAAATAGCTTACACATCCAAACAGCAAAACATGCTGATATGAAAGCGCTAGAGTTCGATGAGCATGTACGTGCACTGCACTTACACCACTCCCTCTTAACATAGAGGCCCTTTAGGGGAGCAACCCAAAGGGATCTCCGTGAGACCTCCAATGTAATTGAGAAGCCTAAAAACTGGGCAGATCCAAGAAGATCCGCCACTGCGCAGTGTTCAGTTGCTTTTGCGAGTCGAACAAGTGCTCAATTACCCAAAAATTGCACTATTTAAGCCGGAGATGAAACATCATCTCGACGGGTTAGAGCGCAAAAGAATGCGCAAAAGTTATAAATAGCTTACACATCCGAACAGCAAAACATGCTGATGGGAAAGCGCAAGAGTTCGATGAGCATGCATGTGCACCGCACTTACATATGTTATAACACTAAGCATTCAGTCATGTTAATTTAGTTAGTGTTAAGTTGTGTGAATTCGGGTTTTTGTTTACAATTGGTTTTTATTCGGCAGTAAATATTGTAAATGTAGCGCAGCGCCTACATTCACATCTTACTTAACCCGAATCCTAACCTTATGCCCACGTCTGAGGGTTTACGCCCTAGCTTGGGGTCGCTAACCTCCTAGCGGACTCGGGGTTAAGTGGCCCGGCCTGTTCAGGGTAGCCCAGCCCTCTAAGCACGCGCCTAGTGAAACTTACTTACCTAATCCCTTTGTGATTAAGTACCTAAATAAAGTAAGTTCCCGGGAAAGCTAATTGAGGGCTATTATTATTTAACTTGTTTTAGACCAAATTCAGGTGCTTGAAAATATTGAGGGTTCCTAAGTATAGTGTAGCACAAGGACAAAAATTCAGCAGCATGGAAATTCAACCGAGCCCAACATCGTTAATTAAATAATTAATTTTTAACAATATTTTTGTACAGAAAAGTTATGAAGCAATGAAAAATCGACAGCATGGAGAATACATGCTGTTGTCCATTGTGTTATGCTAATAAGTAAAATCAAACAATATATTTAACATGGGCGCAAAGCCCAGCCAAAGGACATACAAATGGTACGCCGGTTGGCGTACAAAAACGAATGATAAAACAAAATGTAGGGGCGAAAGTACGCATACCCACTACATACAAGAAAACTATACGTTGATTGCATTCAAGCAAAAAGAAGGCACTCGCGGAGACTCACTCGACGCGAGGCGTTAAAATAAAACTGCACAGCACAGATGGGCTGGCGAAAAAGCTGAGTCAAATATGACTTTGAAAAATCGTAATAAATGCCGGAATACCATAATGCCATCCAAACTGTGCTTGCATGCAGTTTTAAACAACACACAAAATGAGGCGTATTAAGATGAATAAAGAAAGTTGAAATGGATACACGAATATAACAATAGGCCTATGGGCAAAAGTCTATGATAAAAGTATGTAAAAACGAGACAGGCACAAATATGAGACACACACATATGATCTTTAAGTACAAGTAAGATATGATAACACATATATCAATTCGTACTCAAGCCGTATTAAGCACGAGTGCCCATTTTTCTATCCCAGATTTTGATTGAAAATATGTTTGGGAACGAATGAAAATATGATAATTTTTAGGAGGAAAGTGGTCCCAGGCAAGCCACTTAAGCGTTACGCTTAACGGTCGCGTACGTGCGTATGGAAATTGAGCACAAAAATGTACATCTGGAGCAATCAGTCAAGGATGCATAGGTATATTGTAATACACAACAAACGGAAATTCCCATTGATCCAACGCAACGCAACGGTGTGTAGAGGGATCTCTACACTCCCCGGGTATCGAGAAAAAATGGCACGCAGTGTCATTTTTCAATGCGCAACAAAGTTTGCTGCGCAAACTTTTTGCGCAAAACGGACTCGGCGTGGAGTCAGGCGATGCAAACAAAATACATTTATATGCACAAGTGTATGCACAAAAACGAATGAAGTGACGTACTGCAACGTCAAACAATTGAGCTACGGGAGACAAAAGACGATGCGTCAATGACGTGTTGGCAATGGAGTGTTGCGCTACATATGGAATGACAGATTGCCCAGGACCAGGGAGAATTTTGAATGAGAAATAATTTATGATAGAAGGGCAGGTCACTCGGCTCAATTAGTATTGAGTAAGAATGGATTAAATTATGGACAAATTAAGCACATATAAGGACAAGGACACACCTGGGCGTGGGGAGGTTTGGGGGTATGCACCCCCCAGAAACCAAAATACCCCCCCCCAGAAATCAAAATACTCCCCCCAGAATTCAATTTTTGAAAATTTTTTTCGCTTTTTCCGCAATTTTTTGATGCCAATGGATAGTGCTTGATGAGAAACGTCGAAAAATGGTGTTTTTATCACCATACCACCATTTTTAAGGCCATTTTTTGACCTTCAATAAAATCTTGCACCCCCCCCCCCCAGAAATTTCTTGCTGCCCACGTATGGACAAGGACAATAAATGAATTAAAGACAGACAAATACAATGAAATAACAAAATGTTTTTGGAAAAAGATGGAAAAATATACATGGTAATAAAAATATACATTGGAATAATATGAACAATGGAGATACGTAAAAAGATTTTAGAAAATGTCCTATAAGAGAGAAAAAGGGTGCTTGGCCACAAAAAATAACTAGTAGTTACAAGAAAAAGAAAAATTTAAGCGAGAAAAAACGAATTATGTGATATGAAAAACAAATGAACTGCTGACGGACATCGAAGTCGATCTGTGCTATTGAATTCGGCGAAAATGTCTAGTTTTGACGATCTGATTGATCGTGTGAGGAATAATGTGAATGACTAGTCAAAACGCGGTCATCGCGGCGATCCAATCCAGAAATACGACGTTTTTGTGAAACATTAGTAGATGACTGCTGATGAACTATGCGGTTGACAGTCGAACACAGAATAAATGCTGTAGCGCGTCGGTCAGACTAACACAGCATAGAATAATTTTGCTGGTCACTCCTGGCTCCTTGCGGCGGAATAGTAGACAAAATCGTGGCATAATGATGTGTTGCTGAGCAGGATGATGGTCCTGCAATTGCATAACCGGTAAACACGGCGCGGACAAAGCAGTTGGCGCAACAAAACGTGGCGCAACAATATTGCCACATCATTGAGAATCAAGATGCAAAGTACGCAACAGACTAATGCGAGCGGTAATAGACGGGCTAATAGTTTGTTGATCGGTCAATCGCCAAGCAGTGGTGGCCATAGGTGGGCAGCACCAAAATTCTGGGGGAGGGTGAAAAAATTTTTAAAGGTCAAAAAATGGTCTTAAAAGTGGTTATACGGCGAAAAAACACCATTTTTCGACGTTTCTCATCGAGCACTATCCAATGGCATCAAAAGATTGCTAAAAAAGCGAAAAAATTTTCTGGGGTATTTTGATTTCTGGGGGGGGGTATTTTAACTTCTGGGGGATGCATACCCCCCAACCCCCCCACGCCCATGTGTGGTGGTGGCGTGGCGATCTCTACTCATTCATTTTCGATACAAGTGTTATGACGATGACGAGAATCATAGCGCACAGATGGGCGCAACCATAGGTGGGCAGCACCGAAATTCTGGGAAGGGGTGAAAAAATTTCTGGGGGGGGGGTGAAAAAATTTTTAAAGGTCAAAAAATGGTCTTAAAAGTGGTCGTATGGCAAAAAAACACCATTTTTCGACGTTTCTCATCAAGCTCTATCCAATGGCATCAAAAAACTGCTAAAAAAGCAAAAAAAAATTTTCTGGGGGTTATTTTGATTTCTGGGGGGGCATACGTGGGCAGCAAGAAATTTCTGGGGGGGGTGCAAGATTTTTTGAAGGTCAAAAAATGGCCTTAAAAATGGTGGTATGGTGATAAAAACACCATTTTTCGACGTTTCTCATCAAGCACTATCCATTGGCATCAAAAAATTGCGAAAAAAGCGAAAAAAAATTTCAAAAATTGAATTCTGGGGAGTATTTTGATTTCTGGGGGGGGGGGTATTTTGGTCTCTCGGGGGGGGGTGGTTTCTGGGGGGTGCATACCCCCCAAACGCCCCCTCCCCACGCCCAGGTGTGGGGGGGGGGTATTTCAACTTCTGGGGGGTGCATACCCCCCAAACCCCCCACGCCCATGTGTGGGCGCAACGGGTCATGGGGCAAATTAACAATTGATGTAATACTAAAATCGGTTTGGCGGGTGATATGCACACCTGGGCGTGGGGGGGGTTTGAGGGGTATGCACCCCCAGAAACCAAAATACCCCCAGAAATCAAAAATACCCCCCAGAATTCAATTTTTGAAAATTTTTTTCGTTTTTTTCGCACTTTTTTGATGCCAGTGGATAGTGCTTGATGAGAAACGTCAAAAAATGGTGTTTTTATTGCCCTACCACTATTTTTAAGGCCATTTTTTGACTTTCAAAAAATCTTGCACCCCCCAGAATTTTTTTGCTGCCCACGTATGGTGATAGGATAGCAACTCGGATCGCCGGTTGGCGATCAATTTGATGCACGTTGATGTCTTTCTTCTTTCATACAGTGGCAACGCAAAATAGTTTGCGTTTTCACAGATAAATTGACATTGAGGCAACGCGATTTTTGGGGCAAGTCGTTTGAAGCCAGTGTTGGCGCTTTACAATCTAGAAAGACATCGGTGGCTGGAGCCTCGGAAATAGACATGTTGCCAGCGGTTTGTTGGGCGCAAATTTGGGCCAAAGTCTTGGGTAGAGAAACGTCGAGAAAACCTTGAATTTGTTGACACGACGTGTAGCGAGGGAACTCGATTGAGCAAATGATAGGCGGAGTGGTGCGCACACGAATTGATTGAATTCACTGATGTGCTAAAAATGGATCCGGCATATTTGCAACGATTTCTGGAAATTCGACAAAAACTTCGCTTGGAAGTGGAGTGTAGATGCATTCTGTGAACGTACATTCGTCGAAGTTGTTCTAACCATGCGCCAAGCGATTTTAGGTTCACGATGCCAGACTAGGAATTGGTCGAACCTGGTATCAAGAAACTCTAGCAGAAATGGCGCAGACATGATACTAGCTGCTTGGAATGATGGGTTAAATTGGAACATAGACTCATATTCGGAAATCAATTCACTCATACCTTCTGAAATATCGACCATGTGACGTATAGCCAGTGCCAAAGGGGCATTATGGTCAGGGGAGTCGCTAGACGATGCAGAAGAAATTCTGCTGGAATTTTATAGTATGCACGACGCTCAATTTCTGGCGGTGCTTGTAGCGTTGGATGATTGGCGACGAATTCTAGGCCTACTTTGTAGACCATGGGGCCAGTTGTGACATAAAATCGGGTGCGACGAAACCTGGAATCATTGCAGAATAAACAAATATGATGAGTCATTTTGATGATTTTGGGCATCATTGAAGTGATGCACATCTCCAATGACTCTTGGGACATTGGTGGGGGTTAGAAAAGTGTGACCAATGGCAACACTTGTTGCGTTTCCGCACAAACCGGACGCACGACTTGCACATCTGGGTTTACACACGAGCTATAATGGTAGGCAAATTGGTAGATGCATGGCTAACTGATGGCGTGTTAGCTACTTCAGTAGGTGTGATGTGCCAATTCAACTTTTTGTAGACAGCTAATCGCTTCTGTAGCCGATGATACTCATCAAGAAACGCTTGTGATGCAAAAAGCTGTTCGAAGTATTGGAAGTTGAAACAGATGAAGCGACGAAATTGTCGTTATTATGTGACGAATGGGTCGGTTGTGGTGTGGGAAACATAACGGTGGGGTGGAAGATACCGAGTATGTGACAGGTGGAACATCAGAATGCATAGGTGGCTGCGAAAATTGTTGATATGAGTTGTTTGGCTGATGATAGTTTGGAGAATGCTCTGCAAAACGGTTGTTTGCATATACATTTCTATTATTATCGTAATACTGTGTATTACTGTAGGAATAACAGTAGTTGTTTTGGCAATTAGCGTAATCTCGACAAAAAATCATTAATTGGGCGTCGAAAATCTTGATAGGAATCGTAATTTTGAAACGTTGTATATGATGGCCTAGATTGGCTATGCTGATGAGACACGTACTTGCTGAAAGTGCGAGCATTGCTGTTATGATTTATGCTATCGTTGTTTTGCAGACACTAAAAACATTCATCTGGAGTACGTCTCATGTATTTGCAATGAACACAGTAGGGCTGCGTTGACGCATTAGTCGTTTCTGGATGCGATTGTCAAAAAAACGTAGTTTGACGGGGGTATCAATATGATGATACGTAGAACGACAAAAATTACCTTTTAGCAACACACTACTATGTACTACAGTGGCTGTTGCAGGTAAATACGGAGTAGGCTGCTTAGCTGAAGCATACTTAGGTTCGCAAATTCTATACAACGCCCAGCATGAAGAAATTCAAGCAATGGCGCTACAGGCGCTCTGTTGTAAGCTTCTTTGGCGATTTCTTGATTCAAGCCTTTTCTAAGCTGATGACGAAGCATTTTGTCGAAAGCTGGCGAGTCAATCTGGACTTCAGGTTGAGCGCAAATGAGATCTTCGCATAACGCCAAAAAATAAGCGTGTACAGACTCCGATTGGAGCTGTTTTCACTCAAGAAATTTGTCATACAACGTATCTGTGTCCATTGAACAAAACTCTGCAATTAATGCTTGTTTTGTGTCTTTGTATGATTGACGAATATTGGAGGGAAGGGAACGAAACAGACGGGTCGGGTCGTATACGTGTCGGAAACCATGGCAACAACTCAAGAGATGAACATTCATCAATTCTATAACCTGCTGCTAGTCTCTCAAATTTATGGAAAAAAATCCATTAATATCCGTTTTTTCACCTCGAAAAAACTTCTTATTAGCTATCGTGATCTGAATCTGTTGCAAAAATGGACCTCTGTTCATAGAGTCAGCTAGGTAATGGATGCCTGCATTTGATGAGCTATCAGACGAATCATCATAATTACGATGATGGCAACATGAACATCAGAAAGCGGGTTTACGACGCGTAGGTCTTTCCAACGGTGAGTCAGAAACTTGGTCTGAATAATGAACTCTTCGGTTCTGCTGTTGCTGAGGTGGTATCTGATCTGATCAATGCACCTTGATTTGACGAAAAATTTTGAATTTGCGGAATGTGCATTGCATAGAGTTGGGGTAATTCAGCATTGACGGGGTTAACTTGGTTAGGGGCCGGCGGAACGGCTGATGATGCAAGCTGTACTCGCAGAGACAGTGTTGCTGCTCAGCGTTTACAGTGATGGTGGGGCGCAATGACGACGTTGCAATTTGCTGATTAGGACGCTTGGAGACTGACAAACAATGGACGGGCGTTGACGTTGCAAGCTGCACATGCGAATCCAAGTCAGCATTTGCAAAACGAGCGAAATGCTGCTGGTCCGCGTTTGCAGTGACAGTTGACGCTGGTTGTGGCATGCTAGGCTGAGCATTTGCAGAGTTTGCATTTTGCTTTTGTACATGCACATGATCAACGGCGATGCGTTCGAGACAATTTTCCAACTCTTGCATGTGAGCAAACATCACATTCAAAAGATTATCTGAATTGTGATTTTCGGCAATCTGAGTCACGTTTAAGTCGGAAGCCGAGCGTTGGCGGTTTGCAATCGTGCATAGCAATATGGTCTGAATCTGAGTCATTAGATGAAGTTCGAGTGACTTTCTGGTCACTAGCCTGTTTAGGCGACTTATTGGGGGTTTCCTTCCCCACTTTAGCCATTTTTCCGGCTACTTTCTTGCCTGGCATGGCGGACAATCGAGATTAAGATCAGGACAACGAAATTTCGTCACAACCCCATTCTCTGACAATAAAAATATGCACACGAACACAATAGAGTTAAAAAATACACACGAACACAATTATGTTAAGAATGCACACAAACATAATAACGTTACACAAAGTGGAAGAAATTTTTGAAAATTTTTAGGCAGAAAAATGAACGATGTTAGCTCAGCCGGTCATAGTGAATGACCTCCAATCACACCTGGGCGTGGGGGGGGTTTGGGGGGTATGCACCCCCAGAAACCAAAATACCCCCCCCCAGAAATCAAAATACCCCCCCCCCCAGAATTCAACTTTTGAAAATTTTTTCGTCTTTTTTCGCCATTTTTTGATGCCAATGGATAGTGCTTGATGAGAAACGTCGAAAAATGATGTTTTTATCGCCATACCACCATTTTCAAGGCCATTTTTCGACCTTCAAAAAATCTTGCACCCCCCCCCAGAATTTTCTTCGCTGCCCACGTATGCTCTCCAATGTAAATGTAGCGCAGCGCCTACATTCACCTCTTACTTGACCCGAATCTTAAGCTTATGCACACGTTGGAGGGTTTACGCCTAGCTTTGGGTTGCTAACCTGGCGGACTCGGGGGTAAGTGGCCCGGCCTGTTCAGGGTAGCCCGGCCCTCTAAGCACGCACCTAGTGAAACTTACTTACTTAACCCCTTTGTGATTAAGTACCTAAATAAAGTAAGTTCCCCGGAAATCTAATTGAGAGCTCAAAAAGATTATTATTTAACTTGTTTTAGACCAAATTCCGGTGCTTGAAAATATTGAGGGTTCCTAAGTATAGTGAGGCACAAGGACAAAAATTCAGCAGCACGAAAATTCAACTGAGCCCAACATCGTTAATTAAATAATTAATTTTTTACAATATTTTTGTACAGAAAAGTTATGAAGCAATGAAAAAGCGACAGCATAGAGAATACATGCTGTCGTCGATCATGTTACGCTAATAAGTAAAATCAAACAATGTATTTAACATGGGCGCAAAGCCCAGCCAAAGGACATACAATTGGTACGCCGCTTGGCGTACAAAAACGAATGATAAAACAAAACGAAACGTAGGGGCGAAAATACGCATACCCACTAAGTACAAGAAAACTATACGTTGATTGCAGCCAAGCAAAAAGAATGCACTCGCGGAGACTCACTCGACGTGTGGCGTAAAATGAAAACTGCACAGCACAGATGGGCTGGCGAAAAAGCTGAGTCAAATAAGACTTTGAAAAATCGTAATAAGTGCCGGAATGCCATAATGTCGTCCAAACTGTGCTTGCATGCAGTTTTAAACAACACGCAAAAAGAGGCGTATTAAGACAAACAAAGAAAGTTGAAATGGATACACGAATATAACAATAGGCCTATGGGCAAAAGCTTACAATAAAAGTATGTACAAACGAGACAGGCACAAATATGAGACACACACATATGATCTTTAATTACACGTAAGATATGATAACACCATACCAATTCGTACTCAAGTCGCATTAAGCGCGACTGCCAATTTTTCTATCCCAGATTTTGATTGGAAGTATGTGTGGGAAAGGAATGAAAATATGATAAATTTTAGGGGGAAGGTGGTCCCGGGTGAGCCGCTTAAGCATTACGCTTAACGGTCGCATATGCGTGAATATGGAAATTGAGCACAAAAATGTACATCTGGAGCAATCAGTCGATGATGTGTATTGTAATGCAAAAGGAACGGAAATTCGCGTTGATCCAACGCCACCTAACGGCGTGTAGAGGGATCTCTACAATATTACAATGCCAAGAAGGGCAAATTGTGAGTTTTTACATTAATCATAGGTAACGCGATAGCGCTACCTATAATATACTTGTCCATCCTTTTTTCTTATATGTTTATCACAGCCAGTGCAAAATTCGTGTCCCCCGGCCCTCACAGCAACAACGGCACACACCTGGGAGGCGCAGCGATAATTTAAAAATTCGATACCCGTCTTTTTTTGTTTACGCTCAATACCGAGTTAGCAATGAGTGTGTAAAGTGTAAACAAAAAAATCAAATAATTTGCGGAGGGCCTTTTTTCAATGTTGCCCCTGAGCTGTAGATTACGAATCTGACCTTAAAATTTCTTTACACTCAATGGTTGTTGCACAAAAATGTAAAGTATACGGGTTTTTTACTCTTTGCTTGTTTTCAGCTTATCTAACTCAATTTTGGTTTCTGTGCAGTCCAATTGGTTTTATAATGTAGAGGATAACAAAATCTCGAGGAGAAATTTTTTCTCTTTTAACGCAATATTGTGTAAAGTATACGCTTTTTTAATGTTTTCATGTGCAGAAGCATATCTAACTCAGTTTCACATTCGATGCAGTCTGATTGCTTTCAAAAGGTAGACAGTTACAAAATCTAAGTGAGTGTTTTTTTCGAAAACGTAAAATTTTCAAATTTAGAGGCGGTTTATTGTAAAGAGTCTGAGACAAAAAATTCTCTTCCTGTCATATTCTCCACTTTGTAGACAGAACGTGGTAATTATCTTTAAAATGTGCTTCGTCCTAAGCGCTACACGTCAAAATTTATTTTGTTTCTTTACAATCAATATTGCGTTATTAGTGCAGGTGTAAACTTTACACTGATAAATTTCTTTCCGCCCAGAGCGTCGTGGACGATGAATTTAGAAAAAATGTTCTCCGCAAGGTCAGAATAATGAATCTGACCTTTAAACTTTTCTACAGTCAGTGTTTGTTGAGGTATAAAGAGGTGAACTTTGAATTATACATCTACATATTTTCTATTGCCGGTAGATAACTTCGTATTGCATATTGTTTGATCAGATTTTTCTTATTTCAGAGATTTTTGACTCGTCTTTAATAAATAATTATTCTTATTATCATAAATACATTGTTCTTAAACTTTAGTAGAATGATTAATATTTTTTCAAAATAGTATAATCAAGCTGAAATTGGCCGATATGTTGAGTTGGTGCAGTGGCTCACGTGTCCGTTCCCGCATGTGGGTTTAAAAAAGAATAATGGGTTCAAATCTTCTGAATAATGACTTTTTTCATTTTTTTAATTCTTTTGGAAAAACCATGCATTTCATTTGACTTATTCACATGTTTAGGTTCTGCAGATAACACTTTTTTCTTTTTGAATTTCGCCTTAGTTCTCGAGTGGGAGTGTAAAGAGTGCGAAAATCTGGGGTGAAAAGACACATTTTGGTCGAGTTTTCGACTTGTTTATGTCTGCCAACAACTCCGGTTATGCGTTTTAAGAAATTTTTTCTGACAAAAATGTTTTCCGGATCAAGGGCTATCTTGTGCTTACCAGCAAACTTTTCTACAATCAATACGCAGTTAGTACCAGGTGTCAGCGCAAACGACTTATTATATATGTAACTTCGGGCGGTCGTTGCACTTTGGAGTTGTCTTAGCGCGCGCAAATGAGTTGGCTGATTAAGTACTTGAAGTATGTACGGATAGCTAAACTGACAGCACGCCGTCAGGACAGATACCCAACACACAACAACTACCAAAGCAACGAACCCCAATAAGTACCTTCGGGGCTTACCTAAGTACCTATGCTACAACTAGCGCTGGTCAAGAAGCTGCGGTAAAAACCTGCACTCTTCCAAAATGACCCTGAATACCTACTACCTAAAATCTCCACGGACGTAATTGGTCCGATACCTATGGAGATTATGGGTTGGAGATGCCGACCGCAGATCTTAACCAGGAGTAATTAGATAACCCCGGAATTTGCCCTAGGTCCTTGGACCTCTTTAGACCAAAAGAATAATTTTTCGCGAAAAGAATTGAAAAGGTTTCGCACCAGATTACCTATGGCGAAACAACTTACGAATTTTGGTTCCAATAGCACTCTGTACCTAAAACACAACAACAAAGAGCTCTAATCCGGGCTGTCATCCACTATAAAAATTATGTAATAATTTTTATAGATTTTTGGTTTGAAAAAGGAATTGTGAATTTTGCACAAAACGATAAATAAAGACTTTACCCAACGAAATCCGGCAAGAAATAATATTACGGCCGGCCTAGTCCCAATTCCTGACTGCTTGCGATATAATGCACCCCTAAGCAGTGGATTTTCGTGTGTTTACCGAATTAAAACAATGTACAATCAATGGCGCTAATAAAGTCGGAGATGACACGCCGCAAAAGCTAAGGCCAAACTGCCACAAACTAACTAATAATCCTAAGGGGGATTGGCCCACAGTAATAGAAGAAGAAAATATTGTAAAATGTGTTTATGACAAAAATGGTGTGCTTCTTGCGCATAGATTTTCCAGGTCTCCGCACAGGCTCAACGTGAATAGCGGTCATGTCGCCTATGTTTTAAATGTGAAAAGTGATAGGGGACTTGTGGGGTGTTCCACAGTAAACAAGGTCGCATCATAGTATCCCTCGCAACACCTAGCGACAAGAGTCCAACCAATTGACACTGCGTGGTCGGAATGCCTCCGCATGTCATATCGTCGATCTGAAAATATGGCTGGGTCGCCAAAGTGGAACCAATTGACCGGATGGTCGGAATTGGCGCACTAATGTGCGCAAAGGCCGTACAAGTAACGGCACGTGTAGATACACTATCTACACTCCTCCCTTCACCGGGAAAAAATTCGGAACACGGGCCAAATTTTTTAAAGTGAAAAATAAAATTGGAGAAATATGAGAAAAATTGTTGGGGATCCAACAAATGGAAAATTTTGAGTAATTTATTGAAATTTTGGTTGGGCCCCCTGTGGATGGGAAAAAATTTTGAGTTGAAAAGAATGGTGGCTGAATTCATGACCGAGCCTCTATCGAGTAGTGCGGAAACCTGAAAAATAAATTTGGATAAAAGAAAATTAGGTAGATTTTAGATAAAGTTAAGATAAAATAAG
This sequence comes from Mermis nigrescens, assembly GCA_036768485.1. Lineage (NCBI taxonomy): Eukaryota > Metazoa > Nematoda > Enoplea > Mermithida > Mermithidae > Mermis > Mermis nigrescens. The sequence goes on from JAVLUZ010000521.1 coordinate 42,909, forward strand.
GCCACCCTTGCTCTGAGCAAGGTCGAGAATCAACAAGCTTAAAATGACGAGATTACGTAAAATTTAAAGACAAAAATTTTAAAGGCACAGAAAATAACGGACCGCGAACTAGTAGTTTTATAATAAAGACGCTTTACAACAAGACGCGAAAAAGACGACGTTGATCCAAACAAATAAAATGCTGCTGGCCATCGGCACAAGCGCAGAGTCCAAATAAATGTGGAAAGCGAGCCAAACGTGGCTATCAATGGCGTTTATGGTCGGGTTTTGACGTCGGAAAGAAACGAGACGATTGAATCGAGCGACGAGACGAGTCGCTCGAGTCTGTAGAGCGACGATGCGACGGACGATCCTCATCCAATAAATTTATGCGCGGTTGCATGCGTTTGCGCAGGCTACGATGTTCGTCGTACGAAACGGCATCCGGCGATGGTGCCTCGAATCCGTAATAAACTCGTGGTTGACTAGACGGAGTAGCCGGACGGCGGAACTCCTCGAACCTTTGATCACGGCGCGGTGGAGAAGGAAAGCGCCCAAAACTACCGGTTTTGCGCGAAGGAGAGCGCGAATGGTATGGTTGTGGTTGTGGTTGACCCCAAAACTCATTTGACCGGGAGATTGAACGGCGTTCGTGTTGCGGCCGATCGAGACTAACGGTTGACCGCGGCGACCAACGCGTTGGTGATGGGCGACGCCCAACACCTTCGCGTTGACGCTGCGGCGAATGCTGCTGCGACGATTCGAGCTGCCGCTGTTGATAACCGCCGACGTTGTCAGCCGACCGCTGCAACCAATGCGTCGGTAATGAGCCACGCCCAAAACCTTCGCGTTGATGCAACGGCGACCTTTGGCGCTGCACTGCTCGCGGCGGCGGGGTTGAACGCGGCCGATGTTGCTGCGATGACCGCTGCTGCAATTGCTCACGTGGCGTCGACGTTGCCGGTAACTGGGGCGAATTCTGCCTGAAACGAGACAAAGAAGAGGGTCCGGGTTTGTTTTCAGATGGCTTCGATAATAACGCCAGTTGGCGATGGATCATTGCTTGCCTCTCGCGTCGCTCTCGTCGTTTTTGGTTGGCACGCATAGCTCGTTGAGTATGTTCGTATTTATTCCGGACGTATCGGCTGGCCCTTAATAAAGGAATGGCTTTGTGATAGGATCGTAAGCGTTCCATGTACGTGTTCTCATCCTCACGTCTTATTTCAGAGGCCACGGCTAAAGAGCCTGGCTTACGTGCAACAGTAACGCGTGGCAATGGTGGCATCGGTTGAGTTTCACGGTCGGCTTTCTCGATTATCATTCGGGCCTGGCGCAAATCGATCTGAGCCTGTGAAGAAAGATCTGTCACGTTTCGTCGTTTCTTTGCTTGGGGGCCACTTGGGCCCTCCGAATCAGCGGCTCGTTTCTGCAATTGACGTCTCTGCTGGTTTTGGCAAATATTGTTCAATTCGTCAGGCAGTTTTTTCAGAAGATAATGCGAAGAGTGTTGGCGCGATTTGTGGCGACCAAATTGGGCAGGCACCGTTAAGTCAGGATCTGTGGCTTCGCGAATTAGCTGAATATCATGATGTAGCACAACCGGATCCTCAATTTCTTCCGCTAACTCAGGAAATTCTACAAAGGCTTCCCTCGGAAATTGAGTATACGTCGGACCAAAGAAGGCGGCACGAAGCATCCGTCAAATTTGTTCACACATTCGCCAGGCGATTCCAGGATCACCATACAATGTCGCGAAGATGAAGAAACGTTGATCCGCAAAGATGAAGAAACGTTGATCCATATAGCGCAACAGTGATGTAGCTTGCAACACGTGCGCAGTAGCGAACACCGGTTCGCGGCTGAAAGTGGTTTCGTATTCTCTCTCAAATTCACGAAACGCTTCAAAAATGTCAACCATTTGCCGCATCGTCAAACACAACGGCGCCGTATGATCAGGCTGAGGCTGGATACGATGCGGAAAGAACTCAGGCTGAATTGTGACACCGAGTCAAATGCTCATTTGCGGCGGCGTCGGCTGAAAAGAATGATTTGCGACGTATTGGATGTTTACTTCGTAGACCATATAACCGGTTGTGATGAACATGCGGTTTCGCGTGAACAATGGATCTGGATAGAACTGGCGGTGGAAGACAGAAGGCTGCGTAATAAAACGCGGCGCAACCTGATTCCTAAACGCCTCGTTCGGATCCGGGTCCGTGGGTAAGCGTAGCGGAATGATTGGCCTCTCCGGCGGATTAGAAATTTGACAATACTGCAAATAACGGGCGTACATCGAGTTGTAACACAGTTGAATATCAGTACGCAGACCTGTGTACAATTCCAAACCTGCTTCTGGCCCAAGCCAATCGCGAAAATTGAGAAAATTATGGATAGACAGGCAAGGTTGACCTGTTTCCTGCAATTCTTGCATGGTTTCCTGAAAATAATTCGCGTAGGCGGTTGTTCGCCGTTGTTCTTTGTTATCCTGCACCTGCATCGGCTGTTCAGCCGGAGTTAGGACAACTGGTTCCGTCGGTTTTGGCTGCAAAATTTGAGGAATACGCGTCGACGGCAAAGGCTTGGCGGCAAAAGGCAACGTCATTGAGGCCATGATATTTAGGATATCCGTCGGCACTGAGTAAGCAGGCGGAGGAGGAGCCACTGAAGCTGGAGCAGCTTGTAAGGGCTCAAAACGCGATTTCCGAGTACGTGCCGGTTGAGAAACAAAAGGCAAATTTTTGACATCCAGGGGCCGACCTAGCGGAGCGCTGGTTGCGGCCACAACTGGTACCCTATCTAAAACGTTTGTATCCATCGGTTCAGGCACATTACGCGATGTGGATTGCCGATTAGAGAGAATATCGTCGAGAGACCTGCTGCTGCGTCGGCGATGGCGGACGCTGAGAAGGCGGCAAAAATGGCGGCCTACCCTGGTCATCTAACTCGTAACCGTCTAGAATAATCATCGTCGGATCTTTGCCATCCGATTCAGCTGCCGTGGATCTGCAAAAATGTCGTCGTATGGCTTTTCGCCTTTGTTTCATATTGGGCGGCAATTTCGACAGCTTGATGTATAACGGCTCTGGCGGCGGCGCTGCCTGGACAGCACGTTCGTCACCCTCAAAGGTAAAACCTGGCGGAACACGACGAGGAGAAATTTGACTCATGTTCGGCGAATACGTATCAATGAGAATGTAGACATCGAGCGAGAAAATCGGGTCTAAAACGAGATACCGTAACATAGGACCCGTCAAAGGCATGTTCCATGCCTGGCCAATCCACGTGACTGCCGAAGAATCCGGCTGCATATCGAAGAAGAAAGCTGCCAACGTTTTTAGGCGATGATTTCCGGCATCGATACGATTTTCGACCATGAAAAAGCGGCTCATCACCAGCGTATCTAAAATATTAGCCCTGAAAACCGAACGCGATGGAGGAAAGCTATCACGATTTTGTAAATAGGCCACTACATCTGCGCGATGTGGGCCGTAGACGTGAAAATAGGCAATCTTATCATTACTAGGGTCGTGGCAGGCTAAAAAGACGTCCCTCAGTGGTGTCTCAAGCAACTCCGCCAGCCCAAACGGGGGCTGTGGAAACCTAGAAATATCCCAAACAAAAACATGGCCACGAACGTCAGCGATCTGAATGTATCGAACAAAAGGACCATTGGCCTGCATATAATTGGGATCGAGTTGCTGCCAATATCGCTCCCAAACGCGGTAGGGCATGAACAAATGGTCGTTAACATGCTCGGAGTCGAAGCCAAAAAAGTACTGGCTGTTCAGACGATTAGACGACCTGAAAAGTGTTCGTATCGCGTTATAAGACTGTTCGTGCGTTTCGACCATTACGGTACGTCGAATGGCGTTTTTGGGCACATATGGTGCTGACAACGGGATACGGTCCATTGTTGCCAGCCACCACTTACGTTGGGCATAGATACAATCGTAGTGGTGTGGCGTTTCGTGGTGTGATGGTTCGCGAAGATTGGGAGTCACGTGTTCGTCGTTTTCGAAATAAAGCATCTGTAAAGGAACTACGTCTGCGCGATACTGCTTTGCAGCAGCCGCAGCTTCGAGCGCTACGAGGAAATGGGCGGCATCGTTGTCGTTCCCGAGGCTAAACGTCGGACAATCTCGGTCCACGACGTCCTCTTCTGTTGGGGCACGCTGCTCAGCCATGGCTCTGCAAAAGGTGTAACGTTAGTTAACGGTACGGCATGTGCCGATTTAGCACCAATTAACAAACGAACAGGCGCACACTCCCTCATATTCCTTTCCCGGCCCGCTAATTCCTCAAAACTTATGACTACTGCCGGACACACAGGTCGACGCGGTAGCTTAACTAAAACAAAATCACCGGGTACGTATGCGTACTTTTCGGCAATGAGATCGGAATAGGGCAACTTTGGGGCAGGTAAGAGGCGATTACGGTGCACTACATGTTCGATTAAAGGATTATGCAAATAGATGATGCGAGCAGTTTCAGGCGTTGGCAAAGATTTGATGCGATACGGACCTAATTGTTTAGGTGAAAGTTTTCCAATTTCGGGCTGAATTACTGCTTTATTATTGAGATATACAATATCGTCAACTGCAAATTTACTTTCGCGCGTTGTTTTGTCATACTGCTTTTTCTGATGGTTACGCGCTTTAGCAAGATTTTCGCTAGCGATATCGTGTAAGTTAAGAAGCGTAAGTTTCAGATCAGCAAGATATTTTTCAGCGATGTTAGGCAGATTAGGATTCAACGCGAGATCGCTTAAGAGCTGTATATCGAGTGGAAAAGAAGGTTCACGACCGTACAGCATCTCAAATGGCGAAATATTCGTAGATGACTGCGGCGTTGCGCGATACGCGAATAAAGCAAAGGGCAAAAATTGTTCCCAATCGTATTGATTTCTCGCGCTTAGTTTAGAAAGTCCATCGATGAGTGTTCGATTATACCGTTCAACTAACCCATCACACTGAGGATGATAAGGGGTTGTGAAAACTTTTTGAACGTTTAACAATTTGCAAATTTCTGAAACAAGGGCTGATGTAAAATTTGTACCTTGATCAGTCAAAAATCGTCTTTGGAACGCCGTGCCTAGGAATAACTTCGCGCAATAGTAGGTTTGCTATGGTGACCGCTTTTATATCAGACACTGCAAACGCTTCAACATACTTAGTAAAATAATCCATGAAGACAACGATTTGATCATTCCCGGACGTCGAGCGTGGCATATGCAGACAATCACACGCGATTAACTCAAACGGTGCTGAAACTTCGATGGGCTGCAGAGGTATGGCGGTGGGATTATTCGCTACCTTACGCTGCAAACACACCTCACAATTCTTACACCATGCAATCACATCATTCTCCATTCTAGGCCACCAGTAACGAAGCTGAATTGCGGGTAAGATTTTTCGCGCGGAAAAATGGGCTCCAAAGATGGAATCGTGAAATTCGGTTAAGATGAAGCTATGAAGCGATTTGGGAATGACAAGCTGATGAATGGTATTAGCTGCGCGCTTAGGCTGAAATCTGCGATAGAGAATTTTATTTAGCAAGAAAAATTCGTCGCGATATTTACGTGTTGTTAAGTCGTTGAGCGATTCACGAATTTTGTTTAACTCTTCATCTTGACGTTGTTCGGCAAGGAGTTTAGCAGGCGACAGAATTTCTGCTTTTTCAGCTTCAGATAAAGTGATGCGTTCATAAAAAACTGGCGGATGATCTTTTTGCGCAGCTTGCTGTTTTGGCGCGATGGTTTGTTGTCTTATATCAGGTGGTTCGTTGTCGTCGTCAGACTCAGACGCTTCAGATTCGAGGTTAGCGACGTTAGCAACGGGTTTACGTTCGAGTTTATAGCGTTGTTCGTCGCGATCGTACTTAGGATGACGCGATAATAAGTCCGCAGCGCAGTTATATGCGCCTGGTACATAAACAACCTCATACTCGTATTCCTGTAATTTTAAACCCCAGCGTCTTAAACGACTGGAAGGATCTTTTACATTTACGAGCCAAGTAAGCGCCTGATGATCTGTTTCTACGATGAATTTTTTGCCATAAAGATAATGCCTATAATGCTTAATTGCCCAGACAACCGCTAAAGCCTCCTTCTCAGAAGTGGCATAGTTACATTCGGCCGAGTTTAAAACACGGCTAGCATAACCAAGGATGAAACGATTTTTAGATGGAAGATGTTTCTGCGTAAGAATGGCACCTAGCGCGTAATTGCTTGCGTCGGTTGTCAGGATGAATTGATGGTCATTATCGAACTTAGGCAACTGCAAAATCGGTGGTGAAGTAAAGGCATCTTTTAACGTTTGAAAAGCTTTTTGATGTTCTTCAGTCCAAAGAAATTCCGTGTCTTTCCTTAATAAACGAAAAAGAGGTTTCGCGATTTTCGCGAGATCTTTTACAAATTTTTTGAACCATTGAACGAGACCAAGAAATTTCTGTAAAGCTTTCACCGTTTTTGGCACTGGAAAATTGATCAAATCTGCAATTTTAGTCAAGTCAGGAGCAATACCTAGCGAACTTATGCGATGACCCAAAAATTGGACTTCTGCATGAGCTAGATGACACTTTTCTGGTTTAACCCTTAAGTTTGCGTTTTGTAGCGCGCGAAAGACATTTTCTAGATCTTTAAGATGCTCTGAAAACGTGCGCGAAAACACAATTATATCGTCGATATATACGAGACAGGTTTTCCAATTTAAACCAGCGAGAACAAGCTCCATAAGGCGCTGAAAATCCGCAGGGGCGTTTTTTAAACCAAAAGGTAACACTTCGAATTCGTAGTGACCTACAGGACAGATAAAAGCGGTTTTTTCACGCGATTTTTCGTCAAGGGGGATCTGCCAATACCCAGATTTTAAGTCTAGCGTACTAAAGTAAGCTGCAGACCCTAGGGCATCAAAATAATCGTCAATTTGAGGTAGGGGATAAATCTGAGTTTTTGTCACATCATTTAATCGTCGATAATCCACAACTGGGCGGAGGGAACCATCTTTTTTCCCAATTAAAAACAAAGGACTGGCCCAGGGACTAGTTGTTGGTCTGATGACTTTTTCCGCGATCATTTCGTTTATTATTCGTTGCATGACTTGTCGGCGCGCGTGTTCGACACGATAAGTTTTACCTACAACAGGGGGATTATCCCCTGTGTCGATGTGATGTTTAACGAGCGGAGTGCGACCGAGTGGTTCGCCTTTTAAAGCGAATATCGAATTATATTTATGACAAAGATCACGAATTTGCTGCTGTTCCTTAGAATTAGCGATGGAACCCTGTAAAGCCTTATTTATCGAGGAAAAAAGTTCGGGCGAGCGATCATCTGAAACAGAAACATGGGATACGACATCAACATCAGACGTTAGCGATCCAATTAGCTCTCCAGTGTCGACTTGAACAGGCGATTTTGAGATGTTACACAATCGCAGAGGAAAAACTGAGACTGAAGTGTCGACGATAGCAGGGGCGACAAAAAGTGAACTTTTGCGCATGAACTCTGGATCGGGCTCAAAAAGTGCAATATCAGCATCATAGGAACCGTGACTTATATAAGCAGGTGTTATAAATTCGTGGCGTGGCAAAATCGTGATGGGCTCTGAAATTGAAACATGCACGCAGATAGGACATGCGATTTTAGCGTTTGGATTGGTACGAAACTGCAATTTTTCACTCGGTGATAAGAGATTTAATTTTATACCGTTTATGAACGCGCAATCTTCGATGGGATTTACCCAGAGTAATGCGGAACGGCAAAAATCAAAACCGAGAAGCATGTCTTCTGGCAATTTATCGATAATAGACACTAACGTGGGTATAGAATGATCTGCGATAGTTATAGTCATATTAAAATTAAAGCGAACAACTACTGTTGTGTCACCTACACCGTGCACGACTTTAGACGTTTGTTTCGGAGGTAACCTGAAACCTAGTCTTAAAAATGCTGCGGTAGTCATCATTGTGACTTGCGAGCCAGTGTCAATTAGTGCCGGGATTTTTACACCATGAATTTCAGCCAAAATGGTGGGTAGATTTGTACCTGCATGACTAACTATCGGAATTTCAGGATCCTGATTTAAGGTGGGGGATGAAGTCATTTTTTCTAAAACCGCTAATCTTCGTTGCAATCTATCATATTCTTCCAAAAATGCTTGGGATGCAAAATTTTCTTCCCGCTTAATTTCTTCAGATTGATGAGAAGTAACCATGTTTGCATTTTTCTTAGGCGAGTAGGGCGGTTGCGGCGGGGGATAATCTACGGCGGGCTGGAAATCCGCTACATATGTGACGTTAGGGGGATAATTTCGCGGCGCAGAACGATAATTGGAATTATAATACGTATTACGCTGTTCTGCCGGATGAGTCACATAAGGATTATTTTGACGATAGTCATACGATTGCATGCGATTATCATAGGGCTGATTTTGATAGTTTTGGCGATAATTCGGCGCGTAATTGTTATAGTTTTGCCTAAAAATTGGACGCGAGCGTCTAGAATCAAAACGTGCGTCAGAACTTTGCGACATAGGTTGACGATTTTGGCTTTGATCGCGATATCTAGGCTTAGACTGAGGCCGATTATTATAATTTGAGCGCGACGATGAACGATTACGATTATTCCAAGAACGCGACTGACTACGATGACGCGCGGCGGGTTCGAATTTCGCTTGCTGTGCATTTTCGTCGAACTTTGCGCTGTCTCATCTTTTTAAAACATTGTTCTTCAACATGACCCGTGCGCTTACAAAAATCACAAAATTTACGCGCTGTAGATTGCTCATTTTCGAGGGCGTTTTGATCGAGAAACGTCTTATTGCGCGAACAATCAGAATCAGCATTATTAGAGAAACGCACAGATTCCTTAGGAATTGCACCAGTGGCAGGATTGGCAATGGTCGAGACATAAGGCGTTGGCGCTTTTTTCGCTACAAGTTGGCGAGCTGCATACTCTGCGCACTTAGCATTATGCAAAAATTCATGTAACTCAGCTTCAGGCGCGCGTTGATAAGCTGCAGTTGAAATTTCAGGTAGCATACCGCGCTTTAATTGATGGCGAAGCATTTCGTTAAATTGCTCAGAGTCGGTTTCAATATGAGGTCTAGCGCGTCTTAATTGTTTGTGAAGCGCGAGATAGTAAGCTTGAACAGACTCATTGGGCTGTTGCTTACGGTCAAGAAAGTGGTCATATAACGTATCGTGATCGAGAGGACGAAATTCCGCGATCATAGCGTACTTAGTCTTAGTGTAAGAGTTACGCACTTCTTGAGGTAACGCTTCATACAAATTTAACGCATAGTCGTCGAAAAATGATGAAACAAATTCAGCTCTATCTTTTTTGTCGATTTTATATATTTTTGCCAGTCTTTCAAATTCACTGAAAAATTTCCGAATATCAGTTTTTTCACCCTGAAAAGATTTCCTAGCAGCTACAGCTATATGCATTTGCTGTATGAAAGGGCCGCAATTAATAGCTTCAGCAACAGATGATTTATCGCGCGAAGAAGACAAAGAATCTGAATTATGGCGCGAGCAATGAGAACTGTGACGCGAACTTTCACTGTGGCGCGAGCGATGCGAATCTTCCTGCTGCGAAGAAGTAGAGTCCTCATCTGAAAATCTGACGTGGCGCTGGCTGGCTGGCGGCGCGACTATATTGTCCCTGATCGGCATGGAGTCGTCGTTAGGATTTGCTAAATTATCGTGCGCTGAAAAATTATCGCTCCTGAAATGCGACGCGTAGCTGCATAGGCGCGCTTTCCGCGTTAGGAGGAAAATAATGCAAAGGCGGCGGATTTAAAGAAGGATGTTGCATATTATTTACAGCATTAGGCACAAATTCAGGCGCTAGCTGATTTAAAGGCCGCTGCAAAAATTCTGAAAAAGTAGGCGCGTTTTCAACACTTTGCTGATTAAACGCGTGCTGCGAAGAATGCGCAGAATTAGATAAATTATCCGCAGAAAGAGGGTTTTGCACACGCTGCTCACGCATACGCGACGATCTAAAATCAACAGGCATACGATCACTCATAGGTAAAATAGGCACAGGTGTCCTTTCAGACGCGAGTATAACCTTAGGCTTAGGATTATTGATCGTAGGCCGAATGACAGGTGATGAATTATCAAACTCGGTTTCGTGATTTACCATCTGTTCGACACGCCGTTTCGGTAACTCGATAGGCACATCATTAATCACGTTTTCGTCGTTATGTACTCGCAAAGACTGATTAGCCTCAGGGCGAGCAGAAAACGTAGCCGTAGACCGGTTATTAAGTTCCTCACGTATTTGGCGCAATTCTTGCGCATGCTGAAACTGCATTTTCTGAATATTCTCAAGAATAGCCGAAAGAATTCGTTCAGAATTTGACGAATTAGGACGAGTTTCATCCTCATTTTGCTTTTCAGATGCATTACTTTCTACATCAAATGTTCGACCAGGTAAAACGGCTTCGTTTTCCGTCTGGTTATCATCATTATTCGCGCGCAAGTTAAGATCATTATTAACGATTGCTGCGTCAGAATTTACTTCAATTTGTGTATCAGCAGAATTACCGGTTCCGGAATGCACACTGCCAGTAGTAGACTCGTTATCAGAAGGGATAACAGAGGTATTATTTGCCGAAGGGGGTAAAGTAGTATTATCAATCGCCGAAGAACTGGTTTGATCAGGCTGTAATTGACGCGCAGGACGGGCTAGAGGCGGCACCTTTTTAGCTGGAGGGGTATGTAAAATTTTCTTACCACCCATTATAAAAAATGGAACGTTTGAAATATGAACATTAGGTAAAAGAAAATTTTTTCTCCAAAAAATCCACTATCTGAAAATCTGAAAAAATTTTTCCGAATTGGACCCCTCTAGGTATGGGTTTTTCCCGAAAACGTACCTCTATATGCCAAAATAGCAACGAGTACGAAAGAGAGGCACAAAAGAATGTATAAGCGTGGCGAAAGGCGAAAATATTTCGCTTAGTCGAATAGGTATATAGAGAAAAAATACCAGCGACTTTACCACAAATACAGAATTTCTTTGCCGCGAACGCTTAACTTATCTGCGCACTGCCGCGGCGCGGACGATACGATAAAAATATACGGGCGAAACAATACACATTTTTAGAATGCCGAAATAAATATTTTTGGGTAAAAGAAATATTATGTATTAATTTAAATGATGACAGACACCGGATCGGTTGTCGCGAGCAACCTTAAGGGGGAAACTCCAGTGTAACTTAAGGCGGTCGTTGCACTTTGGAGTTGTCTTAGCGCGCGCAAATGAGTTGGCTGATTAAGTACTTGAAGTATGTACGGATAGCTAAACTGACAGCACGCCGTCAGGACAGATACCCAACACACAACAACTACCAAAGCAACGAACCCCAATAAGTACCTTCGGGGCTTACCTAAGTACCTATGCTACAACTAGCGCTGGTCAAGAAGCTGCGGTAAAAACCTGCACTCTTCCAAAATGACCCTGAATACCTACTACCTAAAATCTCCACGGACGTAATTGGTCCGATACCTATGGAGATTATGGGTTGGAGATGCCGACCGCAGATCTTAACCAGGAGTAATTAGATAACCCCGGAATTTGCCCTAGGTCCTTGGACCTCTTTAGACCAAAAGAATAATTTTTCGCGAAAAGAATTGAAAAGGTTTCGCACCAGATTACCTATGGCGAAACAACTTACGAATTTTGGTTCCAATAGCACTCTGTACCTAAAACACAACAACAAAGAGCTCTAATCCGGGCTGTCATCCACTATAAAAATTATGTAATAATTTTTATAGATTTTTGGTTTGAAAAAGGAATTGTGAATTTTGCACAAAACGATAAATAAAGACTTTACCCAACGAAATCCGGCAAGAAATAATATTACGGCCGGCCTAGTCCCAATTCCTGACTGCTTGCGATATAATGCACCCCTAAGCAGTGGATTTTCGTGTGTTTACCGAATTAAAACAATGAACAATCAATGGCGCTAATAAAGTCGGAGATGACACGCCGCAAAAGCAAAGGCCAAACTGCCACAAACTAACTAATAATCCTAAGGGGGATTGGCCCACAGTAATAGAAGAAGAAAATATTGTAAAATGTGTTTATGACAAAAATGGTGTGCTTCTTGCACATAGATTTTCCAGGTCTCCGCACAGGCTCAACGTGAATAGCGGTCATGTCGCCTATGTTTTAAATGTGAAAAGTGATAGGGGACTTGTGGGGTGTTCCACAGTAAACAAGGTCGCATCATAGTATCTCTCGCGACACCTAGCGACAAGAGTCCAACCAATTGACACTGCGTGGTCGGAATGCCTCCGCATGTCATATCGTCGATCTGAAAATATGGCTGGGTCGCCAAAGTGGAACCAATTGACCGGATGGTCGGAATTGGCGCACTAATGTGCGCAAAGGCCGTACAAGTAACGGCACGTGTAGATACACTATCTACATATATATAATCGCTAAATTAATATTAATAATTATATAATTTCGTAATTAAACGCGCTGAATCAGAAGTGTACACCATAATTTTGATGTGACTCGCTTTAAGTCTCAATACGCATACTGTATTTTATGTATATCGCGTTCGCAATGAAGCCGACATGGTAATGTGGAGAAAGATGATACGGTAAACGTACAAAGGTTAAGAATAATATGAGTTAAGTTAACTATATGTGAATCGTAGACGTGAAGACGGCAAAAAAGCGGATTAAAACTGAGATTTAAGACACAACAATGAAGTTGACCCAACCGATTTGCAAGTCAGACAGAGCGGCTGGGAATTCAGGTGGAAACTCAGTATAAATCCGAGCAATAAACAGAAATGCAATAAAATAATATATCAATTAGCGTAGTCGATATGTTGAGAGAAAGGAAAAGTTTAGCACACAGGTATGTAATAAATCCCTTTAAACGCAATGATACGCTCTATAGTGAAATTGATACAAAAAGCGGTGAGACCAAAAAAGGCATAGAAAGTATGGCTGAAGCGGGAGGTTAAAAGAGGTCAAAAGGACAAAACTAAGTTCAAAACAACTTGCGTAAAATACTTGCGGACCTTATACAAAACATAGCAAAAACTAAAGTAAGCAAAGTTGTTTTACTCCAACCCGCTAGACTTAAGCTCCAGCTTAATTCTCTGACTCGCCAGACCGCGTGACTCCGAAAAACCTATAAAAGTCGGATTAAAATCGCTAAATTACTCAGTTCCTTTTTGCCCTACTCCATTCTTATCGTTCTTGCACTAAATTCACACAGCCAGCTCGGCTGCGCGGCGAAATTTACGAATCCATTACGCACGATCAACACTTATTATTTGTAAGTAATTTTATTTCAACAATAAAATTTAAATCATAAATATTGTTGATTTAAGGACAACGCTACCAGAAAGGGGTTGGTCGTGACACAGGGGTTTAAACTTTACACTCTAGTGGATGAGTAAAAAAACAGATTTTGTCCAGGATTTCTCTGCCAAATTTTTTAGTTATGAGTTGGAATGGATTAATTAAAATAGAAATAAAGTAACTTCTAAGGGCTACACGTCGAAGCAAGCCGCGTTAACAAAAATGTAATATTGAGTTGGTTTTGGGGTTGTAAAGTTCGAAATCTGAGGTGTGAAATGGGCGAAAAAACAGGTTTTTTTCGTATTTTAATAGGTAAATCATATCAAATATTTTGCGGAACATAAGTTTGGCACATACAAACGTACTACAATCAAAGGGCTACAAACTGGCCCGAACCGAATTTATTTACACTCAATGAGGCGTTATGTTCAAATTTTTAAAGTTTACAATGTGGTGGACAGTGGAAAATACGTGTTTGTCCATTTTTTTGTTCGCCACCTTCTCAGTTCAGAAGTCGGGCGAGGTCTAATAGGATAGAAATAAAGTACTTACTAAGGGGTACGCGTCACAGCAAATAGCGTTTGTTTACATCAATATTTATCTTTTTTTGGGAGCTGTTAAGTCAAAAAATGGGGGACTTAAACGTGTTTTCTGCCAAGTTCTGGGCTATGAGTCTGGACATAATCTCAAGTCTTAAAATGAAACAGAAACCAAATGTGATACGCCAGTTTGTTTGCACTCAACAGTGGTGTAAAGTGGTTTACATCTAATATTTATTTGTCCTCGGGCCATTGTGTAGACTTAATTTTTTAATAAATGTTAATCGTAATATCAGAGTAATATCAGAATTACGAATCCGACTGAAATTTTCTTAAAACTGTGTGGTTGTGTAAAGTTTACACTGCATATTAACTTTAGTTCTAGAGCTTTGCGGGAGCTTAATTTTTGCAAAGTGTTCTATGTAAAATCAGAATTGGGAATCCGACTGTTAGTTTTCTCAACACCTAGTAGTAGTGTAAAGTTTGCACTATTCATTTGTTGTTAATATATAGTTTATACTACAAATTTATTTTACTTCAAAATCTGAGCGTTAGTGTGCCTTAAACTTGATATTTGCGTAAAGTTTATGCTGAAAAACTTTGATCTGTTGTATTGTTTAAAAAGGATAATGCTGATGTTCAGTACAATATTGTTTCCCGCGTTCTTGAACTGCTGTCATTATTGTGGCATGTGACCATATGTGTTTACTGACTGATGTACTCAAATCATGCTAATTAAAAGTAGTGTACTAGCAAAGAAAAATGCTCCGATGGAACAAAAAAGATGAATATACTTGGAATTGTGGATTATTAAGGATGTAAAAGGAGAGGACTAGGAAAAAGCTACCGAAAGTCGCAAAATCTGATGAAAATCACACTTTCACTGAGCAACGCGAAAAATCGAAGTATATTCTGCGGCCTCTAAACAAGTGTCTTTTTTAAATAATTTTCAAAGTTTCAGATAAGAGTGTATAAACGAAATCTATAATGTTTACTTTTTTAAATTGCTGATAAGTAGCAAAGCTGACTAGCTTCGTATCCTGATTGATAGAAAACTAAGTGGTATTGTATTTAGAGTTGTTTTATTTTGTTATGAGCAATATAGCAAGCAAAGCAGGGGCCGATTGATTAGTGCACACAATCGTTACGGGCATGCTAGTCTACCTACATTTAGTCTGTTTCAAGTCAACTTACGCGTTTCCTACTGTTTTAAACCAACAATTTCCTCAATTGTCTTGGATGCATCAATGTTTGCTATTTCATTAAATTGGCTTAGAAAGACTGTTAGTTTACTCAATATCATTTCCCATAGCTACTGCACTAGCTAACGTGCTGCTTTTTCAATCATTTTTATGGTTAAATATTTATTTTAATCTGTTGGCCGCTGAATATACTTCGATTTTTTGCGTTGCTTAGAGAAAGTGGGATTTTTATCAGATTTTGCGACTTTAGGTAGCTTTTTCCTAGTCCCCTCCTTTTACATCCTTGATAATCCACAATTCCAAGTATATTCATCTTTTTTGTTCCATCGGAGCATTTCTCTTTGCTACTTAGTAATATGCGTTGTCCCTTACGTTATATTATTATTATTTATTATTATTATTATTATTATTATTATTATTATTATTATTATTATTATTATTATTATTATTATTATTATTATTATTATTATTATTATTATTATTATTATTATTATTATTATTATTATTATCATAATTATTATTATTATTTTTATTATTATTATTATTGCTAATATTATTATTATGACTATTATGATTATTTTTATTATTATTATTATTATTATTATTATTATTATTATTATTATTATTATTATATTATTATTATTATTATTATTATTATTATTATTATTATTATTATTATTATTATTATTATTATTATTATTATTATTATTAATTTTGTTAAACTTTTATCACTTTTATTTGTTTTGAATAATACGGAAAGCGTCGTTGTTTGTAAAAGTTAGGTATATGTACGTATGTATGTACATGCCCACTGTTGTTATCATTTTTTTAATGCTGTATATTGTACACCGGATATATCTTATGCGTGACGAAAGTCGAATATTTAATGAACTATTAAATTCAATTGTTCATAATATGTAAATAGTAAGGCTTGGGAATCAATCCTTAAGCTAACTAAGTTAGGCACGGTTCGCCTACAGAGCCTTATTGTTGTTTTGAGTTTTGAAGCACCAATACCTGCTGTTTCTCTGAACCTCTCAGATTCCTTGCGTATTTACATATCGAGGTTTCCAGGATATATTCGTGCATCGAACCCTCCATGCAAAAAATTAATCGAGTATTATACTCAAGGGATGGTTCAAAGAACAGTAAGGCAATCAGTGATAAAAAATTGAAAAAATCTGGACCGAACTGTAAGCAATGCAAAAACGAGTTGAAGTGAAAAAACTGACGAAAATTTATATTCTGCGACCGATTAGCTAAAGCAGCGCTAGGAAGGCCAGTTTTCACGGATAATAAGCTTTTACTGATTTTCATACATATGTTGTCTAAATTCGTGCTGGTGTGGCAAATCGTGTAAGCTTTGGTGCACTTGCTGCGGCGCATCTGGAACGATAATTTCATTTACATATTTTGTTAGCCGCAAGCTGATATTATCGTGCGCATATTCCGAAATGATGAACAACATTATTTAAATCTTGCCTTTTTATAGACTGTCTTATTGATCAACCAGCTTGCTCCAACTTACTCGAGACACGATGGACGTTACACTTGGCTTATAAATTACCTAATATGAACATTTAACTCACAGTACATTACTTCGATATATTGCAATCTAAGGCGAGCAGGTAATTTGGCTGAGAATTCATTCAGCTTATATGTCATCTGATAGAAGTAGTCAGATTTTGTTATTTTAAACTTATACTCGTGTCCATTCGTGAGCGTTAGGGGCTTGGGGGCATGCACCTCCCAGAAGGCCGCATATTCTCTGAGAAAAAAACCAAAATAACTTCCAGAAGTCAATTTTTGATTTTTTTTTGCTTTTTTCGCGATTTTTTAATGCCAATGGATAGTTTACGATGAGAAACGTTAAAAAATCGTATCTCTACCCCAGAATTTCGGAGCTGCCCACCTGTGCTCGTATCTCTATCCAACGACTTAATGTGATTGTGTAATATGCAGATATCTATGTAGCTCTTTTTCTTGTCAACTGTGCTTGATCATAATATAATTTGGCTTTAATAGTTCATATGTTTTTGGACTCAGCAGATTAATTGGCGTTCGTATCTCTCATGCAAACATAAATTAATCAGCGTGGCTTATTCCCAGCTGCGTATTATGTGCGCTATCACCTTTGACAATTTATTCACTTTTTCAAAGCCGCAGCGCAGCGCACTCGTGCGCGTATGTCCATTATTTCCGTCGCTGAAGTTGTATTAATCCCATGATTCTCTCTGCCTAAAAACTTCTTATCACTGTGTCCTAACGCGTAAAACTGTGTCGCTGCATGCAATATGGCTGCTTCTAACTGAGCTTACGTATAAAATAAGAATACAATGCGTGCCCCGGAGGCCTTTGCGGATATACATGACATCCTCGGGAATAACCTCCCGCGGATAATTGATGCCTTTGCTTTGTAAACACGAACACAATTTTATGAGCTTTTAGTAGTGTGCCTCTTTTATTTCAAACGAATCTCACACGGATCTAATCTTTGTATTTTATATATCTCTCTGAAAGATTTATTCGAAATAAGCAAAAAGTGATCAGCGTTAGGTCTATACAAGCGAAGCAAATTTTAATAGCACAGTGCTCGGGACGAGCGGCGCACTACGATCGATTGCGGATTCTCGGTGTGATACGAAAGTTTGAATTCTTGGAACTCTCATTCTAATTTTGTATTAAGAACAAATTTCAGCCATGTCGCAGAAAACAACGCGCCTAAAGTCGCGTGGAGCACCCTCACATTCGTTCAAGACTAAGCAGGTACGACTTTATTTCCATCTAATGCCTCATTTGTTAGCACTTTTGAACATTATCATATCAAAATGAAACGCACCTACATACTTTTGAAACGGTTCTACATAATCATAGTTATTATGGGTGTGTCTTTTTTGATAGACATAGTGTTATGCGTCGGTTAATTATGTCTTATATTGATCTGTTTGGTCAACTTGAGCTTTTGATAATTAATTCTTATTATGCACCTTGTTTCTTTTTTTGCGTTGAAGTTGAACGCGTGCATTTAAGAGCTGTGAACAAAATTCTGTAAATGAATTCAAACTACAAGGTATCTAATTTGGCAAAGGTGATTATGTAAAAAATACGTTAATTATGTATAAGACGGATAGTAATCATCATTATCGTTTGTCAAACTTTTGAGCAGCAGAATATACCAGACACTTTGAAGTAAAACCACGCATTTTGAAGTGTGCACTTTCAAGTGTTTGAGCGAAAGGGCCCGGATACTTTGATGAGGCTAGGGTGTAACCAGGGGGTATTGGGGCACGCGCCTCTCGAAATGTTTCCAAAATATTTCGGATTTTTATGGTACAATAGTATGTGCCCTAAATTGGTCAAAATTTTTCGGCACAAGCGCCGAATTATTCTTATTTAATGTTTAGAATTCTAATATTCAGTATAGAAGCTCAAATCAGCTAAAACATGTCGGCGCTTAACGCCAATTTACAGATTTAATATACTAATATACTATTTGTTCGTTGAAGGAACTTCTAAATGCCTATTAAACATCATGGCAAAATTGTAAAAATAATTTTGTGCTAGTCAGGCAATTTTCCGTTTCCTTTAATTTTCTTTAAAAAGACACCTAATTATATTTTGATTTGTAAGAATGACCAAATTTTCTTGTTTTTTTTCACATATCCTGCTTTCTGAACTACATACTCGTTAATGAAAAGGCCACAACTTTGACCTGAAAACGATAAGAACAAAACTTTTATTGATAAATATGTTATTGACAGCGATCCGTTGCTGCAGTATGTACACAGCAGTCGTCGAAAAACGTATTTCAGCTCAGCACACATACATCTATTACGGTAGTCACTCAAAACGTTCTGCGCAAATGAATGAATTAAAAAATTTTTAAACTTGGAAAAATATTTGAAACTGTTTTTAGCTTAAATACAGGAGCTCTGTCTCGGACCCGCTGGGAGGAGGGGTCGCTTGAGCGTGTCACCCAGGGCCCAGTTGCAATAAACGTACTTAAGTACGAGCTGGTGCTTAAGTACCAGTTTAAGCAACAGACAGTTGCTCAGACAGTTGCAATAAAATTGGAGCTGCTGCTTATCTTAAGCACGTGCTTTTAAGCACATACTTAAGCTTGTGCTTAATTTTGGACTGTTGCAATAAAGTAAGCACATGCTTATCTTGGTCCGAGCTGATGCTTAACTTTATGAGTGGTCGGAGGCACTCATAAGTACCAGCTTGGCCGCGTTGACTAATATTTTCCATGAATTCGCAGACACATTCATTAGATATTCTTGCTGAAAAATCATTTAAAATATGCGAGAAAAAGTTAATCTATTGAAATCGACATACTTGTGCATATACAGAACGGAAATTCTGGGAGGTTTGACCTAAAAATTTTTAATAAGGGCTTTTTTGGCTCACGATAGATACGTCTCAAAAACGTTTCAATTTTTCACAGCATGTTTTTTTCTTGCTAGAAAGTAATCAAGAAAAATTTAATACGATTTAATAAAATTCAGTCAAAATTGACTACAAAAATCAACACTTTCGGACTGAATAAAAGATCGCTAAAAACGTAAAACAAGTCGTTTTCGACGAGAGTCTGATAACAAACATTCTACGAGGTGAAAAATTTTTGCGGGGGTAGAGGGGGCTAGGCAAACCCCAAGATTGTGTACGGCGGTGTCTTAATTTTGTTCATTAAAGATATAAATTTTTTGTTGGGGGATTTTTTAGTTTTTAAGTTCATTTTTGAGCTTAATTTGGAAAGTAAATTCGACATTAAGAATATTTTTTCAGAAAGTGTTCAAATGTTATATAGAAAAACGTTCGCTATTTCGTACAAAATTATTTAATTGGGGATTATTTTCGATTTAATTGGGAAGCTAGCTCTTGTTTTTCTCGCCAGCATGAGTACTTTACGGGCGGGAAGTAATAAACTAATCATTTGTATATTACGAAAATTTTTGTCAGAAGTTGCTTAAATGCAGTATAAATAGGAAAGCGTTAGTATGCGTTATTTCGTGCAAAATTGTTTTATTGGAATTGTTTTCGATTTTATTGGGGAGGGGTTAGTTCTTGTTCTTCTTACCAGCATCAGTGCACAATAAACTAATCATTTGCATTAGAAAAAACAGCATTTATCATTCAGCTTTTATTCTATTAGAAATTTGGAATATTGCTGTTAAAAATATCGATGTTACATGGCGGCATTAGGTAAACAGTTTGAATAATGAGGTTTCAGTACCAGAGGTGGGCAGCACCAAAGTTCTGGGGAGGGGTGTGCAAGATTTTTTCAAAGGTCAAAAAATGGCCCTAAAAATGGTGGTATGGCCGAAAACACCACTTTTCAACGTTTATCATCGAGCACTAACCATTGGCATCAAAAAATTGCAGAAAAAACAAAAAATTTTCAAAAATTGAATTCTGGGGGGTATTTTGGTTTCTGAGAGAGGTGCATACCATCCAAACCTTCCACGCCCAGGTATGTTCAGTACCAGCTATCTGGGGTCAGTTGATGGGCAAGAAAGATGCGAAATTCTTTGCTTTACTAAGCCGCAATAATACGCAAGGTGTAATTTAAGCGAGAGTATATTAGACAATCTTATTTCACTGCTGAAGTGTTCAGCTACGAGAAAATGCGTTTTTGACTGTAAATTTGATTTCCGTTCGGCCCAAGTTTTGCCCTGTTTCTCATAAAAATATTGTTTTTGACATGCTCAATTCATTTTAGTCGAGCCATTAGTAGGGTCATATGCAGTTTCCTTTTTATCAGGAGGAAGGGTCAGTCAGTATTTTTTAAATTAAAATGCTTTTAAAGATGCTAATTCACAGTTTCTGGTAAATCAAATGTTTTTTGCAAATAGGTTATGATTTTTTCCTTGTCGTTTGCTAGGCTCCATCTTTCACAGAAAATTTACCATTTTTTCATTCTTGGAGGTCTTAATCCCCAAACTTTAACGTTTACGTCTGACGGCATTTTCTCTTTTAGGAAAAACAATTTGCAAGTCATTATCAAATCCTCAACATACGACCAGAATGAAAAGGATAATTTTTTAAGTCATCCTTTGGGCCTTTATAAAAAAATTGAATAATACATTTGGGCTGAGGTACCAACTTTCTTGAATACGAAGAGCCAGGCTTACGAGCTTATTGATCGGATAATGCTTAATTTTTCGTGGAAACATAATGTCAAAAATTTTCCGTTGTCTTAAGAAGAATGATGTTGTATTTTTATCATAAGAAGCACCAACAAAGTGACAAAAAACCTAGAAATCCTCGGGGAAAAGCTAAAATGGACAAGCATTATTATCGCTTTCTTTTGGCTCAAGAAAAAACAGAAACTAAATTCACAACGAGGAGTTTTAAAGCAAAATATCTGAATTATTGTTTAATAGAAAGTAAAGAGAATGGATCAGGACAAAAGGGGAAGAACAAAGGGAAAGACAAAAATTAAGTAAATAAATGAAATAAAAGTTATTGATGTAAAAAAATGACTTAACAGAAAAACAAAAAAGTGTTGATTTAATCCTAAATGTAACGTGTACCAATTGCAGTCGACCTGTTACAGTATTTATGTCTTGCAAAAGACTATATAAATGCTTTAAAATATGAAAAAATTAATACGGAAATCGGGAAACCGATAACGTAAAATGCGAGTATTGTTACAGGCGTACCCTCGCCTTGTGAAATAATTGAAATAAGGAAACACATAAGGCAAGAGTGATCAATCAATTTGCAAAAGTACGAGCACACGCACAAGCTGCAAACTAAGACGGATATTAAATTTTAGGACAGTAGGTTGAAGTATAAAAATAAAATTAAAATTAATAGTCCAAAATGTAGCGATTATTCCATAGAATTATTACAATCTTTCTAGCTAACGTTATTTAAAAATATTATCGCAACTGTATAGCGTAATTCCCACGTTTTGTGTGGCTTTGGGACTTTTCCCAGGAAGGAGCGGTATTTTTCTTTGATTTTAATGATATGCATGGCTCGACTGACGGGATTTTTTGACATCAACCTCATTTGCACATTTTTCAGACAGTGTCTGGCAGGAGTAAATATAAAACTGTTGCTTAAGTTAAGCACGAACTTAAGCATATGCTTCGAAGATTTAAGCACGTACTTATAAGCACTTGCTAGGTTAAGCACGAGGTCAAAATTTTTATTGTAACCCAATTAAGCAGTTCACGGGCTAGGTTGTTGCAGCAGTTTGTTAAATGAGCCGCATGTTAAGCAAAGCATATTAAACATCAATAAGAAGAGCTTAAAGCAATCAGCCACTACGAGAACATAATTGAAGAAGCCATTTATGCGGTGGAAAACTAATACAGTAATAATACTTTTGCGAAAATGGGCCGTTTGGAATGAAAGAGACTGTAGTAGACAAAACGACATGGGCTGCAAATCATCAAGAAATTTAGTTTAAAATCAGTCTTTAAAATTTTTGTTCCTGTCCCTCCGAACCACGATCTTGGCTACACCTCTGTTTCGATGTATCTACTGTGTCCGGCCGTACATGTTGAGGCATTACACTTTGTGGTAGGATGCGAGCTCTTGTGAAAGGATTGCATAATTCTCATTATCTAAATTGGTGAATTGTCAGAGATTAAAAGCGTATCCGTTTGAAGGGTGCTGTCCAGCGTGGCCGTCTTCCTGTTTGTAACATTTTTCCAATGTGGCCGTTCGTCCCATGCAGGGGTGATTTAAGCGGGGCGGGGGCGGCAACCCCTCTCCCATTGGGCCAAAATAGTGCGCAAAATTAAGGATTTTTGAGCGATTTTTAGCGATTTTCGGGTTGAAACGGCTAATTTTTCCGCCCAAGTCAAAGTTCCGCCCCCTTAGGAGTACCGCCCCCCTAAGAAAATCCTGGATCCGCCACTGGTCCTATGTGGCCGCCTGTCCAGCCTGGCCGCCCGTCCGGGGTGGCCGCCCAATTGACTAGATGGCTTAAACGCTCTGGCACGTTTCTCCGACCATCCCGATTCATCAGCTGTCCCGATTCTCCTTCTAAGAATAAAACATATCATTTTTAGATTGCCAAGAATCCCTTTTCTCCGATCGTCTCAATGCTCCGATTTGTCGTATAATAATCGCTTTTGTAAAAGATAGCTTAAGTGTGGTTTATAGATTTGTTTTAGTGGGTATCATAGAGGAATAGGACTTATTTCATGTACGAATTTTTACGCAACTATTCTGGCTTACCCAAAAAGTTTTTGCTTAGCTGTTTAGTTAAGTTGTGATTGATATTTTCTAGCTACAAAACTACGCTGACGCAGTAAAAGTTTATTGTGAATAGTTGTAACAAATTTTGCCACCCCAAAGTCATTCATGGTTTTAGTCAACGACCTCAGAATAAAATTAGAATATTGATTAAAAGGGAAAATATGCTTTGTGCTGCCGGGAACATACTGCGCGCACATTTCGCTTGACAAGAACGTGACAAAATAAAAAAGACACACACAAAAGAGTTACTTTTCTTGTGCGAGATACATATCATTTAGGTGCATTTTGTGCAAGAGAATGCCAGTGCATGATACTCGTTTGACTATAGTCCGTTTCATTTAAGTTTGCGATTTTCTTTTCAATTTATCCGTATGAATCAGGCTAAACAAGTGGTTTAAACTTTTGATGCAATGCTGCGGCTTAAAATAGCAAACATATCCTGTAACTCAATATATTCTTGAATATCACAGCTATGGTGTTAGTTTAAATCACTTTTGTAGGCACTTTAAATTTTTTAAGAAACCTCAAAGTTAAATTTTTTCAAAAAACCTTCAAGTTAAATGAAACGGACTATAGCATTCAAATAAATATTGTCGCAATATTATGTAATATTCAAAATAGAAACTTTAAATACAGCATAGACGGACGGCCGCTCTGGACAGTATAATTAAGCCATGTTTTGCTGTGGGCGGCCATCCTGGATGGGCGGTCATCCTGGATAGGTGGCCAGCCTGGATGGACGGCCAGGCTGGATGGGCTCTGCCAGCCTGGAAAATTCACGCCGTAATTTTGCATACAGCATGTGACGGTCACTCTGGATGGACGGCCAGGCTGGACGGACGGCCAAGCTTGACAGGCGGCCACCCTGGATGGACGGCTACCCTGGACACAATCCTCTGAAGTAGCCTAATTTGGATATGAAATGTCATTGTACCAGCTAAGAACTTCAAATACCAAAACTTTAGTATTTTGACTTTTTTGCTTTTTTAAGCGTGAAAAGTCGTTCACGAAAATTTTTTCGGAACCTTATTCTAAGCTAGTTCTGTATCATCGTACATATTTAGTAAGACTGCTGGTATATCATGTCAAATAATTGTATGAATCACCGTGGGAATAAATCTTATTTCGTGATTTCAGCTTCGAATAAATCAACGCTTTAAGGCTATCTACATATTTATTTTTTTCAAGACACATGAGCATTGCTTACATTATTTTTACTATCGTTTCAGTTTGAGTATTATACGTCTATGTCCAAGTTATGTACGCTAAAAATTTTCAAGTCGGCTGATCATGTATTCAACATTAGCTGGGTCTGGGTTGGCGGTTAAACAAGCAGCAATGCATCGAATTCTGTTTGGCTTTCTTCAACTGCATGCATAAAAAAATTTACTGATGCTCAATAAAAACGGGCTGTATCATTACAGCTGTTCATATGTAGAATGTTTATAATTACCTTATCAACATACTCAAGGAAAAACTTAGTGTCACAAGAAATGCAGGCTTTACGTTGATAGACCCGCAATGTTTTTCGACTTTCGTGAATTCTTTCAAACTCTTTATCTTAAGTTACAAAAGTGTTTCATTTACTTAAATTTTTCGACAGACACACCTCACTGGGATTCGGTAGCTTCTCTTCCTTATGGAGTGTCTATCGTTAGTCAATCATAAAGTTTATTTTGTCAGACCGGATAAGTCCCAATAGGTTTGCAAGTTCAAATGAGATTCACAACAGCCACTTAGTATGCAGTGTTTCTAGACATCATAATGCACCAATATGCCATGCATCAGTTTTACGTTACAAAGTCTAAATCAGATGTTGGACGAGGGGGTCTGAGCCCTCAGAGAATCTAAAAGACCCTGCGAAAATCGATAGACCCCTAGAATTAAATTTTAGATTTTAGTTTTAGCAATTTCTCTCCATCGGACCCTCCCAGAATTAGGTTGCTGCCTATGTATGGCCTTAATCCCTTCAGCTTAGCTTAATAAAGTCATTAAGGTCTATTCCCACGGCGGCGACCAGTGGCCACCCGCACACGTGGGCATGAGGGGGTGGGGGGTTTGGGGGTACGCAACCCCAAGAAGTTCAAATACCCCCAGAAACCAAAATACCCCCCCAGAATTCAATTTTCGAAATTTTTTTTGTTTTTTCCTAATTTTTTGATGCAAATGGATAGTGCTCGATGAGAAACGTTAAAAAATGGTGTTTCTCTGTCATACCACCATTTGTGATACCATTTTTTGACCTTTGATGCACCCTCCTTCCAGAATTTTGGTGTTGCCCACCTATGGCCGCCGGCCATCTTGGTCGGCTGCCAGCGACCGTTGATTGTAGGGCAAAATGACGCGGCAACCAGATTAGAATGCACAACCGCCGCATAATTCACAACCGCCGCGTAGTTCACAACCGCCGCGTAATAGAGAAGCGCCGCAATTGCTATTACACAAGAAATGTGTCATAGAACAGGCGGAAATACGTGTAAAACATACAACTTATGTACACTTCTCTTTTAATTAAACAAAATTTGACGTTTTTCGTTTTTTGGAATAATAAATGGCCGACTAAGAAGCAGACCATTTTTTTGTGAACCCGACGTTT
The DNA here is from genome assembly GCA_036768485.1 of Mermis nigrescens. Classification (NCBI taxonomy): domain Eukaryota; kingdom Metazoa; phylum Nematoda; class Enoplea; order Mermithida; family Mermithidae; genus Mermis; species Mermis nigrescens. The sequence goes on from JAVLUZ010000521.1 coordinate 68,780, forward strand.
TTTAGCTATTAGCGGTAACCAAGTTCAATTAGCTCTATTTCAGAGTCCCTCCCTGAGTCATTTTATAGTCTGAATCTTTTTATAGCCCTTGAGTCATTTTACTAACTAAGTTTGCGGTGGTTCTGTTCATTAGCAGACACAGTCGTATATGGGTCTGCGGGTATAGTAGTCCCTCTATGAACCGGCTAGCCTGTAGTTTCTCCGTAACCCCCCAGACTTTGAACCTTTCTCTATTACTGTACATTTAAGCACCGAAAATTTGACAGTTTTGAGTCAAAAAGGAGCTAAAAAGCACACGGTTTACAATTTTAAGAAGAATAGACAATTCCGAGGGGTTTACAGCCATATTCCGGGGGTTCGGTAGCTATTCTGGGGTGAAACCCCCCAGGAACACGTGTGCATACGACGTGATTAGCGATTTTTGAATTATGCGGCGATTGTAAGCTAAGTAAGCGGCGGTTGTGAACTACGTATGCGGCGCTTCTGTATTATGCAGCGGTTGTGAATTGTGCGGCGGTTGTGCTTTCCAATGCGGCGGTTCTGTACTATGCGGCGGTTGTAAACTAAGTGGCGGTAGTGCACTATGCGGCGGTTGTGCATCCGGCCCCGGCAACCAGCCCACCGGCAACCTGTTGGTCGGCGGCTGCTGGCTGATGGCGCATATGACGCGGCAACCAGCAGCAACTTACTATTTTGATTGTCGTACCGTTGGATTTCGAAGAAAAAATCAGAAAACTACGAATAAATTGAACAAAAAATAGTAAAAAAGGAGTATATGGCGCAAAGCGGCGGAAATTTTACGCTCCTTAGAAATGGATAGATAAAAACGCTTAAAATGGCATCTTTTCTATGAATCTTTTGGAAATCGCGAATTCTAGAGGGTTAAAAAAATTCTGCTATTAGTTACTTTTTGATATTTCTAATTTTTGAATAATTTTTTCTGTCAGACATGCATACATATCAAAGGAATGCGGCTAGTCTGGATCAGCCTGGTCTGACAGTCAGTGGGTGTGCTAAATTTAGCTCAAATGGCATTAAAATCTTGTGTGAATGAAGAAACCGTAATATACAGTTTTTGATCGATTTCAGACGCTTACTCAAAATCCAAATTTTCGTTCATTTTAGGCTTTAATTTTGCCTTTTGTTTTCCCTGATAATCTTCCTTTTTTCTTCTTAGTGCCACCCTATTTGAACGTCTGGTCGTTGTGATTATAAATAAGCATATGTATTTGTAGTGACTGTGCACTATGAAGCAATGGGTCCTAAATGTAGCGCTTAGGCCCATCTGCTCTTTGATCGACAGACTCGATGATCTAGGTTTGCTCTCGTTAATTGATATTTAATCATTATATGACATAAGACGCCGCCTTGTTCTTTCAACACCTTGCGATTCAAGGAGGAAGCTTTTTTTGTTTAGTTCTACTCATTTTTATAAATTACTTGGAGTTTTAATTTATGTTGAAACTTCTAAATACTAATCTCAAGCACCTGTCTCATACAGTATTTTTTAATTTTTTTTATTTCACTCCTATTTTTACTTCATTTTATTTAGTTTTTATTTTACTGATTGTCAGTTGAATTTCGGTAAAAATTTATTAAATTCTTGCTTAATGCGGAACGACAAGTTATAATATGCGTGAGTCTATTGTAATTTGTAGTGAGTTCACTTCGACAGAAATTTCTGGATCAAAATCTCAAACAAAGAGCTGTAAAACTACTTTTTTTGCTATCTATTAAACCAAACATACCCATATTATGAATTATATTGCTTTTTCGTTGCATTGTTTTTTATCTGTTCTCCTTTCTCTTTTTTGTCGCACTTTTTCGAGTATACCGATCTGCCCAAAGAATTTTGTCTTACTCCACTCTAAGGCAGGTTGTATGCTGTCTCTTGCTTTCTTTTTTCACTTCTGGAAATGGTTTAGGCTTAATGCTATCTGATTTGCTCCTCATATTTGATCCACCTCGGCTTTTGTTCTTCAAATAAATTTAGCTTAATTTATGGACATTTTCAATTTTTTAAATTTAGGGCAAAGGATTGCTAACATCTATTTTTTGTAATGATTTTCCGCAATGTATACTAACGTAGTAACGCAATCGCGTACTACAGCTACGCTTACAACGAACTCTTTGAAATTCCTCCTATTCATCAATTAGATTTCAAACTCTTGTTAAATTTTTTACCCTGATTAATTTAAGTTCATCGGTAACACTAGTTTTTATTCGTAAACTTGCGGTCAGAAAAATGAAATACTAATCTGATTCGAAGCCTAATCGGTGCATAATATGTTATTTGTACGACAGTGGCAATATTATCAAGAAATCTTTGACGAATTTGAAGAATCAATCAAATGCAATGATTTCGAAATATTTCTTGTTCAGAATATCTCGACTGTTTATTTCTTATTCTTTATACTAATGGTCTCCAAGTGCTCACTATAATTGGCACCGATTATCTGAATGAAGAGTTTATGGAAATTCATTCGCCTCTAAAACATTTATCGTGTTTTATATCGTTTTATAGAGACATATGGGTAGCGAACAATCAATTGCGGTTGATAGTCAAGGAGCCAGCCGGACCGTTTCTGCTTCAGCTCTCCTCGAGCCTAGCAACATACAAAAGGTATTGTGCACTTATAAAAACAATGAAAAAAGGGGCTTTGTAAAATCCTATAATTATCGTCAATTTAAGGCCAATTTAAAAAACATCTTGTATATTTAGTGGTTTCAAAACACGTACAACTTGAAGAGAATCTTATTACTGAGTTTGCATTAGATTATTTAGAAATGATATGTAATTTCAGGTGTACAATATTACTATGAAGAAGCGGGCGGTACCATAAAAACGGTGATAAAGCTTGAAAAATTATTTTTTCACATATTACAGTAGGAGATCGTCGTACATATTTCATCCTGTAACAATTTTAAAAAATATCGAAGTTTGTCGACGGATTCACTTGGAGTCGTATGAAATACTGAATAAATAACCAGATTAATGGAACGAAACAAGAATGATGAAAAATTCTGATCTAATAATACTAACGCTAAAAATTTAATAATAAAAAAATTAACATTTCCATCTATTAAAAAACTTTGAATCAAAAAATTTGAATTTGTTCCATTTTAGTAACTTTAATTAATTAATTTATTTTATTCTCTGATTTAATTTGGGCTCAAACCTGGGCTTGAATAATGCAGTGAGTAGGCTAGGCTCAAAGTTGGTGCCGTTTCTGTAAACACTTAAGTCAGATTTAAGCCTAACTTGAGTCTGAATCGAGGGAAACTGTTCAATGAGCATGCTGTCAAATGTGACTATTTTATGCTCCAATACGTAGATGATGAGTCAATCAGCAACATGTGATTAGGGTTGCTGATCTATCTTCATTGGCCTTGAAAACGTTATTAGCAAATCTAAGAACATCGCAATCCAAACGTAAGGTGATTTTTATTATTTTCTGGAACATTCATATTTTTATTTTAAGTATTTATTTAAAAGCATTTTCTAATTTCATCGTTATTTATCTTTCTGTATGAAATTTACACGCTAAGATGGCAAAAAATCGGAAGGGCTTCTTCCAGCGGCTAATAACGTTTGAAGAAGGAAAGTTGTTCGCCTTCGATAAATAAATGAGTCACTGCCTAGTTTTTTATGTGAAAGTTTAGCAGAAAACGTACTTGATATGATGTTTAATTCTTAGTTAAATCCAATATGCTTATCAACGATTCCGATGTTTTACATATTTGTTCTTATCAGCCACATTATGCATCCCATCGCTTTGCTTTAAAGAACACAAGTTTATAACATAGAAAATAAGCAGAATGCGTGTCACCCAAAAGTGCTAGCTAAAAGAAGTCAAAATAAACTAGGCTTAATTATATTAACGTGCTGCTAAGCAAGGACCATGAGGGGAGGGAGACGAAGCAACGGCAGCCCCCATGAGCCTAACATACTATATGTAATTTTTTATGATTACGGCCGTCATTGTTATCAATTTCAACTTTTCCCTAATTATTCAAGACATCTTATAGCCTTTTCGCGGACCGGAAGCCACATTTTTGGGCAAGATTCGATTAATTTTCTAAGTCAAGGAAGATTTTATGACTTTTGCAAGTGTTTCTACAACAGATTTTAGCAATCAATTCAGAAAAATTTTTGCATATCTCTTCAAGCGCGTGAGTACAACGAAAATGAAAATTCACTATCCTTAGCCATCATGCAGCCCAAATTTTACATTAAGTTTTTTGGTGCTTAGGGCCGTATTTTCGCTTGAAGGGAATTTTGATAAAATTGCGACAATGGAGCACTTTTTTCGCGTTTTTCACATGATATTAAAAAAATTAATTTTTTTGTGGGAAAATCGTTGCATCAGGTGTAATAAGCAATGAAATTAGAAATAGGAAAATACGGAAAATATTATTTTGCATAATAATTGCGAATTTTCGGCACTATTTTAAATGTGTTTGAAGGAAGTAGGATTGTCGCTTCTTGCGAAAATGCTGACCGTCAGCCGCACAGACATGTTTTAGTGTTTTTGCGATTTTCCTGAACTTGCCTTTTCTATTTTATTTCTTTTGAATAGTGCCTTGCAGGCTCGTTCCATTTCACAAGTGGACAACAATCGCTGTGGAGCAGTGGACGACTTATGGGCGAATCAAGAGACTGGAAAATCATCATTTTCTAACGCAGCAAATGTAGGTTCGAAAACGCCAGTTGTGCTAATGCGGCAAAAACTTCGGGAGCGGGTTTATACCATAGTCAAACATCTCTCGTTTTATCTCCACAAGGATCGAGGGTTTCAGCAATGGGTGAACATGTAAGGCAATCAATCAAACACACAGTATGTTTTGCATACATGTAACAGGGGGATGGAGGATTTCTCAGCCAAAGTCGGCCGTCCCCCATCCTCTTGGAGCCAGAAAACTTTTGACCCCCGATTTTTGAAATAATTAAATTTTTTGGCTGTTTTTAGGTGTTTTTTGGCCGTTTTTTGGCCCAAAATTGAAGATCATCTACCCCTCCCCATCAAAAATGGCCGGAGATTCCCACCCAAAGTGTCGAGCCGTTACGTGTATTATGTTGTGCATGAAATATATTCATTTCACTGAATGTTCTTAACCATGTGATTTTCGATGCATAACAATTTCCTTGTGTGTTTCCACCGATCCAAATTTAGGCTAAACGATATAAATTCGGGCTTTTAGGGAGCTTATCTCGTCGAACCCTACTGCACTGTGCTCGGCATATGCGCATTAGCATATGTTTCAAATTTGCGCACATCTGCAGTCGAAATAAATTTCATATAAAAGCGTTTTAAGCATGCTCAAAGTTCATCTTATGCTTACATTATCAATTAGCTTATAGGCAAGCCGCTTTTGCAAATTATTTTCTTGCCAGTTGATTCCCACACTTTATGAAGTTATCTTACAGACTTAAAGTCATTCAATGCTAGAGATACATTAAGATCGCTTACTAATCCCTCCTGTCATTACATCGTGCTGAATATGCATGCACAGCATGATCGATCAAAGGATTGGGGTCAGCCAGCCACTCTGGAAGTCAATTAATGATCTTTTTATGTCAAAATGATCTCGCTAATACAAATGCTAAAATAGCGTTAAAACTACGTTATTCCACAGTTTATGGTCAATTTCAAGCAGTTTTATAGAAAATTTTAGATTTTTATCCATTTTGGCTTTCATTTCGCCTTATTTTCCTCACTAAATTTTTAATTTTTTGCTCTAAAAGTCTAGAAGCCCCAACCCCTCCCCTCACGGGACTGCGTGGTGCTAAATGAACGTTGCGAGCCTGATTGAGCTGCGGAACTGCAAAATGGAGTTGCATTTTCATGGTTGGCGTCGGATAGAATGTTTAGCACCAAATGGAGCGCTATTAATTTTTGTCTCCATCAATCAAAAGACTATTTTTTATAGAAAAAAGCTATTATTTTTATTTTTTTATTTTTTTATCAATTATTCTTCATTATTTATTCTTTATTTTCTTATTAAACGTACACATATAGTCGTTTTTTGTTCTACTAGAAATTCGATGAAGGCCTCTGTGCGACATGGTTTGACATCGATATTTATCTTTTGCGTAAAGTTATCTATATTTCTAAGGCAACTCTCGCCACGACACTTAACTTGACACCCTATCAAATACAGCTGATAACTCAAAGTTGGCCTCGAATTCAGCAGCAGGCGACCGGTGGCAGTCAAGGAGCCACCACAATTTTCCGCAAATTGTGCGAAAACAACGGGCAATGTCGCCAAAGCTTTCAAAAGATGTCCATTCTGCAAGGATTCTCGTCAAAGGGCGCTCGTGGTGTCGACGTGTACAAGGAGCACGGAAAAATGCTATTCGATTTATTCAACGACGCAGTGAAAGATTTAAATGAACCAGTAAATTGATATTATAACTCTTTTTCTTTTCAAAAAATGACTCGTGGGCTTTAATCTTCGCCACATAACTTGCATTTTCGATTTAAGAATCATTATTTGCAAAAAAAATCGATCATCCGCATATGTGAGCGAAAAAAGCCAAGAATAGGCCACATTTTATTTTGACGGCATTTCGAGGTTCTGTTCATCACTGAGCATGAAAGCCATTCCGCAAAGGAGTCGTGCTTCGCTGGAAAAATTTGAGATTAAAGTTTTGACAGTTTGCTTATTTTTCATATTTTTACTACGTTTGCCTACTTTAACACTCATAACAAATTAATATTTTCGAATTATTTTTCTAGCAAACAATAATATTTAGTACTAGTGCTCTTATCGCATAGCATAGAACCATAAAATTGCAGTAATAAGAATAGAACTCACACTTTTAATTTATAATTTCTGCACTACCCTTAGGTATACAATTTTTCGCTATTTGTACGACTGTTGTGGGAACTTTAGGCGAAAAGCAAAGAAAAAGTTGAGTTTTTGAGAAATTATAAGAAATGTATAATGTATAAAAAAATTTTTTCCATTTTATCTGAAGATTTTTATATATTTTTATGTTTAATTAGACTAGCCGTAAGCAGGGCGTGAAAAAATATGATCGAGTGTGACTAGCAAACGACGAATTCTTAGAATGAGTCATTTTCAATAAAGGCAACTGACCCCCCGCCAAATGACTGCGACCTCCTTCCCAAGAATTGACGATTTTTTGTAAAAATGGGGAAAGTATGCATTTTTAAGCGTTTTCAGCTCATTTTTGGCTTAAAGTCTAAAATTTTTGGCGTTTCACTCCATATAGGCATTTTTGACTATATTTTGTTACACAATTTTTTTAAAAATTTTTTTGTCGTAATTTTTTTCATGTTTCTATGTTCTGGAAAGAAAGAGGATTTTCTGAAACGTCAAAAAACAGTGTTTTTGACGTGCATCGTTTTTAGCCCAAAAAAAGCACTTTTTAAAAATTTTACCCATAGAATTCCCATGCTGTACATGTATGATTTCTGCTAGCTACTTCTCTTATGCCATTTTTTGTAGTTTTGTATTTATATATAAAATCGTGTCGTTTACATGAGAACATTTCATACAACTTATGCCTTCAGAGTTCACCATTTCTATTTTTTTAAATATCACATTAACATATTTCTCCATGTTTGCTGTAACACTTCTAACTTTAAATGCACAGCATGGCCGGTCTGGGGGTCAGCCGGTCTAGCGGTCATCTAGAAAGGTTTTGGGCCAAAATAGCCTCAAAAACTAGTATAAATGCTAAAAATAGCGTTAAAACTATGTTAATCCACAGTTGCTCATGCACTTTACAAGACATGTTTAATTTTCATTAAATTTTGACATTGATTGTACAGTGTTTTTTCCAGAAAATTTTTCATTTTTTTCAATTCTGGTGTTGTGAACGAATACGCTCCCCCACGTGCGTGTTACTTCGAAACTTGAAGCCCTTGGTGTCAGACTGACGTTGTTTATTCATTCTTTTGCCAATTTTAAACGCAAAAGCTCCGCGCCGTATGTTTTGCGAAATTATGTGTTTTAAAATACATCGTTTTTTGAAAGATTTAAGTGAATTCCATTGGTTAGCGTGAAGCCAGATCACAATAATTGCATATTCTTTCAATATTTCTCGAATCTGGAAAATATCGAACAATTTAAGCATAGAAAAAGCGAAATCAAAGTTGTGCAAGTTTACTAATAAATATTTACAAATTGAGCTATTAAATTTTGACAAAGCCTGTTTTCCTTCTTCCATAGCCCAGCCGTGTGACCACTCTATGTCGTCTACATGGCGCCAAACACGTCGGATTAGCCGTCGACGGTTTTAGATCGAATTCGTGGGACGAACTGACCGAAATTCTGGTCGAATTCATATCGAAGACCGAAGTGATACGGAAGCACCGCGAATTGTCAAAAGCGTGGACGGCCATGATCACGTTTCTGATCGAAACAATGAAAGATTCGTACAAAAGCGCGGTTCGCAAAGCCAGCAACGAAATGAGGAATAAACAGTCGACCCAACGAGGGGCGGATGCCCAGCAGCCCCCAGGCCATCATCCGCAGCATCAGCTCAGTCGCATCAGCTCTGATCCGTCGGCACTCGTGCAGGAAAATTTGCTGCAATCGCCCTCGGCCCATACTTGCTTTAGGAAAATATCTACGCTCGACTAACTTTGCTCTAAGCTCTAATCATAGGCGCACAGCAAAGGCGGTCTAGGGGTGTTACTTGGTGAGCTTTTTTGGGGTCAAAATGACCTCCATTTTCCACAGAAAATTTCTTATTTTTCCGTCAAGGGGGTTCTAGAACCCAAACTCTCATCTGGTTAGAACCACGTACTTCGGCCAATGCTTGTGCTACTAGTCATGACTCTGCTTCTTAAACATAAATTGCGCTTTCCTGTTGAGAGTTTGTATCGACAGTAAGCTCGCAGCTTACCGTAATTATGCTCGAAATTTAAAAAAATTGTTATTTTATGATTAGGGCTCCCACATACTTTATGCCAGAAAAAAGGACATTTTTCGCAAAAAGTCTAAATTGACAAACATTTACTGAAATCATACACAACTAAGTCAATACAAGATCAATACAATGAGATCAATGAACATACTTATTGCTAGATTGAATTTGTCTAAGTAAGTTATCGATCTGAATGCAGCATGAAAAGTTTAACACCCTACTTTTTATGGCTAAATGAGCAGTTCAGAATAATGCGAAATTACGGGGTAATAAAATAAGTACAGTAAATAAAACTATATTAACCTGAAAGAAAAAAGTTAGTCTAGAAAACGTCCATCATATAACTGCAACGCTCATAATAACGGTACAACATTAGTTTAAAACAAAATCCTTCGCAAATGGCCAGTCACCCAACACGATGGTAATTGTGTAGAGATTTTTTCAGGCTAAGTAGCGAAAAAAAGGACAAAAAAGGACAGGTTTTAAAAAAGGACGTTGATGCAAATAAAAGGACTGTCCTCTTAAAAAAAGGACATATGGGACCCCTATTTATGATCAGCTCCAAATTCTTAAATAGACTTCGGCGAGCATATGTGAAACGAGAGAATAGTAAGTTAGGCTGCATGATCATTCGTGATATTACATAAAGCGATTGGGATGCCCAATCACAATCGTGTCCGTTCGCACTAAAGATAGTGTGAAAACAACATTAGTTACCAAAAATTAGAAAACTTTGAGCTTTTTTATCAAAAAGTCGATTTTCGTCTGTTTTAAATTTTGCCATACTTCCGTAGCATCTTTCACTCTTTTCGACACATCTGCTCAGACATAACAAGTAGGTAGTTGAATTAATTCGTGCTTACGGGCAGATTTGAGCGCCCAATGTTTTCATAGGATGAGAATTTATATAGAAGTCTACAAGCGGCTAAATTTAACATTCTTTTTCAAGCATTGCAACAAATCGTGCCTTATTTAACGTTTGACAATATGCAAAAATGCGAAAATGCATAATTAGCTATTCTAAACCCACATGAAACTTAGGAGATACTATCTCTAAAAGGCAAGCAGTCTATAGTCTGAGAAACTAAAAATCGATCGCGTTGTAACGCTTTTTGATCAGCAGTATAGTTCGTATTTTTCGTGAAATTCTGGACTTGAACTTTAAATTTTCAGTGCATTCTTCTTTACAATTCTGAGTCAACGAAGAAAAAAATTTTTAAATGATTTTTTAGCCAAGACATGTCTGTACGAGATAAAATTGAAAATTGCATAGACGCAACGTCCATTACATCGAACAATCGGACATTGAGATCTACGAATTACATACTTATGTGCATACGATTATTTTTCAAATTATTTACGCAAGCATCGATCCTCAATTTATGCTCTCAGCAATTTTAGAGATCCTTTTTCAGACTTTAAAACTGAAATCACATCGTATCAGCGAAATTCGTTCAAATATAAACTTTATATTTTTCCGTCAAAGGAAATGAATTTCTTGTTGATAACTTTTTTACGGAACTCTTTAACCCCAACGATTCTCCATATTCGAAAGAAGTGCCAATAACGGCAGACTAATCTTATCAGGAAAAATGTATATGCTGGCAATATTTTCATTGTTTTTGCAACAATTTCACTTTGAACAAGCATGCATTTAGCATCTGATAAAGGAAATCAGTTTTTGGACTTAATCGCTTGGGAAGGATAAAAAAGAATAAAATCATCATTGAAATTTCAATGGCGATCAACCGGGAAAACTATTAAGTACGATTGAATCGCTCTTTATTTATCGCAAGATTTTTGCATCATTTGCTGTCATATACACAATATGCAAACTGATCATAAACCGCGGCTGATTATCGATTATGTCGAAAAGTTTGGTGTTAAAGAAATTCTTCGAGATTTTTCGTGACTATTCTTCACGAAATTTTCTATTTTCTACGCGTAGGTTTTTGAAGTACATACATATGTACATACATGCTTGTTGTTATACATTTTGTGAAACTAATTTACGGCGCAATATTAATCTGCTGCTCAGTTGTTGAAATGTTTAGCTCGTTGTTTCGCTTAAGGATTGATACTCGAACACGAATGAATGCATAGCGAATTTTATTCTATATATTTGCATATCTAACTTGTTTTTTCAAATATAATATATCATAGCATTATTGAAATTCCCTGAATCCTTACGAGCAACTGATCTGACTCAAAATTAAACCACTGAATAGTAATTCTAGTAAACTTTCAAACTTCCACTCAGGTACAGGGTTGCCAGGTTGGGTGGTTTTCTCTCCATTTTGAGGGTTCGTTGCGCCGTTGAAGGCAATTTTTAGCGATTGAGGTTTTTTGCGCCCATGCTTAACCATTAGTTGTGTGGTTTTTTAGGCAGTTTGAGGTTAAAATTGGGTTTTTTTCGACAAAAGAGCTTTTGGAAACCCTGCTCAAGTAAGGCTTTGAGAATGGCCTTGTCGAATCATCGACTTTGTGTTCTTTTGTTCCTATCTTAGTATTTTTCATTTTATGTTTGTCAATTTAGGGCAGAATCTTATAACATTCATTTGCATACAAATTTCAAGGCGAATTTTGTTTGTAACCAAGAAAATTATGCAGCCCCAAACAAATTGATTCGGTAAATACCTATTTACTCAACTGTTTCAGACGGCACTACCTTATAAATAAGTATGTACACATACGGAGTCAGTTTCAGTTTATTTAATATGGTTCATCCACATATTGTATAATTTGTAATGTCTGTCATTGTTGCCAGCTGTGATTAAGTTGATATGTAGGTACCTACTTACATTGTTATTATAAAAGCTAATTAAAAGAATTTTATTTATTTTGCTTTATATAGGTATACCTACGACTATATGCTATTCACACCACACCTGGGCGTGGGGGGTTTGGCTTCAATTTTTTTAAATATTCAATTTTTTCAAGAATCCAATTTTTGAAAATTTTTTCGTTTTTTTCGCAATTTTTTGATTATAATGGATAGTGCTTGATGAGAAACGTCGAAAAATGGCGTTTTTATCGCCATACCACCATTTTTAAGGCCATTTTTCGACCTTCAAAGAAATCTTGCACCCCCCCCCAGAATTTTCTTGCTGCCCACGTATGATTCACACCCTTCATAAGTAGGTGCTTTACCATCTCTCTGCTTCCAAACTTCTTTGATATGAACCGATGGAGATGCATTTATTGCTGAAGTAATTTTCAAAATTGTCATATTTGGAAACAGGTGAGCTGGACGGTTACCTGTGTTCTCCCAGAATTCAAGTTGGCCACTGGCGGTCTCAGAAAATTCAAAGGTAAGAGCGATTGTGTCACAAAATGATCTGACAATCGGGACTAATAAATAACTCTGAGGATGTGAGCATTTAAAATTTTAACCAAGAAGTAACTATAACGTACATTGTGAAAAAATATTTGAGAAATATTTTCTTCCTGCCTAAATTGAACCGTGCTTGCGCTGTCCTAGAGGTGCTTTATATGTCGTTTGGCAATAAAAATAAGTTGGAAAACGTAAAACGATCTTCCTTTGAGAATTAATCAAGCATAAGACAAGAAGAACCTACTTACTTCTGATAATAAATGGGCAGCGATTAATTTTTGGGGGTCTGGATGGAGTGAAAATTATAAATTTCTCAAAGAACATGCCAAAAATTCAATTCTGGGCTTCTACTGTAATCTGCGGGGGTATTTTGAAATCTCATAGGTGTCGAACCCACACATGGATGTGGGGATCTGGACCTTAGAAACTGAAAGACTTCCCAAAAAATCAACAAACTCTCAGAACTAAATTTTTGGTGCTATTTTTGCAATTTGGCCTCATCGAAACCCCTACAGAGTTTTGTTACTGCCCACATGTGGTCAAACCCCTACGCCCACGAGTAGTACTGTTGATAATGATATAAAATATATAGGTACCTACTTCTAATTTTAAACGAAGATAATAGACTCATGGGACAATCAGATGTTTCTGAAAAGTTACAAGTTCCCATTATGCCATTCGTTCCTGTTCTCATTAGCGATGGCTATGACAAACTTTTACCCTTTTCTCTAGTAATATGAACTGAATTTTAAGGACTTAGTAGATTTTTTTAATTTTGGTATTTAAGAGGCAAGTATGCTACCCAACGTCTCTTCGTTTTTCATAGCATATTTTGCGTCTATTTCAGATTGATGTTGATGCGACATATTTCAACTAGGATTTTTCGTGAATTTTACAGGAATTCAACACGATTCGTGGTAGCGTTCGTACTATTGCTTATTCTATTAAAATGGTACCATAGCTCCATAATTACAGCTCAAAGTTCATGTTTAGGCCTTCAAACCTGTTTGAGATTACGACCATTTATGAAAATTTTTCATGTTTTTGCTTCGTGGAACATCAGCTTGCTCATTCTGGATCCTGATATTCTTTTAGAAGATGAGGAAAACAACGAAAAGCACAAAATTACATTTATTGGTATACGTAATAACGATTTTGATAGTATTCATCAATTTTACCCATTTCACAACGGCGACTTAGAAGATTGGTTAATTTACAGCCATTATTCGACAGATTTGCGGTTAAATAACGCTACATATTCATCAGAAAAAGTGATAATTGGACGCATCATTTTTAGCCATATATTTGAAAAGCATGAGTTACACTTGACTATTTTATGGGAGCGCAACGACTATTACTGGGTTCCTTCATTTTCTACGAGCAAATCGCAAAGCACTTGGTACCCAAACAGTAATCCTTTATTGTAAGCCTCTAAAGTATAAAAGTTAATTCGAATTTATATTGATAATGAGATTCCCAATCATTCAGAGGGATTCTCTGATTTTTTCTCGTGATTCTAGATGCAGCTGTAATAAGAAAAAATGCCCCATTTTCCAGACTACCCTCGATAAGTATCTATCCCTTTTTGGCCCTTAAAAAGTATATACCCCATTGACACATAAAAGCCATGTTTGAAAGAAAAGCTCTGATAGACATGACCGCAGGTGCACAGAATGTCCGATCTGGGGGTCAACGGGTCTGGGGGTCAAGAATGGAGCATTTTTTGTGCCAAAATGACCTCAAAAACTGGTATAAGCGCTAAAATAGCGTTAAAACTGCGCTATTAAACAGTTTCTGGTCAGTTTATAGCACTTTTGAAGAAAATGTTCAATTTCGATCCGTTTTTCATCTTTATTTTGCCTCATTTTCCTAAGAAAATTTTCTATTTTCCATTCTGGGGGATCTAGACGCCCTAAATCCCCCACACGTGCATGTCTGGACATGACCATAGGTGGGCATCACTCAAAATTCTGGGGTGCAAAGGTCAAAAATGGCCTTAAAAATCGTGGCATAACAAAAAACACCATTTTTCAACGTTTCCTATCGAGCACTATCGATTGGCATCAAAATATTGCGAAAAAAATTAAAAAATTCAAAAATTGAATTCTGGGGTTATTTTGGTTTCAGGAGGAGGGGTATTTGGCCTTCTGTGGGTTGCATATTGCATACCCCCAAATCCCCCACGCCCAAGTGTGGACATAACTAATTTGCTTTAATAGCCATATTTGATAAGATTAAGTGAATAAATAATGTATGTATCTGCGTGCTAATATGCAATTATGCATATTATTGATTTTTGCAATGCACACAGACGCCGCAGTCATTGGCGGGCTGTCCCAGATTATGACGTTATTTTGCATGTTAAACACTTTAATGCAAAGAAGCTCAAATGAAGGAAGGAATATATCATTTGAAAGAGCTCTTAAAGGACTAAGTATAAATTCATTTAAGTTGTAATATTAAAAGCTAAAATCAGAGGAGCACGAGTTCTCTAAAGTTGTACCCCAAAACCTAAGAACTTATCTTTCAGATACGACCAAGACGATTAGCTTGCAATAGGTCCGTAAATTTGAGTACCATTCTTGTACTAATTTTTTCAAATTAATATCAGCTTAAAAGTCATGAATTAGCGGCATGACAAAAAGTGCGCATTATAGGAATCGATTCATGACTTCATTCGCTTTGCCGAAAATCTCTTGGAAAAGGCACAAGTTCCCGTATTTCGAACATTTATTAGTTCCCAGCAATGTGAAACAGTATATGTGGTTGCTGGAAAGGTCACGATTTCTAGAATGTCATTATGCCGACATCGTCAGACCATTTTATAGTACATTCGATCAAGAATCTGTCGATCTTAAGTTTATCATTAAGGGCCTTCGGGCCTTTACTGATATCAGCCGCAACAGCATGGTCAGTATGGTAATAGCTGCTGGAACCCTGTTGGGCTGGTACAGACAATGCGATTATATTGTCCACTCAAAAGTAAGCAATTGATAGGTATCAAAAACATAAGTCGTCGCAAGCCGATAATTTTTTAACGCCAAAAATTGAAATAGTTCAAATGACTCACTTCTCCATCCAGCAGCGATATTGAAGTGAAGAGGTTAGGATATTGATTATTGTTTGGTTTATGATTATAAATACACAAGACGAAGATTTCTTGCTAGATGGTTGCCTTACTGGTACTAAATCGAATTATACGCATCTATGTACCGAGTGCTTAGCAACCTTTTGCTAGGGGTCAGCGCTATAACTACAGGGCTTGGGATCAAACCAAATATACCATTAGATAGAGAATGTTAAACGGAATTTTTTGATACCAGATTAATGATCAGTATGCCTATCACTTGTGCGAGAAACAGCTTTCAAACTGATCTGGGTATGAACACAAAATGAACACATCTTTCAAATATTTTCCTCCTTTCTGTGCAAAATTTCATATGATTATCGACCAGTCAGATTTTAGCAAGTGTTTGCGCCTCGACTTCATCTTTATGAATGGCCCAATGGTTTCGGCGGCATTTAAGTTGAGTGAATTTCCGGGCTGAATATCGTTACCCTTAAAATTGGACGTTTGATTGTTTTAAGAAATGTTGGGTTGCATTAGCACGCATGCAAGACGCCTTGTCATGAACAAAAACAGTCTGACCAACGACCAAATATTTTTCAGGCCGAAAATAGGACCTAATTGGTATTGATATGAAGCTCTATACAGAAACGTGAAAAATATTTTGATAAGTATTGAAAATCGACATTTATTAATTGTGTTCATACCCCGATTGTTTAAAAACTATTTCTCTTGCCGGTCTTAGGCACATTGATTTTTAATTTGGCATCAATAAATTTCGTTTAAAATTCTCTATCCAATGGTATATTCGGTTTGTCATCCCAAGTTCTATAGTTATAGCACTGACCCCCTTGCAAAAGGTTATTAACCACCCTCTACATACGTACACCTCCGCACAAAATTGATATTCTGAAAAGGAAGGATAAAACTAATGAATTATCGGTCTTTAATAACATTAGAATAAACACGATTTTTTAAAAATACCTAAACACTCGTACGCTAGTATACATATGTTATGTAGATATGCACCACCTACTATTTCCAATAGAGCAAATGTATTAAAAATTATTTCTCAATCTGGATTCTTTAAATGCATGCGTTCGTAAGTTTCAACTTGTTTGATCTAAGGAATAAAGAAAATTATATAAAAATCAAAAAAATAGAGATGAGATAGCTTTTGGGCCCTTAGACCAAGTTAATCAGCCTATTTTAAGGGGTAAGCCGGATGTGAAAATTTTGAAACTTTGAGCTCTGTTGAACTCAAATGGCCTTCGGAAACATTTTCTTGACAATGCTAATTCGTGTGAACAGTTCTTCTGTATCTTCCCAAATACAAGGTGCACCTAAATACTAAACTCATTTCAGGCCGTCCTGTGGCACAATAAAAAAGTCAAAAATGGTTACTTACATTTTCGACCATGACTTTATCTAATAATGCGATAACTATCATCATAGGCATTCCAATAGTCAGAGAGCCCAAAGGGTTTATAGGTGACGAATGGGGATTTTCTGTTTTGGACTTGCATACATTGTATCTGCTCGTACATATGTATATTCAAAATTGCTTTAAAACATTGTTTGAGGCTGAAATCGTTGGAAGTACCTAAAGTTGACCTTTGATTTAGTATAATAGCCACTCTCGTACCTTCCTTTGCGCATTTACCGAAGCATGTACTGGGATACTTCCCTTTCAAACTAAATATAAAAAATATTCAATTGAGAGCTTTCTAAGTATCTAGCTCATATTACATTAAAACCAGACTTGGATGTCCAAGATTTGTTAATCGAATGATTTTTCCTATTGAAGGACGTTGATTTTTTTGTGGATTCCAAGGACTTGACAATATTTTTCTTTGCTCAATTTTGGCGGCCTCCAGCATTATTGCCTGTTATTAGATATGGGACAGTCGATCAACTATACGAATACCGCATTGTTGTTGAAGCTGAGGCCTGGTTTGATTTATTTTTCACGTATGATCCAACTAATAAAACGGACGGGTGAGCTTACTCATCTCATCAAATTTTGTATGTAACGTGTATTCATATAAGTCAAATTCGAAAGCGTAGGTACTATAATGTTTTCAAAGCTCAAATGAGTGAGTAACTGAAAAAGATTCAAAGAAAGCTTAGAGTAAAAAATCATAGTAAAACTCCCTTTGAATGCTTTTCAATATGTTACACAATGTCATGGTTACTGCTGCAGTTTCGTATCTATTGATGTATACCAATTTAGCAATCAATATTTTAAGACCATTTCTATTTAAGATCATTTTCACTTATATACATGAATGATTAAATTCGTGAAAATGTCTTGTTCGAAGTTTTTCACCACCTTTATCATGCATCATTTCACACTTTATGCTTACGCTTATATACCAAAGTAGGTATACGTACCCATATACTTCAGCAATGCTTTTTCAACCTTCGAAATCTATATGGTTCATCCAGCAAAGAAGATTTTTAAATGGACCTTCCCCGGTTATTCACAGAGCATTTGTTCTGCTGATCTGCTAGGGGTACTTGTTTATCTTCCATGTGATCCGTTGGCAAGCATACAAAGTCAATATACGGGCGACAATTGGTTTTATGTAAATAAGACACAGGAATCCAATGTGGTTCTAATCAAATCATTTGAAAACGATGATGATTTTGAACGCAATTATTCCCATTACTTCTACGCCTTCTGCTACAAGCCCTCAAGCCTTCAGTGGGGTTGTGACAACAGAAACGTTTCATTATAATGCGTGTATGAGTCCATGACATGATTATAAAGTTATGATGAACATTAACGTTTACAAACCTAAAATTGTTCTGTCATGCCATGTTATGCAACATTTAGTTTTTGTTCTACTTTTATGTATTAGTAGAGAAATTTAATAAAGTGGAATGCATGAAATAAATTAAAAGCATTCAGCGGTTAGAGCATCTCAAGTTTCATGGCTACTGCTGCACTGTGTAAATACTAGAGGGTGTCCTATGTCTACTAAATCAACACGGACACACCCCGGTATGTGCCTTCGGGAGTTACTTAGGTACTTACACTGCTCTTAGCGCTGGCCAGGTTATGTTAGCACGAAGCTCGGCTCTAAACCCAACAGCCCTCAATAACCTCTCGACTTCCTCGTCCTAATATTGCTGACCGCTTCTTGGTCGGAACTCGGAAATCTCGGCAGCTACGCCCTACAACCTAGCTCTGAGTACCTACCTAACCCCGGTATGCTCGCAAGGTCAGTTGACCTATCTCAACCCAACTCTCAAGTTGATGATTTAACTTGTTTTCCAACCACTGATTGGTTTCAGAAATGTTTTGGTTCCTAATAAGTGTAGCACTCTAAACATTGATTCAAACAACAGCGAGCTCTAATCTGGACAGTCATCATCATTAAAAGATTAGATAATATTTTGACCATTTTTGGGTTGAGAAATAGATAAGGAACTTTCCAAAAATAAGTCTAAGATAAGACACAACATTATTTACCTTTCCTATATCGGTCGAGATAAAATAAAAATAGTATCGTCGTCGGGGCCCGGCCTTACCCTCGATATAAAAAATCACTGGGTAAATATTTTTCCCAATTTATTAATTTACAAAATAAACAAGGCACGACTTAAATGTCGGCAACAAAAACAAAAACGAAACCACGCTCCAACGTCGTAACTCAACTTGACTGCCAACACGACTGATCAATCCATTCTCATGATTGATTACAGTATATAACAATCAATCAAACAAAGTTACATACAGATGAAATAACTTTTAAACAAGTCATACGATCTAAATTTTACAGCGGTAAATCAAATATCTAATTAACTGATCTTCGCATGCATAACTCCTTTTTACCGGACATGTACCTAATGGGATTTTGAAATGAAAGATGGGATTAAATTGGGAACTGTAGGCATAACCCGAGCTAGCACATCACCAAGATGGTTATTCAAATGGTTAAGAGATTCCATAATAATGCAAAACTGTAATCGATTCGCTTTCGCGACGGCAATAATATAATGTTCGATAAAATGTTCGTCACGTGTAACTATCGCAGTTACAACTGTACAAGTGGTGAAGTACCTATAGTCTGTTTCACATAACATTGTGCATACTATTTTAAGAATTTTCATCGACAGTAAGCCAAGGTTTACGATAATTATATATCAGATCAATGTTATAATCGCAATGCTTATTGTCGGAGATGGTTTTGAAATTTATGACCGAATTTATATGAAACAGACTATCCTGTTTTTTGACCTATGCTTGAAGTCGCGCATGGCGATCGGAAACGCTATATCATAGGTAGCGCGTTAGCGTGTACCTATTATATACTTACTTGGATACCCCAACATATGAGCCCCCTACAGCTATAACGCGACACATCTGGGAGGTACGGTTTTTTAAAAAGATAGATAATATAACAACTCGATGAACTTTTTTGTCAACACTCAATACCGAGTTTGTAATGAGCGTGTGAAGTTTTGGCGTAACGCTATAACACAAACCGAATTTTGGTGTTTTTCCGCAGCTTGCACACAAGTCTCTGTGAATGCCTGAAACTAATTAATAGTACAGAATTGTAGAAGATAAAATTCTCTAGGTACACGTTTTTTGTTTTTTTAAATATCGCAATAATTCTCGAAGGGGGAGTGTAAAGAGTGTAACAATCAGCAGGTGTAAAGACATATTTTGGTTGCATTTTTGCCTTCTTGATGTATACCAACAACTCCGATTATGAGTCCCAAGAAATTTTTTCTGACAAAAATTTACTACGGCTTGAAGGCTATTTTCTGCTTACCAGACACTCAATAAGGAGTTAGATCTGGGGTTTCAAACTTTACACCCTAGTGGATGGTGTAAAAAACAGATTTTGTCTAAGATTTCTCCGCCAACTTTTCCGCTCATGAAAAAGGATAGATTGAATAAAATAGAAATGATTCACCTTCTAAGGGCTACACGTCACAGCAGGCTGCGATTAAAATACGCGATATTGAGTTATTTATGGGGGTGTAAAGTTCGAAATCATGGGTGTAAAATGAGCGAAAAAAACACGCTTTTCCCCTATTTTGATTGTTACATATCTCAAATATTTTGCAGAACAGATGTTTTCCACACACGAACGTACTACACTTTAAAGGTTACAAACCGGCACAAACCGAATTTCTTTGCACTCAATGGGGAGTTAGGTTCAGATTTTAAAGTTTACAATGTGGTGGATGGTGGAAAATACGTTTTTGTCCGTTTTCTTGTTCGAAACTTTCTCCGTTTAGAAGTAGGAATAAGTCGAATGGAATAAAAATAGAGTACTCTCTATAAGTGGCACACTTCCCAGCAATTTGCGTGTATTTGCATCAATATTTAGCTTTTTCGGGAGGTGTAAAGTCAAAAATTGGGTGTGTTTGACGTGTTTCTGTCTTGTTTTTTCTCCGAACTTCTCCGATTAGGAATCTGGACATGATCTTAAGTCTAAAAATGTACCATGAATCAAACGTGATACGTCAGTTAAGCGTGTTTGTTTATAGTCAACAGTGGTGTAAATTGGTTTACATATGATATTTATTTGTCTTCAGACCATTGTAGAGACTTAATTTTTTCATAAATGTTGATCGTAATATCAGAGTTATATCAGAATTACGAATCCAACTGAAACCTTCTTTATACTCAGGAGTTGTGTAAAATTTACTCTGCAAATTAACTCTAGTTCCAGAGCTTTGCGGAAGCTTAACTTTTTTCAAAATGTTCTACGTAACGTCAGAATTACGAATCTGACTACCAGTTTTCTCTACACACAGCAGTTGCGTAAAGTTTGCACTATTCATTTATTGTTAATGTTTAGTTTACACTACAAATTTATTTTTCTTCCAGAGCATTGAAAAACGTGAATAATTCAAAATATGTTCCGTAAGTTCAGAATTACGAATCTGACTGTATGTTTTCTTTACATCCATTAGTTATGTAAAGTTCACACTAATAATAAAATTTAGTTTCAGAGCGTTGCAGAAGCTTTTTTAAATGTTCCATGTAACGTCAGGATTACAAATCTAAGCGTAACTGTTCTTTATACCAAATATTTGCGTAAAGTTTATGCTAAAGACCTTTGATCTTTTTAAATAAGGTAAGTTTGTCCTGTTTAATAATGATAAAGCTGATGTTCTGAAAAATATTGTTTCCGCGTTCTTGGACTGCTGTCATTATTGTGGCATGTTACCATATCTTTTTACTGACTGATTTACTCAACTCATGCCAATTAAAAGTAGGATGGCTATCTATTTATATGCCTAAAGTCCCAAAATTTATTAAAAATCAGACTTTCCGAAGCAACGCAAAAAATCGAAGTATATTCTGCGGCCTCTGAAAAAGTGTAATCCCTTTAAATAATCTTTAACGCTTCACATAAGCAGTGGCGGATCCAGGATTTTCCTAAGGGGGGGGGGGCGGTACCCCTAAGGTAGGGGGCGGAACCCTGACTTGGGCGGAAAAATTAGCCGTTTTAACCAGAAAATCGCTATAAATCGCTCAAAAATCCTTAATTTTGCGCACTATTTTGGGCCAATGGGGGCTCCCCGCCCCCTAAATCCGCCCCTGCACATAAGAGTTTATAAACATAATCTAGATTGTATACTTTTTGTAAAGTGCTTGCAAGTTGCAATGCTGACTTGCTCAGCATCGTGACTGATGGAAAAATAAGTGCAATCGTATTTAAAGGCGTCTTATTTTGTTATCATGAACATTATAGCAAGCTTACCTAGCGTCAATTGATTAGTGTACACAATCGTTGCGGGCATGCAAGTGTACCTATAGTCTGTTTCATTTATTCGAGTTTTGTCAGAAAATGTTTTCAAAGGCTACAGTACTGTAAATCGACAGAAAAGTTGAGTGGGTTCGAGCGGCCGCCATTCTTTCATATTTAATGCACTTCACCGTCCATATAGACTTAATTCAAGCATCTAAACAGTGATGTGACATACGTGTTGCTTCGATGACAATCAGACATTCTACCACTGCGCTAAGCGGAAGTTTTAGGCGATGTTTAAAATGCTAGTCTATTGTGTTTAAGGGTTGATGTATGACAAGCTGAATGCGCGAATTCCATCTGCATGTTGCATGATCTGCAGGAAGACGAGAATAAATTATGCCGTAAGAAATTTTATTGAAAAACCCTTCTTTCCTATTTAGCTACAGTGACCTGTAAATGACCTACTGTAAGTAGGGAAGATAGAGTTACTGTAGCCTCGGAAAAGATTTGCTGAAAAATCTCTCGGATAAATGAAACAGACTATACATGTAGGCTGTTTCACGTAAGCTTCCGCGTTTCCTACAGCTGTAAACTATATAACAATGTCTTGGATTGTCTTAAATGCATATAATGTTTGCTATTTCATTCAATTGGCTTACAAAGTCCCTCCTAGTTTACACCATCTACTTTCCAATAGCTATACCTAACTTGCTACTTTTTTCAATCGATTTTTCGTTTCAAAAGTTTATTTCAATCTGCAGGCCGCTGAATATACTTCGATTTTTTGCGTTGCTTGAAGAAAGTCTGATTTTTAAAACGACTTTAGGCGTATACATTAGAGTAGCTTTTTCCTAGTCCTTTCCTTTTACGTCCTTGATAATCCACAGTCCCAAGTATATTCGTCTTTTTTGTTCCATCGGAGCATTCATTTTTCTTTGCTTAAGATACATATTTCGGCCGGCATGGAATAAATTGGGTGTGACAGTAACACTTTTGGCTAACGAGAGAATTCATGCGCAGGCTAAAAAATAGGGTACCTATGTACATATAGGAATAAGTAGGTACTGATTTTGTTCGGATGTTGATCTGAGAAGCTATTAGCGGATTTATAAAAAAGAACACATTTTTTAAAATCATATTTTTATATTCATAATTTAAAGCAGACCAAAAAAGGTCATCTGAACGAAGCATTACATGTGGTTTTTTATAAAGTAGTCAAGTATGTATGTAAATTACAGGACTGGATCGCCTTAGGAATTGACGGCGAAGGGGGTTGAGGATAGGGTCCTGCGCTATAACCTACCGGATCTACGCATCAGACGTAAAGAAAAGCCGGACATAGCCCCTTCCCATGATATTCGGCCGTAATTAATGTAACGTCTGGGCGTTTTGTTACCTTGGAGTTGTCTTAGCGCGCGCAAACGAGTTTGCTGATTAAGTACTTGAAGTATGTACGGATAGCTAAACCGACAGCACGCCGTCGGGGAAGATACCCAACACACAACAACTACCAAAGCAACAAACCCCCAATAAGTACCTTCGGGGCTTACCTAAGTACATATGCTACAATTAGCGCTGGTCAGGAAGCTGCGGCAAATCATCTGCTCTCTTCCAAATTACCCTGAATACTTACTACCTAAAATCTCCACGGACGTATCTGGTCCGGTACTTATGGAGATTTTGGGGAGGAGATTCCGACCGCAGATCCTAACGCAGGAGTAATTAGATAACCCCGGAATTTGCCCTAGGTCCTTGCATAGCCGTGCCCAGGGAGTGCGAACTGTGCGGCCGCACAGGGCCGCTAAAATTATGGGCCGCTAAAAAAGTTGTAGTGCATGCCGTATAGAATTCATTTTTTGGCGGCCCTCTTACAATAATTCGATACATACGTTCAAAAGGATCGATTTTTCGACGTTCTAATGCAAACCCAGTCAGTTAAAAATCTTTACTTGCATTTTTAAGAGAACGCTGACTGAGCTATACTTGTATTCATTTTTCAGACATATTGTTGATTTTTCTGTTGCAATAATGTGTGTCCAGAAAATTGAGTTCGAAAAGGCTAAAATGTCAAAATTATCCGGCGCTTTGGACCGAGCCATAGATCAAATGAATTTAAAAGCTTGAATCAGCTGAAATAATCTAGCACTTCACATCACTAGTAATTTAATGCACTATTTGTTCATTGAATGAAAGTGCGCATGCTTGTTGAGCATAAAACTAAAAGTGCGAAAATGATTGTGTACCAGTTTGTCTATTCTTTGCTTTTTTGTCATTCTTTACAAGGACACAATCCTATTTTTAAATAAAAGAAATGGCCAAATTTTCTTATGTTTTTGTGAATTTCCTGTTTTCTGAACTGCATCTTCTTAATAAGAAGGTCACAAATGGGCCTGAAAAGGGTAAGAACAAAAACTTCAATTTATACATTTTTCTATATCTTATTAGCAGCGATCCGTTGCTGCGCTATGTAATTAGCAGAGGTCGAAAAACGCATTTCAGCTCAGAAGTTTTGTGAGATGTAAGACTTCATCAATTTTGAGTGTTTTTGAGCTCCATTCAGGGCCGAAATTCGGCCGTTTTTGCGAAAATTTTAACGTTATTATTTGACATTAAAATGCTTTTTTACAAAATTTGTAGGGACTCTGTCCCGGACTGCGCAGGGAACGCTTGACCGCGCCACCTAAGACCCCCGCAGCATATGTGGGCAGCAACAAAATCCCGGGAGGGTAGGTGCAAGGTTTTTGAAGGTCGAAAAATGGTCTTAAAAATGATGGTATGGCTAAGAAATACCGTTTTCAAGGTTTCTCATTGAGCACTACCCACGAATACCGGCTTTAAAAACATGGGAAGATGATGAATCGCTCAAGTCATGCACATGGACCAGACATGTACACTGAGCTAAAGGTTCTTGCTCGATCGAGTCCAAATGAATTAACTTCGCCACTAGCTACTCTTAAATATCTATCAAATGACTTCCAGGATGTTTTCCCGAACCTTATAATTGATTTCAGAATTTTACTTACAATACCTATTGCTGTGGCCTCAGAAATAGGTATTGTTAGATATATCATAGGTAGCGCGATAGCGCTACCTATAATATACTTGGCCACCCTTTTTTCTTATATGTTTTTCACAGCGAGTGCGAAATTTGTGTCCCCCCTCACAGCTATAACGGCACACATCTGAGAGGTGCGGTTTTTTTTAAAAGGTAGATAATAAAAAAACTTAGTGCCCCCATTTTTTTCTTGTTTACACTCAATACCGAGCGCGTCGTGAGTGTGTAAAGTTTACACCAAAAATTCAAATAATTTGCGGAGGGCCAATTTTTTTAAAAAATGTTTTCCCTAATTAGTAGGTTACGAATCTGGTCTTAAAATTTCTTTACACTCATTGGTTGTTGCACAGGAGTGTAAATTAGACGGTTTTTTTACAGTTTTCATGTGGCCAAGCATATCTAACTCAGTTTTACATTCTATGCAGTCTGATTGGTTTCAAAATGTAGACGGTTAAAAAATCTAGCGGAGACTTTTTTTAATTTTTTTTAAAGTAATATTCTCGAATTTAGAGGCGGTTTATTGTTAGCGCGTACCTATAACATACTTGGGTACCTCTAACACCTGTGCACCCCCTACAGCTATAACGGGACACTTCTGGAAGGTGCAGTTTTTTTAAAAGAAAGAAAATAAAAAAAATTCGCTGCCTTTGTTTTTTTGTTTTTCTTGAAACGCAAAACTGACTGTGTAAAGAAGGTGTAAAGTTTTTGTGTAACGTTATAACATGGGACAAATTTTGGGACATTTATAATGCGGCATATGGACAACTGAGTATTGATGACTCGAAGAATTGAACGGCATAGGATAATAGAGGGATGAATTCTACAGATGGCACTTCTTTTGTTTTTAGAAATTCGCATTAGTTATCGAATGGCAGTGTAAAGAGTGCGAAAATCTGGGGGTAAAAAAAGCACTTTTTGGTCGAGTTTTCAACCTGCTTATGTCCGATACTAAGTCCGGTTATGAGTTTTTCGAAATGTTTTTTGACAGAAATGTAGAGCGGATCAAGGGCTACATTCTGTATATAAGCAAAGTCTTCTATGCTTAATGGTGAGTTAGATCCTGGGGTTTAAAGTTTACACTCTAGTGGATGGTGTAAAAAAACGGATTTTAACTAAGATTTCTCTGCCAAATTTTCCCGCTTATGAGTAAGGGTGAATTGAATACAGCAGTAATAAAGTGCCTCTCAGGGGCTACACATCGCAGCAAACCGCATTTAAAAAACGCAATATTGAGTTATTTATGGGGGTGTAAAGTTCGAAATTAGAGGTAAAAAATGGGCGAAAAAACACGTTTTTTCCGAATTTTGATTAATAAATCATACCAAATAATTTTTGCAAGAGAATTTTGGCACACCGGAATGTACTACGATTTAAAAGCTACAAATTGTACCAAACCGAATTTCTTTAAACTCAATGGGGAGTTCGGTACGGAATTTTAAAGTTTACAGTGTTCTAAATGATGGAAAAAACGTTTTTGTTGCGTTTTTTGTTCCACTTTCTCCGTCCAGAAGTCGGGATAAGTCTAATAGAATAAGAATAAAGTGCTTTATATCGGGTGCATGTCAAAGCAAATTGTCTATACATTAATATTCAGCGAGTGTAAAGTCAAAATTTTGGTGTTTAAAATGCGTTTCTGTCTTGTTTTTTCTGCCTGCTTCTCTGGTTATGAGTCAGGGACACGATTATCAAGTCTAGAAATGGACCAGGAACCAAATTTGATATGCCAGTCTGGCGCATATGTTTACACTCTACAGTGTTGTAAAGTGGTTTACACCAATTGTTAGTTTGCACATAGAACATTATGGAGACTTAATTTTTTTCATAAATATTAATCGTAATATCGGAACAATATCAAAATTACGAATCTGACCAAAATTTTCTTTACAATAGGTGTTTACATGAAGTTTACACTACATATGTATTTATCTTGGTTTTTGAGCATTCCAGAAACCTAATTTTTCCCTGGAGTCTAAAAATTTTCAAAGGATCAAATGTGAGACGTCACGTAGGCGCGTTTGTTTACATCCAACAGTGATGTAAAGTAGTTTACATTCATTGTTTATTTGTCCTCAGACCATTGTAGAGACATAATTTTTTCATGAATGTTGATCATAATATCCGAGTAATTTTTTACACTGCATGTTAGCCTTTGTTCTAGAGCATTGCAAAAAGCGAAATTTTTTCCTGAGATCTAAAAATTTACAGGGAATGAAATATATACGTCAGTTGGGCGCTCTTGCTTACACTCAGCAGTATTGCAAAGTGGTTTAAACCTAATGTTTATTTGTCTTCAAAACATTATGGAGACTCATTTTTCCATAAATATTGAAAGTAATATCGGAGCAATATCAAAATTACGAATCCGACTAAAATATTCTTTACGCTATGTGTTTGTGTAAAGTTTACATTACGTGTTAACCTTAATTCGATAGACTTGCAGAGACTATGTAACTGAAGTCAAGAAATTTTCAAGGATTCATATGTGAGACATCAATTAAGTGAGTTTGTTAACCCTCAAAAGTAATCTGAAGTGATTTAAAAATTATGTTCAAGTGTCCTTAGATCATTGAAGAGATGTAATTTTGTCTAAAATGGGTTGCATTAAAGTTAAATCCTTCTTAGCCGTGTTTATAATATGTTTCACAAAATCTTGCACATGGAGAGCAATCGTTTAATCGATGTAAATTGCCAGCAAAAGTGGTTTAAAATGAACCAGCAATCACACTAATGTGCACAGAAGTCGACAAAGATATGCAGCTTTATTGTAATCATGTACATTAATAAGCCGTAAATCGGAAATACACCATTTGGAATGGAAAAGACTGCAGTTAATGAATACATATGTTAAACTTATTATAATAGGTAGCGCGATAGCGCTACCTATAATATACTTGGCCATCCTTTTTCTTATATGTTTATCACAGCGAGTGCGAAATTTGTGTCCCCCCTCACAGCAACAACGGCACACACCTGGGAGGTGCGGTTTTTTTAATCGATGGATGATTAAAAAATTCGATGCCCGTGTTTTTTTCTTTTGTTTACACTCAATACTGAGTTAGCAATGAGCGAGCAAAGTGTAAAGCAAAAAATTAAATAATCTGCGGAGGGCCAATGTTTTTTTAAAAATGTTGCCCCCCCAGCTGTAGATTACGAATCTGACCTTAAAATTACTTTACACTCAATGGTTGTTGCACAAAAGTGTAAAGTATACGTGTTTTTTACTCTTTGCGTGTCCTTCAGCTTATCTAACTCAATTTTGGTTTCTGTGCAGTCCAATCGGTTCTATAATGTAGAGGGTTGCAAAATCTCAAATCAATTCTTTTTTCTTTCTTATAACGCAATATTTCTTGATCTGTGATCGTTTTAGTGTAAAGGGTTCGAGACGAAAAACGATATCTCTTCAACTACTCCGCTAAGTAGGCGGAACATGCTAATTATGCTTAAAAGGTGCCCTGACCTTAGCGTTACAGATCACAGTTTATTTTCTTTTATACACCCAATATTGCGGTATTAGCACAAGTGTAAAGTTTACACCGAGAAGTATTTTTGCGCCCAGAGCGTCGTGGATGATGAATTTTTTTAAATGTTCTCCGTAAGGTCAGAATAACGAATCTGACCTTTAAACTTTTCTACAGCCAGTGTTTGTTGAGGTAAAAGAGGTGAACTTTGAATTATACCTACATCTATTTTCTAATGCCGATAGATAACTCCGTATTGCATATTTTTGATCAGATTTTTCGTATTTCAGAGGTTTTTGACTCGTCTTAAATAAATAATTATTTTTATCATCATAAATGCACTATTCTTAAACTTCAGTAGAATGATGAATATCTTTCAAAATAGGATAATCAAGCTGAAATCTGCTGATATGTCGAGTTGGCGCAGTGATTGACAACTCCGTTCTCGGATGCGGTATTAAACAAAGAATGATGGGTTCGAATCTTCTGAATGCTGACTTTTTTCATTTTTTCAAATTCTTTTGGCAAAACCATGTACTTCATTTGACTCATATATCTATTTAGGTTCTGCAGATAACACTTTTTCGTTTTTTGAATTTCGCCTCAGTTCTCGAATGGGAGTGTAAAGAGTGCGAAAATCTGGGTGCGAAAAGACACATTTTAACCGAGTTTTCGACATGTTTATGTCTGCCAACAACTCCAGTTATAGTTTTAGGAAATTTTTTCTGACAGAAATGTACTTCGGATCAAGGGCTATCTTGTGCTTACCAGCAAACTTTTCTACAATCAATACGCAGTTAGTACCAGGGCTTTGAACTTTACTCTCTAGTGGATGAGTAAAAAAACAGATTTTGTCCAAGATTTCTGTGCCAAAAGTTGGGGTTAATTAAATAAAATAGAAATAAAGTAACTTCTAATGGCTACACGTCGAAGCGAGCCGCGTTCTAAAAAACGTTATATTGAGTTGTTTATGGGGTGTAAAGTTCGAAATCTGAGGTGTAAAATGGGCGAAAAAAACAGGTTTTTTCGTATTTTGATTGATAAATCATATCAAATATTTTGCGGAACATAAGTTTGGCACATACAAACCTACTACAATCAAAGGGCAACAAACTGGCCCGAACCGAAATTATTTACATTCAATGGGCGTTAGGTTCAGATTTTTAAAGTTTACAATGTGGTGGACAGTGGAAAATACGTGTTTGTACATTTTTTTGTTCGCCACTTTCTCTGTTCAGAAGTCGGGCGAGGTCGAATAGGATAAAAATAAAGTAAAATTCTAGTTTTTTTCCACGTAAAATCAGAATTGAGAATCTGACTATTAGTATTCTCTACACTTAGTAGTTTTGTAAAGTTTGCACAATTCATTTGTTGATCAATCGCGTTTAGTTCGGAATTGGTGGACGGCCCTTATTTTATTACTCGGCTTAAATAATCCAAGTGACTGTCTTTTGATTATTTTCTTTATCGCAAATTCAAACACCCAAATTTCAATTTAAAAATCATAAAAATTATTTCATAATTTTTATGTAAGATGACTGGCTGGTTTAGAGCTCTTTTTTGTTGTTTTCACTGTTCATTGTGCTCGTAGGAACCAGAAAAGAAATAGTTTTTCGCCATAGGTATTCTATGGCGAAAACAACTTAAAAAAGCTTTTTGCGTTAATTATTATTTTGGTCCAAAATAGGTCAACTGACCTAGGGCAAAATTCCGGGGCTACTTAATTACTACTGCGTTAGGTTTTTAGGGCATAGCTGCCAATAGCTCCGTAGGTACGGACGAATTTAGGTCCGAGGAGTTTGAGACCGTAGTTATTGAGGGTCGTGTGGTTGAGTCCGGCGTTTCGCCCTAGCAACTTGACCAGCGCTAAGTGTAGCCAGGTACTTAAGTAAGTCCCGTAGGTACGTTATATGTCGTTTCCAAGTTAATTTAAATGTGGAACGACCTCTATAACTTACAGGACTGTTTAGAATGTAACATATATTTACTATAGCTAATAAAAAATAGTAAACTTTATACTTCCGACAATCAAGAGCATATCTAACTCAGTTTTAAATTCTATGCAGTCTGATTGATTTCAAAAGGTAGACGGTTATAAAATCTAGGGAGTCTCTTTTTTAAAACAACATTTTTTAAATTTAGAGGCAATTAATTTATGTTAAGAACAATATTGTTTTCCGCGTTCTTGGACTGCTGTCATTATTGTGGTATGTTACTGTATGTGTTTGCTGACTGATGCACTGAAATCATGCTAATTAAAAGTGGGGTACTAGCAAAGAAAAATGCTCCGATGGAACAAAAAAGATGAATATACTTGGAATTGTGGATTATTAAGGATGTAAAAGGAGGGGACTAGGAAAAATCTACCTAAAGTCGCAAAATCTGCTAAAAATCACACTTTCTCTAAGCAACGCAAAAAATCGAAGTATATTCTGCGGTCAACACAGTAGAATAAATATTTAACCATAAAAATGATTGAAAAAGCAGCACGTTAGCTATGCAGCAGCTATGGGAAATGATATCGAGTAACAGTCTTTCTAAGCCAATTGAATGAAATAGCAAACATCGATGCATCCAAAACAATTGCAAGAATTGTTGGTTCAAAACAGTAGGAAACGCGTGAGTTGACTTGAAACAGACTGAATGTTGGTACACTAGCATGCCCGTAACGATTGTGTGCACTAATCAATCGGCCCCTGCTTTGCTTGCTATAATGCTCATAGCAAAATAAAACAACTTTAAATACAATACCACTAAGTTTTCTTTCAATCAGGATACGAAGCTAGTCAGTGTTGCTACTTGCCAGCAATTAAAAAAAGGAAACATTATAGATTTCTTTTATTATCTGAAATTTTGAAAATTATTTAAAAAAACACTTTTTAGAGGCCGCAGAATATACTTCGATTTTTTGCATTGCTTACAGAAAGTGTGATTTTTAGCAGATTTTGCGACTTTAGGTAGATTTTTCCTAGTCCCCTCCTTTTACATCCTTAATAATCCACAATTCCAAGTATATTCATCTTTTTTGTTCCATCGGAGCATTTTTCTCTGCTAGTTTAGACATATTTGCGGTCAACTATGACTGATTCTCGTCTAAGTGCACTAGCGATTATTTCAACTGAAAAGGATTTATCATCTTCGTTAGATTTTTTGCAATTGATTTGACCAGTTTGCCGCTCAGAAAGCTAGGCAAGTTATTTTGTAATAAAGCACGTCATCATTCACGAAATAGGTAAATTACTTGAGAAAAAACATACGATACCTACTAAAAATAATATATTTTGTTAGTAAATTTACAGTAAGATGCTAACTGCGAACATATAGGTACATATGTAAAGGATATTTATACATAAGTGATAATCATGATGCCTATAATACCAGTTTTAAAAATTATGGGGGCCGCTAAAATAAGTTTCGCCCAGGGCCGCTAAACCTCTAAGCACGGCCCTGGGTCCTTGAACCATTTTTAGACCAAAAGAATAATATTCGCAAAAAGAATTGAAAGAGTTTCGCACCAGATTACCTATAGCGAAACTAATTACAAATTTCGGTTCCAATAGCACTCTGTACAAGAATCACAACAACAAAGAGCTCTAGTCCGGGCTGTCATCATCTATAAAAATTATGTAATAATTTTTATAGTTCTTTGGTTCGAAATAGGATCGATAAATTTTGATGAAAATATATAACAAAAAGGTTTTACCCAAAAGAATCCGACAAAAGCAAAGTTGTGGCCGGCCGATTCCAAATCCCTAACTGCCTACGATATAATGCATCCCTAGACAGTTAGTTTTCTTGCTTTTATCTAATCAAACCAATTTACAGTCTTAGGCGCTGATAAAGTCGAAGATGACACGCCGAGAATTAAAAAGGCACTTTTGCCACAACAACCGAACTAATAATCATTGGAGGGAGGCCTACAGTAATATAAGAAGAGAAATATAAAGAAATGTTATTTAAAAGAAATTGGCGCTACTTGCGCATGAATTTTTCGGGTCTCTGCACAGGCTCAACATGAATAGCGGTCATGTCGCCTATGTTTTAATTGTAAAGAAATGATAGGGGACTTATAGGGGTTCCACAGTAAAACCGCGTTTTCGTGTCCCTCGCAACACGTGGCGATAAGAAGTCCAACCAATTGACCCTGCGTGGCTGGATGGCCTCCGCATGTCCTACTGTCGGAAACTGTCCGACTGTAAAGTAATCGGAAACTATGGCTGGATTGCCAAAATGGAACACAAAGACCGGATGGTCATACTAAACGCACTAAGATGCGTAATGGCCGTAAGTGTAAACGGCACGTGTAGATACACTATCTACATTAACTAAGAACACAAGGCTTTTGGGCTAGAGTAAGTAGGTACATATTCAAGGTACTATACTTTAAATAGGATCTCTAGCAATCCAGTTGTATTGGAGTTCAGCGTTGAGGATCTCTAGCAATCCAGCTGTATTGAAGTCCAGCGTTGAATCAGTTTCAAAAGGTGCGGAAAACATTGAAAAGTATTGTGTAGTTGAGCTCTTTGAAATAAAATGACATTGATAAACTTCACAAGCAACGAACGTTACGCTATCATCCGAATTGATTCAACAATATTTTTTGCTAATCTTTTTGACCATTTTAGTTTCCGAGACGTGTAAAATAATGGTTACGAAAACAACTCACTAACTTTAGTCTGTTCCATTTATTCGAGAGCTTTTTCAGTAAATTTTTTTGAATGCTACAGTATGCCTAACTAGGTGATTTTTTGTAACTCGACAGAAAAGTTGAGTGGGGGCGAGCGGCCGCCATTCTTTCATTTTTAATGCACTAAACCGTCCATATAGACTTAATTCAAGCATCTAAACAATGCTGTGACATACTACAGTAAGGGCGCTGAATAAAAATCTTATAGCAGGAATTAAACCGTGTTGCTTCGACGACGAACAGTCGTTCTACCACTACGCTAATCAGAAGTTTTTTACGATGTTTAAAATGCTAGGCTATTGTGTTTAACGGTCGATTTATGACAAGCTGAATGCGCGAATTCCATCCGGATGTTGCATGATCTGCTGTTAGACGAGAATAAATTATGCCATAAGAAATTTTATTGAAAACCCTTCCTTCCTAACAGTGATCTCTGAATGACCTACACTAAATAGGGAACATAGAGTTACTGTAGCCCCGAGAAAGATGTGCTGAAAAAGCTCTCAGATAAATGAAACAGAGTATAAATTCAATTGACGCAACAAAACAACGAACAAAAGTCAATGCTGCGGCTTGATGCAGGTGACGCTGCAAATAATGCGCGGTCTCTAGGGATCGAGTCGAGCCGGGCACTTTCTAACTTTACAAAAACTACCTCAGACGATAGAAAGAGCTAGTCAAAAAGTGCGACGAGGACACCAGCAACGAAACGCAGAATGAGTGCTACACACAAAGATATGTACAGTAAAACCTAGCTAAAACACAACGATAACACGATCACCATTCATCTGTGTATATGCTTCAATTACGATTTGTGCAATATGTAAATACAGAGCCGGTCCAAATTGGCTGAAGCAACAAGGACACGGATGAATTCACCTTCGGGACTTACTTAGGTACCTAAGTACTTAAATCTGCTCTTAGCGCTGGCCCCGATCGCTTAGTTATGGAAACTTCGATCTTCTGGACCCTTGTAGACCTACGGCGCGACTCCCTCAGCCCTAATATTCCTGGCCGCACTTTCGTTGGGAGGCTACGCAGCTACGCCCTAGATCCTAGAGTACCTACCTAATCCCGGTATTGCCGCAAGGTCAGTTGACCTATCTCAATCCCGCTCAAGTTGATGATTTAACTTCTTTTCGAGGTTCGAATCAATCAGAAATGTTTTTGGTTCCTAATGTACGAAGCACAATGAAATTTGAAAACAACACCAAAGATCTATAACCTGATCAGTCATCATAAATAATTAAATTATATTTTTGACCAATTTAGGGATTGAGAAAAGAATATTGAATTTTGAACAAAATAAATAATCACACGGAATTTACCTATTCCTTCCACCAAATATCAAGAAGCTCTCGACGACTGGAGCACCGACCTCACCCTCGGTATAAAGAGACCCCTGGGTGGGTTTTTATATTTTTATTCGGTATGTACACACGGCCTAGAGCCGGGAAAGCAAAAACAAAACTAACTATGAATAAAACAAGCCAACGAGAATAATCGTCAAAACCAACTAGACTAATATCCCATCAGGGGATCGCTACAGTAAAACGTAAGTTTAAGACAAACAAACATTAGACAAGATTACTTTAAATTCACATCGAATCTTCTAGATTACGATTATGCAGTAACAAGTAAAACAATTACTATTAGCATACACTTATTCTGATTTACCGGACAAGTATCTTATTGATTTTTATATTGAAAATTGGGGAATAGTTGAGAAACTGAAGGCATAGCCACAAGTACACTATCGCGCAATAGCTACTCGTATTTGGCTATGTTAGCCGATACAGAACCAAGCTGTTTTCGGCATGGCTACCGCGAACTGCTAAAACTAGTTCGCCACGTGTAAGTCTCGCAGTTACAAATACTTCACACGGAACAACTGAAACGATTAAATCAGCTAAAATAACGAAGGATTCGAATGGAAAGCTTATCAATTGCTACGCACAGTATTGTGACTGTTATTTAAGTTTAAACTGCTTTTGCAATCGATTTACATTGATACAAAAATTGTGATCTTTGCTCAAGTTTAGTGAAATAAACTGTAGTGTAGCACAAGAGCGAGTTTGAAAAATTTTTCTATGCCTACCTATGTTTTAACAGTTACAAACTAAAGTTGTTTACACCGTCAAAAACTTTTAAAATCCCTTTTTTCTGCACAGCTGAAGCAACAACTGTAAAAAAATAAAATCACCATTTTCCATTTATTAAAGTGAAGTACAAATCAAAGGAAGCCATTCCTATTCTTCTAGAGTTTGCACGCTGATTGTTTGTGTAATCATGATCATTTTTCTTTTTACTCGGGTCTAAGGTTATGTTTATTGTGAATTTAATTGCTTTATGTGTCCTACTGTAATTGTTTTCAGCCATCTCGATTCGTTTGCGCTGTCCCCAGGGTTGCCATTGCCAACTTGGCCGGAAACCGGACATTTATGTCCGCTTTTCAGGCTTGATGTCCGGTTTTGTCCGATCGATAGTCATGTCCGGTTTTCGAGTTTTCGATGTCCGGTTTTTTAAGCTGTTGGTCCGCTTTTGTCCGGTTTCAAAATGCAAAATGCGTCTAAGAGAGGTAAAAGTTGAAAAATTTGGCTTCGCGCCGAATTGATTTAAATCTTACTTGTTATTAATCTTTAAGCCGCGCCGCGCCACGCCAATTGCAGCATTTTTATCGACAATCTAGTCTAGAACTACGCTACGATTGAAAATCCTTAGCTTCTGTACGGATTTGGATAGTTTTTGTAATGCAAAAATGCGTTTTAGAGAGCTAAAATTTCAGAATTTTCTGGCGCTTCGCGCCATTTGATAGATTATACTTTTTGTTGTCAAAAGCGACTTCAGAATTGGCTAATATGCTTTACTGAAGGAAGGAAATTCAAATTTCAACAGAAATAACGTACATATACTGATCGTGATATTTCTAGTAGAGCGCGAAATTTTTGGAGTTTTTGAATAATATGGTGTGAACCGATTTTGCGCTATTTCAGCAGAACTGCCATACAATTGCGCAAAAGCGATACTTTATGTCACTAAAAGACGCGGAAAAAAGAAATAAACCAAATCAATACAAAATTCACAGAGTTACGGTACTTCAAACACCATCCTTGGACATTCAGAATTTTGAGCCACTTTAAGGAATTTTTGCAGTTTTTCAGAAGTTTCCAATTTTCACTAAAAACATATTTTTCTGCCATTTTAACGGTCGCAGATTACAAAAAATTAAGTTGTACTGCGCGTAAACTAAGATAAAAGAAAATTTTTTGTAATGTTTTGCACAAAGTTTTTAAGAAATTTTTTTGTAACTACTATTTTTATCATTGTTTACACACAATTAAAGATTTCTACTCAAATACGATGTAAACAGCATTTTTTGGATTATCTTAAAGTTCCAACCATCTGAAGATTCAAACAGTGGAATGCAGAATAACGTACCCAATTTAGGTCGACCTAAGCATCTATATATCAACCTGAGCATCTATACATTGACCTAAGCATGATAGCTTGCGCATGAAAAGCTACTTTTTTTGTGTAAGTAGGTGCACATTTGCGAATCTTGCTGTCAACTTGTTTATACACTAACTACTGCATTAATTTTTTAAATCACTTACTGTAGGTGTTATGTATTGCATGATCGAAAAATCAAAAAAAATTTTTTTTGACAAGAGCTCAACAAGACGAGCCCCACTCATGGGGCAAACGCGCAACTAGAAAATTTTCTATATAAACTGATCGTATTACAAACGAGAGCAACCATATTAAATTTCCAGATAAAGAGGAATCATTTACCTATCCAATTAAAAATTTTTAAAACACATTTACTTCTTTCAAAATCGCATTAGAGACGCTTTTTTACTTCTATTCCACTGTCTTATACCTGCTAAGACCAGGTATAAAATGGCGGAATAAAAGCAACCGTTTTTATTCCCGAGATAACTTATTCCGCCTTCTGTCATACCACTTATTTTTATTCCGCCGTTTTATTCCGAGTTTAGCGCCTGGAACGGCGCTATTCCGCGTTCTGTCATACCAACTTTATTCCTGGAATATCACTGCTTATTCCGCTTTCTGTAATACCGAAATATTTTATTCCGCCCTCTTATCCCACTGTTTTATCCTGGAATAGTACTATTCCGCATTCTGTCATACGGCCCTAAGGGTAATGTATGGCTTCGAGTAATTTGACTTTGATTACTCGCCATACTTTTACTAAAAAAGATTATTTGATCAGATTGGTGCTGTTTTGTACCATCACATCTCCTCTATTGAATACGCTATTTGGTTCCCTATATTACGTTTTCTTTGAAATGAAATATTCATTTTTCAGGAGCTATTTGTGTGATCAAAGTGACCCTCCGGGTGTATTACTTTGGCAAAATTTATTCTTTGGTCCCTCCTTGTGTTTAAAAAAATTTTGGCCGTGCCCCCAAAATAAAATCCTGGATACGGGCCTGGTTATTACTCAGCCAGCATTGCTTAAAAATAATACTTGTTTGGCTAGATAGGTTAAGCACCTAAAGTTTTCTGGGATCGAAATATGATTCAAATATGAAAAAGTTTAAAATCATAATTTATTTCGAATTGAAAATTCTTTTCTTAATTTCTCCCCAACTATGTTGCAAATTAACACAAAGCCAATGAGATTTTGTGGATCAAGGTTTCTGTAGTAAGTGGAGCATCCACTTGAATAACATTTGCAAAAAACAAGATTTAATTATTTCTGTTAGTTTAAGTTTTTCAACTATTCTTGCAAAAGTGATCAGAGTAGCCTCATGATCAAAGTAGCCCCACGTTACCTTACCTACTTTTTATCGATGTTTAAGCTGCGCTGCGCCGATTGCAGCACTTTTATTGATAACTTGCTCTAGAACTTCACTATAATTGAAAATTCTCATTTACTGAATGGATTTGGTCAATTTTTTTCAATTCGAAAATGCGTTTCAGAGAGCCAAAATGTCAAAATTTTCCGGCGCTTCGCGTTGAATAGATTTACCTATTCTCATACTTGTTATGGATGTTTAGGCCGCGCCACACCGATTGCAGCACATTTATCGACAACTTGTTCTAGAATTTTACTATGATTTACAATCCTCACCTTCTGCACGGATTTTTGTACAATTGTTGTAATGCAAAAATGCGTCTTGGAGAGGTAAAATGTCAAAATTTTCCAGCGTTTTGCGCCGAATCGGTTTAATTTTATTACTTGTCTCGTCATTGATGTTAAGGCCGCCTCGGATTTGGACAATTTTTGTATTGCAGAAATGCGTTTTAGAGAGGAAAAATCTCAAAATTTCTGGCGCTTCGCCCCATTTTGTTAAATTGTTGACTTTTTATTCTTCGATGAGACTCCAGAAATCGGCTAAAGTGCACTAGTGAAGGTCTGAAAACGAAGTTTTAGGAAAAGAACGATTACTGATCTTTAAATTTATTGCAGTACACTAAATTTACAATTACAAAATGTTCAGAAACTCGTTTTGTGTCTCTCCATTTTGTTTAGGATGGATTTTCTGCGAAAAACATCGGTTTTCAGCATGAGCGCTCAATTTTTAAACGTTTTTAGACCCTTCCCAAAAAAATTTGAACCAAATTTGAAATGTGGAAAAAAATTTGGGTATGGTTCGCATTGTGAAATGGGGTCTTAATCTTATTGATCGTCGTGTCGTGTCATAGGCGTAGCCAGGCCCATATCCAGGGGGATAGGGGGGAATGTGCCCTCCCCCCTAGATGGATTTCAAGAACGATTTTTTCCTTTACTCTCCTCTGCTTTTTTAGCATAAACGCAAAAATTTTCGGCGCCAAATTTGCAAGTATTATAGTCTATTTAGTCCCAAACTCGTGTTTAAAATACACCATATTCGATCCTATTACAACCTGAAGCACATTTGACTTCTATGTCTTCTGTTTTTGTAGGCTTTACGCAGAAAATGATATCAGGGCAAGATGCGAGAATAATAGACATTTTTTAGCAATGATAAAGAGTTTTAGTTATGAACTTCGGCTATTTTTAGACCGATCATAGAACCAAGCTGATTTTCTGAAAATTTTAACGTTACGATTCCACTTTGAAGTGCTCTTTTCGCAAAAATTTCGCGCTTAAACTCGCCACCCCAGACCCCCTAGCCCCAGAAGACAGGGTGACCATTAGGTTCTCATCATATTTAAGTTATCTGGGTAGCGAAATTTCGAAAGTGTGCAGCTCTAGTGGTCGTAAAACGTCTTTTTTAAATTGATTCTTTGGTCCCCTCGTAGGTTTTAAGGTGGCGTCGGGTACACGGACCCGGAATCGTTTAGCCGGATACCCGGCTGGAATTTTGGACTTGGACCCGGACCCGACGTTCCTAAAATTTCGGACCCGGAAGCGACTGTAATCATAAAGTTAGACCCGGTCCCGGAACCGCACCCGGATTCAAAATAGTGTCGGGTTCGGGTCCAAAAGTATAATGTTAAACGACAGAATAATGTTGGGAAATTCGAACTTATAAGTAAATAAAATTGTATTTGCAACCCAAAATTGAATAAGTCAAATAAAATTGAAAATATGCCGACTAAATAGGTATCTTAACTTTGTTTAGACGTTCTCAATTGAGTTTATAATTAAAATTCATACCTACTTTTGGAATGGGAAAAATAGATTGTGGACGAGGTCTTGACATTATAAATTGATGAAAACATGTATATGTTAGTAAGTAGCGAACGCAATGGGTAGGTACGAAAAATGAAACCGATATACCAATAAAAACTGACACGCATGGGTATTATCAGGCAGACCAACCTCCTGTCTTAGGCTTGTGGCAGTAGTAACAGGAACATTTTTGAATTTCTTTACAGATGCCTTTTATTAACTATTCATACGCACACCTGGGCAACAGCCTATTCCAGCCCGCTGCTCATACATTCATTAGCACATGTAGCATACAAGAGCATGGGGGTGAGGGGGTATTAATTAACCCAACCCCTGAGCTTTGAAAAACTGATAGCTATACAGCGATTCTGGCCGGAAAACCATTGCTGCATAGCACTGTTTTTTTGTACGAGACAAAGATTTTGAGGCTCGTACAAAGATTTTCGGAGCCATCTTTGTACAATGTACAAAGACTTTTTGGTGCAAAGTAATAGTAATTTTAACGTTTTTTGGAGTATTTTTTAGCAAAATTTCTAAAAATTTTCGGCGCTTCGCGCCGAGTATCATAATTACATTGTATTTAGCTCCAAGCGCTGGCATTAAATACTCCAAAATCTATCTTTAAGCTTCTTTGTACAGATTTAAGCATCTTTTACATCTATTTCTACTGTTTTATAAAGATTTTATGAAGAAAAAAGAACTATTAAACAACTTTGCACTGTTTTCTGCCGTTTGAAGATAAAATTGACCCTTTTATCTTTGCGTTGCATTAAATTCATAAGCAAATTGGTGTCTATTATGAGATTCAGTCAGCACATTGCAACCGCTAATTATTTATAATTGTGTAACACAAGTCATTTCAACTTGCTGAGTCGAATTTTATGTGTAATTTCAACCTAAGACTCATGAAAAGTTTGGCGTTTCGGGCCGAACTAATATAACCAGCTGAATTTAGGACAAAGTTACACCTTTTGTGAAGCGTGCGGGTCACGGATAACAATCTAGTAGTATGTAAAAATGTGTACATTCAATTGCATATCTATACGTTATATGTACAAAAAAATTTTCGCTCGTTCAAAGACTTTTCCGGAGATCTTTGTACATGTACAAAGAGGCTCGTACAAAAAAAACAGTGCTTAATAGTCATTTTTGGGCTCAGAAAATTAGCTAAAGCCTTTTTGGGCTAAGAGAACTGGGTATGTATATAATTTTTTTGAGCTCTGAAATGCTATTTAGTTGTCTTTCTGAATTTCAAAAGGATATTTAGCTATTTTCTTGACTCCAAAATGCTATTAATAGCTATTTTTAGTCCAAAAAGACTATATAACTATGTTTGCAAATCGAAAAAGGCTATATAGCTGGTTTTCTGAGACCAAAAAGGCTACATATGTAGCTTATTTTCTGACCCCAAAAGGACTGTAGAGTCGTTTTAATGAAGTACATAGCTATCTAGCAATTTTTGGTTTTCACCCCCCCCTGAATGTCTGATCTGGCGCACTTATGGCACGTAGCTACTAACTAGCTAGCTTCAACGAGAAAATTGATTTTAGCGGATTAATATGTCAGGTTAGCTGAAATAACTTTGTGCTTCACACCACGGTTTTTTCGTATTCAGCAATGATTTTTTCCAATGTACAAAGACTTTTCGGCACGGTTTTTTTTGTATTCGGCAAAGATTTTTTCCGATGTACAAAGACTTTCCGGTAGAGCTGTGCTGGAGCGAGAGCCCGGCCCGGGGCCGGGGCCAGTGTTATAATTGATTATAATGTAGAAAATTGATAATGTTTTGAGCAGATTTACCTTCAAGCTCAATTTCAAGCAACACCACACATCTTGCTAATTCAAATCTTTATTTTATTATGTCAGGTTGGTGCAAATTTCTAGTTAATAATCAAAATTGACATATTTTGAATTGCAATTCATATAGCCGAGCTTTCCAGCTTGCTTGGTAGCAGACAGCTACGTTTATCAGAACAAATAGAATTATAAGCCTAAAAAAGTGCGAAGTAAAGCTAATTGAAAAACGCGTCCAAGTCAGAGGAGTTAAATCCATACATGGGCCGCTCAAAAATTATAGGGTTTCAAAACTTTTCGAAGTCAAAAAGCGCCTGATAATATATGGTAGGGCGAAAAAAACACCGTTTTCTTGCGTTTCTCAATGAGAGCTATCCATTAGCATCAAAAAATCGCTGAAACACAAAAAATTCTGAAAATCAATTTCTGGGGCGTCTAGCGGATTTTTTTTTTGGGGGGGGGAGAGTGTGAATTCTGGGGGTCTAGACCATAGGTGGGCAGCACCGAAATTCTGGGAGTGTGAAAAAATTTCTGGGAAGTGGTGGTGAAAAACACCATTTTCCGACGTTTCTCGTCGAGCACTATCCCTTGGCATCAAAAAAATCGGTAAAAAAGCAAAAAAATTTCAAAAATTGAATTCTGGGGGGGTATTCCAACTTCTGGGGGATGCATACCCCTAACCCCCCACGCCCACGTCCCAAGCCTCCCAATGCCCATGTTCTGTTATATCTTGTAATGCCAACAAATATTAACGCTTGACGCGCATATCTACTAGCAAGAATATATATGTACATAGGTATAAGGGGTAGGGTAGGGTCGTACTATGAACACGGTAAAGCACGCTTTACTTGGCCCTGGCCTGGCCCTGGCCCCGGCCCCGGCAAAAAAGGCGGCCCCGGCACAGCTCACTTTCGGGACCATCTTTGTACATGTACAAAGAAACATTGTACAAAAAAACACTGCTTTTCGGGTGCATCTTTGTATATGTACAAAGATTTTAGGGAAGACAAAAAATGTAAAAAGGTCTGAAATTCTCAAAGATTCCGGCACTTCGCGCCGAAATGAGTAATTATCTGGCAAAATTTGCATTTAGAATAGAAAAATGTCAAATTTTTCGGCGTTTCACGCCGTTTAAGACAATTTTTAGTATTTTTGGCGCCAGAAACTAAGGAATTGGCTAAAATACAATGCTAAAGGTCGAAAAACCCTGTTTTACCACACTGAAATCGCTACTGTACCATTATAGCCATAATTTTTTACATTTTCACTGCTTTTGACCTAAAATAAGATGCAAAAACGTTCTGTCAGCTTAAAATCACCGGACAGTACCTGTCTGGCTGACCCTTCAGGAGGGTAATACCCCCTCACCTCTATGTGCATGTATGATTAAAGTACCAAAAAATTTGCGTGTACAGAATGTACAAAGACTTTTGGGGATAAGAACCACGTTGGACCCGGACTCGACATTGCTGAAAATCTTGGACCCGGACCCGGACCCGAATTTTCAAAAAAAGTGGATCGGACGCCACCCTATTAGGCTTTTAAAAAATCTTGGTCTCCCCCCGGAACAGAATCCTTGATACGGCCTGGTCGTAGCCAGGATTTTTCCTAGGGAGATCCCGGGATTTTTTTCTTTATTTTTCAAGTCGATAAAAACGTATAAAAATGCGTCCTACATACTTGTGAAATAATGCCTTTTTTGGATTTTTCATATCGTTCGTGACAATCGAAATGCATATAAAAGCAGAAATTTCTGAAAATTTTTACGATCAATGATGCATACTTTGCGAATTTTATTACTCGGATAGGACCTTAGATTATAGAGAATGCAACAAAAAAACCTCTTTTTTGGGGCTGGGGGGTTCGGTATGGCGCGCCGGAGCGCCCCCAGTGGGGTCCAGGGCAGAGCTCTAGCAGATTTTGCAAAATAAGCACTTTTATATTGAATTTCAGCTTAAAAATTTTCATAAAATCGTCCCAATCTTGCTCCTGAATTCAGGCGATAAATAGGTAGAATAGACTGGCGCAAAGCGCTGAAATTTTCTGATATTTTCATGCCAGAGTGACTAAAAAAATTCTTACGATGCACGAGGTGCGAATCTTTCGTTGACTGTTGTCATACTATGCAGCTTTTAAAAAACTAATAGACAAGGCGCACGAATTTTGAGCATGTTTCAATTTCTATTGACTAGAAATGTTCGAAAATAGGTAATCTCATGGCGGCAGAAGCTTTGTAGCGTTTTGTTGCACTTAAGTTAAGATAATACGCAAAACTAGAAGAAATTGGCGCGAAGCGCCGAATTTTTCTAGTTTATTCTTAAAAAATCACCGCAGAACAGTGTTAAGCAACTGCATAGCTCCACTTCAGAAAATTCGAAAATTTTTCAAGGGAGGGATCCTTTTCATCCCCCACTAGTGTCGTGTCCATAGATGCGCGCACAGCATGACGGATCTGGGGGAGGGGGTTCAGCCAGTCTGGGGGAGGTCGAGCATTGAGCGTTTTTGGGCCAAAATGACCTCAAAAACTGGCATTAAGCGCTAATATAACATTTACACTGGGTAGGTATTACATAGCTTCGGGCCACTTTATAGTATGTTTGAAGAAAATTTTCAATTTTAATCCTTTTTGGCCTTCATTTTGCCTCAGTTTTCCGAGAAAATTCTTATTTTTCCATTCTGTGGGTCTAGACCAAATTTAAAATTTAAATTTAATTTAAAGGAAGGCAGCCGGGATATGTGCACTGGCAATGTTGTATCACATATGGGCGTTCGGGTTCTGGTGGACCACAGAATCCAGCAGACCCACAAAAATTGGTAGACCCCAGAAATGAATGTTTGGTGCTATTTTTACCAATTTTAACTTATTGGATGGACCCCCAGAATTCGCTTGCTGCCCATCTATGGTTGAGACTAAACTACCTGAGTAAAGGTGTTTTTCAATGACACGAATCGCGCCTAAGAATATCACAATCACCTGAA
Source organism: Mermis nigrescens (assembly GCA_036768485.1). Lineage (NCBI taxonomy): Eukaryota > Metazoa > Nematoda > Enoplea > Mermithida > Mermithidae > Mermis > Mermis nigrescens. The sequence continues at coordinate 113,406 of JAVLUZ010000521.1, forward strand.
AAATTGATTGAAGTCTGGCACATGCTTCGTTGTTAAGAAATTTTGAAAGTTATTTGAACGAGTCGTAGCCTTATTGACGTAAGGTAGTACTTAATTATGCAGTGAAAAATATGAAAAATAAGGAGAATAAGATGAAAAAAGGAGACGTATTCTGCGGCAGACACTGAATTTAGAACACATTAACATTCTCTTATGACTCTACATGCACATGCTATAACTACCTACAGGAAGTCGAACATTTCGGTGTTTAAAGTATGCATCCAAGCGAAACAAGTCTTCCAGTTTTTATTATAATCGAAATTCATCAGCAATTTTATTCGTAGCGTTTAGTAGGCAGAAAAACGCGCGTTGTGTTCAAGATGCGAACCTTGCTTTAATTCTGAAAGGTATCTTTGGAAAGCATCTCAAAATTTAAATAATTGCACACCTAACATCAGCTCATTGTTTTTTGGGTACTTCTACAGAATAGTAACAAATGTGACGTCATCAGTAATGGATGATGATAGAAGTAATTGTAATAGTCCTATTTCATATAAGCAATGGCTTCTACCATTGAATAAGGAATAAATAAAAAATAAATAAATAAAGAAAAAAGAATAAATGGCTTATATAAAGAATAAATAAATAAATAAATAATGAATAAGAATAAATAACTTTTATCAATAAAATGAGCCTAAGCCTTAGGATCATAAATAAAATAGACTATTTTATCACCGCACGATACTATTCTGTATAAGTGCCGTTTTTAATAGAATTATTTGATTTTGTAGTAATACATGCTCTTCTAATCTTAAACGAACATTTTGTTTAATATTTTATGTACTATTTGGATCATTTTTTGGTTGGGCAATGAGCAGAGTTAAAATTTCTGGAAACAAAAATTTTTGGACCACGTTTTCCACGTAAGAATCATGCGCATGTCTTTCTCTGACCTGATATACTTCGGACTATGGTTCGGATTTAATTTTCCACTTTTGTTTTTCTCTAAAATATGAGTATGTTTTTTAACGACCTCATGCCTATTTCTTATGAAAGCCGTCCAATCGAATCTAGTTGATTTCTTTAGATTTCAAGCGTTTCGATTAATACGAGATATAATTTATCGACAATGTCGGGAATTCCTGCTTCAAGCTGATTTGTTTCTTCTTTGTAATTAGTTAATGCTCTTTGTTATTTCATCGCGCACACAGCGCGCACTGAAAGTTGCACTACCATTTGGCGTAAGTTGTAATTTAAAATAAGTTTTGGTGTTTATCAAGGGCTGGTTTGAGGGAGAGCGTAGGCGGTAGTCCCTATTAGCCTGATGTAGTTGATGGCTTAATGAACGAATGTTGTATGATTCCTAATTTCATTTAGCGTCATTAAGTCCATAGTAGTGGAAGGGATTAAATTTCAAAATTAGGAATTAGTAAAGTAGTCTAATATCATTAGCAGATTATCATTTAATTTTTTTATATAGTAAAATTGGGTTTCCGATCTTTAGTTATGTAGTTTAGCTATTTTCTGGGTTTCTGACGATATAAAATACTAAAAAATTTTCAACAGCGCTAAGTGTTGAAATATTTGATGGTTTTACCTTTTAAAAGATAATTTTTGCCACTATGAAGACATGCAGAATAGACAATTATTGATTCCGACGCGGAACGCCGAAAACTTTCGGTAGTTTTAGACCCTTTTACTGTTTTTCTGATCCCAAAAATCTTTGTACGTACGGTCTCTCAAGGTATTCGTACGTCTGTTAAAATCTTTATGGAAATAACCGTAATAGAGATTCATAAGTTGACAAAAAATACATTAGTCAAGTCGAGATGACACTTCAAGCACGTAAAATGCATTGTAAAAGTTATCATACATACTAAAATTTATTATATGTACCGGGTGTCACGTAACCTTTTGCTGGAGGTCACAAACATACCCCAATGTCCTCATTTAAAATGCAATATACGGTAAGAAAGATCTAAAGTAGAACTCATTCACACTGAACAAATTCTTTATGACCTCTATTTGCCTTAACAAATGGTTTTCAAATGATGAGGTTCAGTACAAAACGAATCAATTAAAAATATACATTTCTTTTCGGCATTTTCAAAAAATCTTTGAAAATTCCGACTTAGACCTCTATCATAAAATGTTAGCATGATAATAAAAGTTCGAGTAGAGGTTAATATGGGCCTGAGGTCTTTAGACGGGGATAGTTCAAAACGCCCACCTCAAAACATCCAAGATCGAAATTTTTACGTTTTTTCGTAAATTTTTGAAATTTTCTGCCCATCAGGATTTTCTAGGAATTTGGACCCTATCCGTGTATGGTAGAGGCTTTAGTTTTGGCTGAGCAAGGTCGAAATCAATGATCCAAAAAGCCGTTAGAGCAGAATAAGCGAATTATCATGATAAGTCTCGAAAGGAATCTGACCTTTTATTCATTTTGTCTGTTCTAAACCTTGTCTTTTGTAAGTATTTCCAAAGACAGGTTGTGGTCATATAAAACTTTTATTAATTGTAAATCAGTTCTATTTTTAACGAACTTCCTAACGGAGTATCGCATTTTACGTTTGAAAGTAGGAGTATGTCTATGACCCCCCCCCTAACAAAAGGTTACGTGACACCCTGTGGAAAATGAACAAAGATGGCCTCCCATAAATTGCTGCGACCCCTAGAATTGTCAATTTTTTAAACATTTGTAAAACAAAGCTTTTTCAAGCATTTTTAGCTAAATTTTGGCTCAAAAGTCAAATTTTCGGCGCTTCTTTTTTATGGTTTAGAAAGAACGAGCATTATCCGAAACGTCAAAAAACTGTTTTTGACACGTACCCATCGTTTTTTAGCCCAAGAAAGGCACTTATTAAAAATTTTTTGGACCCTGGACCCCCTAGAATTCCCATGCTGTATATGTATCTGATAGGTAATGCATCTTTACGAAACTCCTACCCACGCGATTGAGCAAATTGAACACTCATGCACACTGGGGGGTATGAAGGGTATCTTTTCTACCAGAACTTTTGGAAGACATAACCCCCTTAGGCCAGAGGCGTAGCCAGGATTTTGGTTCGGAGGGGGCATGCACAAAGATTTTTGAAGACTATTTTTGCATCGAATGCTTTGATGTGGTACAGTGGCACGATGTATTGTAAAATTGAGTTTTTCGACCATTAGTTGTGTAGCCTGGCTGATGTATGGGTTTCTGACGATCAACAATACAAAAAGTGTGAAGCGGCGCAAGTCGCCGAAATTTTTCAGTTTTTTTACCGTTTTCGTGTAGAATTTACGGCCTTCTTATAGACAAACAGTTCGGAAATCATGAGTGACTCAAAATGCCCGAAACTTAAATCATTTTTACCGCTGTTAACATTTTGTAGCCCTGTGAATACTGACAGTCTGACAGAGCAGAAAATTATCGAATTTGTGCAAAACAATTTTCACATAATGCCGTAAGTTCAGGCTTCTAACAGGAAAACTGCGCATTAATAACTTAGTATGAAACACTAAATAATTTTGACTGATTGCTTTTAAACGCAATGCTGGAGCTTTAAAAAGAGAAACAACTGTGACCGGCGGAGCCATGCACCAGAAAATTTTGACACTTTTGCTCTTTAAACTTAATTTATACCTTTACATCATACAGAACAGACAAACTTTCCAGCGCCGCTGAAAACTTCAAGAAATTTCTGACCCTTTTACCCCTTTTTGTCCTACTAAAAGTTTTTTCACACGTAAAGTAAATTTTTAGGCTGGCCACAGTGGGGTCCGTTGCCGTGCCCCGGAAAATTTTGTAAACAATGCACTTAATGTTGAATACTAATGTTAAAATTTTTTGCAAAATCGACCAAGTCTTAGTTCTGAATTAAGCCCAAAAACAGCTAAAATTGATCGACTCACACAAGACTTCTGAGGTGAAATGCGTTCTTCGACCTCTGCTAAGTATGCAGCAACGGGTCCCTGGAAAATGTATCCATGAAAATTTTGTTCTTACCGTTTTCAGACCCATTTGTAGCCTTCTTATTAAGAGGATGTAGTTCAGAAAACAGAAAATGTCTAAAAACACAAGAAAATGCGGATATTCTTTTCGATTACAATAGAATTATGTGTCCTTGTAAAGAAAGACAAACAAAGCAGAGAATAAGCAAACTAGTACGCAACCATTTTCACACTTTACTATTATGCTCAATAAGCATGCGCAGTTTCATTCAACGAACAAATAGTGGATTAAATCACTAAAGTGATCTGAAGCGCTGGATTATTTTAGCTGATTCAAGCTTCTAAACTCACGGATCTATATAACAATAATTAATAATGACTCGGCGCTAAGCGCCGGAAGATTTTGACGTTTTTCGCCTATTTAAAATCAATTTTCTGGTCACAATTATTGCACCACAAAAATCAACAAAATTTTAGAAAAATTTCGGAGGGGGCATATGCCCCCTATGCCCCCCTGGCTACGCCCTTGCCTTAGGCCGTTTTGGGACCAAACCTAATGCTCGAACTATGAAAAAGCGTTAAGTGACGTCTACAGTATAGTTTCAGGTACACATACTGATTTTTCGAGCAGTAGCCTGTGCAATTAATTATTCCAGTCAATCTTCTTCCATTATTTTGTATATTTTTGATGTTTCAGGTCATTTGATCGCCCTTATCTTTACTGTTTTCATGCAAATGTAACCATAAATATTCATGAGGAATGAAATAAAACGAATTATGTATCAAAATTTATTAAATTTCAACATTAAATCGGTAAAAAATTACTCATTTACCCCCTCCCCAAGGAAACCCGGTTTACCCCCGTCCCAGAATTTTTGACCGCGTGCATGTATGAAATTGAATCAGTGCTGAAATAAATGCTTTTCTTACATACAGTCGAAGTCGGATAATGCAAACCCCGGATAATGCACTTCCCCAGTTAATGCATACCAGCACACGCGGTCCCGGCAAAAAGCAGTGTAATAACATAGTAAGACACCTCGGCCAATGCAAACTCGGATAATGCGTAATGCACACGGCTGACAAGACCGCAGCTAACGCACACATGCGGATTGCTGGTATTTATTGCACACCAAATCACCTCATGCAAAACTAAGTATGAATGGGTATTACTACTTTATTTGCAACCTTATACTACATAAACAGCAGGCAAGAATACAATATCCACCACCCTCTTTGTATCCCTCTTGTCATAGCATCAAAGCAATAATAGTTTTCTTTTTTAATTAAAGTGGAAATTATAAGATTGTCGCACTTTTCGGTTAATGCACACACTCGCATAATGCATACCGTCGATTGAACTTGGTCCCTAAGGGGTGCGCATTATCCGATTTCGACTGTATGTGTACATACATGACGTTCATTTTGTCCGTAGGTAACGCTGTGCTGTGGAAATCAGCGCACCCTTATTGTACACCTGAAAGCAGGCCCGTATCCAGGATCCGGCCAAGAGGGGGGGCGGACCATACCTGGGCGTGGGGGGTTGAAGGCTATGCACCCCCGGAAACCAAAATACTCTCCAGAATTCAATTTTTGAAATTTTTTTGGTTTTTTCGCAATTTTTGATGCCAATGGATAGTGCTCGATGAGAAACGTTGAAAAACAATGTTTTTTTCGCCATGCTACCATTTTTAAGGCCATTTTTTGACCGTTGAAAATGTCTTGCACCTCCCCCCTCAGAACTTTGGTGCCGCCCACCTATGGGGCGGACCCAACATAAGGTGGTCTATATCTCTGGAAATTCGTTGGGATAGCTCGTAAAAACCGCATTTCTCGACATGCTCTATCCATTAAGACCATTAAATTCTAACTTTTCGAAAACAGTCAAAATTATGAAAAATATTTTTCTTCTGGCGAAGCGCCGAAAATTTGAAGATTTGACGACATGCGATTTTTCCATCTTTCCGTACATTATCTTACCTTTCAAATTTTTTTCCCGCCAAGGGAAGTAGGCGGTCGCCCCCGCCCTTTTAAATACGGTCCTGCCTGGATATATTAAATATTCTCAAAATACTGATATTCTTCTTGCTCGTCTTGATTAAATAGAATACATTTTGACAATACGCATTGCCTTCGCTGCGAAAAATTATTTCTTCGCTATAAAAATTGCGCGTTCAAAATTCAAGAAACTTCTGAATTTTGTAAAGCTCGACCGTGTAAAGGAAAACATTTTGTCAAGCGAAAAGTATTGTTTTGCACAGTCGTTATTATCTCTATATGATTTTTCATAGGCATTCTTAGCTACAGGATTTGCATACTTGAAGTATACGTCACAAACCAGATACGATTCGAAAAAGCAGCGTCAAGCGGTAAACACAGTGAGACAGGTGATTGTATCGCACTTACAATTAACAACTAAATATCTTACAGGAAGCCGCCTTCCAAAATATAGCCAAGTATCGTCTTAAGACAGTAACAGCGGAACAGATTTACGAGGTTAGCTTCAAACAGGCTAAAACGATAGCGAACGCTTATATTAAATAGTAACCTGAGTTTACATACCCGTTTGCAGTGATTTTCTGATTATCCACAGCCAGTGATCGTACGGGGACCCCGACCCCGACCCCGAAAAACCCCGGCCTGAACCCTGACCCCGACTTCCCTACCGGGGGCATGATTTTTCGAGTCGGGGTTGAACCTTTTTTCGGGGTGAAATATAGCATTTTATTTGTTGGTACATAGAAGAATTATATAAATAGCAAATAAATTCGGAACAAGGACGATTCATTCACCAGCAAAATTAATATGTTAAACTCGACACTCGCGATATTTCATAAAAAGTACGCCTGGTCGCCATGTTGTTAAGACGTACATACATGTTCGCATATTTTCCATTATGAAGTGCGCCGAAATTACTGCGGAATCACAGGCGTAGCCGGGGGAATCGAGACACATGCCCCCGGAATTTTTCAAAATTATGTTGATTTTTCTGGCGCAATGTGTCCAGAACATAGAGTTTAAAAAGGCACAAACGTCAGAATTTTCAGCGCTTCGCGCCGAGTCATTATTATTTATTGTTATACAGATCCAATGAATTTAAGACCTTGAATCTGTTAAAATAATCCAGCACTTCGCAGCACTTTAGTGATTTAATGCACTATTAGTTCATTGAATGAAACTGCACATGCTTGTTGAACATAATAGTAAAAGTGCGAAAATGTTTGCGTACCAATATATTTATTCTCCGCTTTGTTTAACCTTTCTTTACAAGGACACGTAATTCTATTTTAAATGAAAGGAAAGGCCAAATTTTCTTGTATTTTTGCGCATTTTCTGTTTTCTGAACTAGTTAATAAGAAGGCCACAAATGGGCCTGAAAATGGTAAGAAGAAAATTCTCATTGATACATCTTTCAATGACTTATTGGTTGCGACCCGTTGCTGCGCTACATACTTAGCAGAGGTCGAAAAACGCATTTCAGCTCAGAAGTTTTGTGCAGTGTAGGTCTTCATCAATTTTAAGTTTTTTTGGACTTAATTCAGAACCGAGATTTTGCCAATTTGCGAAAATTTTAACTTTACTAATTAAAAATTAGAGTGCTTTTTTACATAATTTTCGGGGGCTCTGCTCTGACTTCGCTGGTGGCGCTTGAGCGCGCCACCCCAGACCCCCCAGCCGTGCAATCTCGTTCTACATGTTGAAAGAGATTTTTAGGAGGACAGAAAAGGTAAAAAATTAGAAATTTTTAAAATTTTTCGGCGCTTCGCGCTTCAATTAGTTTATCTGTTCTAAATGATTTTAAGCAGTATAAATTGAGTTTAAAGAGTAGAAACGTCAAAATTTTCCTGCGCTTAGCACCGCCGATTATTGTGTTAGGCGGTAAAATATGACTGAATTTCTTTTATGCTTTGCGCCACTTATGATTTCCGAACTGTTCGTCAATAAAAAGGCGTAAATTCTACATGAAAACGGTAAAAATTCTCGAAAAATTTTCGGCGCTTTCGCGCCATTGGCTCCTCTACAATCAGTGCGCCATAGAAAACCGTTATGAAAAAACTGTGGAAGAATACGAAAAAGCGAGAGCGATTAGTGATTAAAATTGAAAGTAATGCTAAATTGCTAAAACCATGAAAATAAAATGTTGAACATAACCAGCTTTATTAGTATGCTCTACAAACAAGTGAAGGTATCGTTTTTATCCTTTTCAAATCGGTATGTAATCATGCAATGTTAATTGTTAATCTTCAACCCCGACCCCGACCCCGAAAACCGGGGTTTTTTATCCCCGACCCCGATCCCGATCGGGGTAAAAATCTGACCCCGTACGATCACTGTCCACAGCTGAAATAAATCATATTTAAACTTTATAAGAACGGAAACAGTAAATGTACGTTACCATAAGTATTACCATATCGCTTTGTCGATAAATTCATTGGTCAATAAATTCGATTTGATTGCTTTGGCTGTAAAGTATACATTATTTTCTGAGAAAATCAAGTCCGCATTACAGATTTTTACATACTTCATCTCGTTCGCATATGTACATTTTTTAGGATGACTATTGCAGCTTTTTTGTACTCGGCTAAGATTTTTCTCGATGTACGAAGATTTTTTGGAACTGTCTTTGTACATGTACAAAGATTTTCGGGAAGACAAAATTGCAAAAAAAGCCTAAAAATTCGCAAAATTTTCGGCGCTTCGCGCCTCATTGAGTAATTGTGTTTTTTATACACTGTTTTTTTGTACAAAGTCCGTTTGTACATGTACAAAGATGGTCCCCAAAAGTCTTTGTACATTTTGTACATGCAAATTTTTGTGTACTATAATATAGTACAGTAGCGGTTTTAGTGTGGTAAAACAGGGTTTCCGATCTTTGGTAATGTATTTTAGCTAATTTCTGGGTTTATGACGCCAAAAATTACTAAAAATTGTCTCAAAACGGCGCGAAGCGCCGAAAAATTTTACATTTTTCCATTTTAAATGCAAATTCTGCCATTTCAAAGATATATAGGACAAACAATTACTCATTTCGGCGCGAAGCGCCGAAAATTTCTAGGAATTTCACACCTTTTTACAGTTTTTGTCTTCCCAAAAATCTTTGTACATTTTGTGCAAACAAATTTTTGGGTACTATAATATGATACAGTAGCGATTTTAGTGTGGTTCAAACAGAGTTTTCGACTTTTGGTAGTGAATTTTAGCTAATTTATGGGTCTCTATGGGCAAAAATCACTAAGAATCGTCTTAAAACGGCGCGAAGCGCCGAAAATTTGGCATTTTTCCTTTTGAAATGCAATTCCTGTCATTATAAAGATAAATAGAACACATAATTACTCATTTCGGTGCGAAGCGCCCAAAATTTTTGCGGATTTCAGACCTTTTTTGCAATTTTTGTCTTCCCAAAAATCTTTGTACATGTACAGAGACGTGTCGAAAAGTCTTTGTACATCGGGAAAAATCTTTGCCGAATACAAAAAAACACTGGTTTTATCTATCTTTATAATGGCAGAAATTGCATTATAAAAGGAAAAATGTCAAAGTGTTGGGCGCTTCGCGCCGTTTCAAGACGATTCTTAGTGATTTTTGCCCTTAGAGACCCAGAAATTAGCTAAAATACACTACCAAAAGTCGAACAATTCTGTTTTACCACACTAAAATCGCTACTGTACCATATTATAGTACCCAAAATGTGTATGTACAAAATGTACAAAGACTTTTGGGGACCATCTTTGTACATGTACAAACGGACTTTGTACAAAAAACACTGGACTATTGTCATAGCCTTTTGAATTAGTAAAAGATTCGTCGATTTCTCATTAGGGAAGAAAAAATAATAGATTATTGTACTGGTGCATGGACCATGCCATACAGACTAATGGAGTCATGTTCTCTTCTATTCATCTAGACAGGGACACTGTGAGTCGAGGTTTTCTTAAAGGACAAAAACATTGCTTTTTCATGCATTTTTCACTTTAGCGCCGTTAATCCATCATGTATTCGTGTTTCTATAAAAATTTTCAATTAAGGCGCTTTACACTGAAAAGCGTCATATCACCAAAGTCAGATCTGATAATAAGCCAGTTGGGACAAAAAAATTAAGCGATATGGCCAAAACTGTGCAATGGTACCTCACTTGCTTCATTTCATGCAGGAGTGATAGTTCACGTAAAGAATAAAGTGAATCTTTCGTTCGACGTACCTATTTTTCGTTACTAGATTCCAATTACAAAAATTATTTAATTAAGTTACATTCCAATTACAAAAACTGTTGCATTGGGGATTTAAGCAAAGCATTATTCTCAGCAGTTTTTCTGAGAATTTTTTTTGCTTTTTTTTGCATCTGATTTTCGTATCGTAAAAGAATTTTTTAGATTTTTCTGTCCGGGATCTAAACTCACTGAATTATTAGTTTAACAGAAATCGCTAATTTCGTTACCTTATGATTCAGGAGGAAATTGCCGGGAAAACCTTTGAAGATTATCGCAATATCAGGGGACCTCATATTGGAGAAGATAATTCGGAATACGAACGAATAGTGGCGGAACAAAAGCGAAAAGGAGAAGAACAACGCGAGCAGCTCAGACAAAAAAGACTCAAATTAATCAAGGAATTGGAGCGGGCGAGTACCGAATCCAAACCTGTTACTTGAAAGCCCATTTGTTGACAGAACATTTTACTGTCACTTTTATTTTCGAATTTGACGAAAATATTAGCATCTGTTATGTCTGACAATGAAAAGTTAGAGCAACAAAAAGTGAACGCAACAATAGTTGAAACGGTGACATCGGGTGAAAATCAGGCGACTGACAGCGAGAAAGCGGCATCTCATAATCTTACGGACACAGCTCAGAAAGCTAGCTCGACTGTCTTACAACCTTCTGGTTCCGAATCGCGTAAGATCAATCTCAATATGCTTAAAAAATTAGGTTAAACGTGCATCTCTTTTGTAGGAGAGTTGAAATTTACATGATATGCGTATTTGTTCCTGCTAAAAATTTTAGTTTGTATAGTAGACCATTTGTCGGTTAGACAAGTGAGGTCAAGGACCTATGTTAATGGTAAAACGACTGAAAAGCACCTCAAAAAGGCTTAAAAAAGCAAGCTTTTTGGCCCAGTAGTCGGAATGGGAGGCTGAATCGTAATAACTCGAAATTTTCGAGAAATGAAAGCAGTTGATTCGTGTGGGAAACATATATCATTCCTCACCTTTCAAATGTGTCGTGAAAAGAATCGATAAATAACTAAAATTGATAAGCAAGGGGAATCTTGAAGATTATCTTCTTGTCAATCAAAATTTTGTTGCACGTGAAATAGTTTAACATTAAAATCTATAAAATAATGAAGCACAAAATTGCCAATTATTAATGCAATTATCTTTACATATTAATGAAGCTTCTTAAAATTTTGTATCATTTCAAAGTGGGTCGAACCCCACTTTTTATGTTTTCTTCCATTAAAAACGTAACTTACAGCGAATATCTATTTATCGCTTAGATCTCTTTTGATTAACGTAGTTTCTTATGCTCTAGCAGACTAAGTTATACGTTCCGTTTCCTTGATCATTCTTCAGCCATTTTTCTCACATATTGCATGTTTGTCTATCCTGAAACATGGTGTTCCAACGTAACGTATGTGCATTTTAAAGAATTTTTACCTCTTTACCACCAAAACTCGTTTGGCTTGATAAGACTTTTGTTTTTATGTTTTATTATCGCCTCGACTCAGGCAACAGTTTTATCATCCATTTTGCTTCGTATATATACAGATTGAGAATAAACTATAGACACTAAGTCTTTGTTCGTGGCACTGTTTTTTATGAGATAGATTTTGGGGCTCTTAGAAAGATTTTTGGGGCAAAGTAATAGTAACGCTTTTTTAAGTATTTTTTAGCAAAATTTCAAAAAACTTTCGGCGCTTCGCGCCGAATATTATGATTACATTATTTTTAGCTTTAAGCGTGGACATTAAACACTTCGAAATCTATCTTTAAGCATCTTTGTACAGATTTAAGCGCCTTACATCTATCTCTACTGTTTTATAATGATTTTATGCAGAAAAAACTATTAAACAACTTTCACTGTTTTCTGCCGTTTGAAGATAAAATTGACTTTTTTATCGTTGCGTTGCATTAAATTCATAAGCAAATTGGTGCCTATTATGAGATTCAGTCAGCATATTGCAATCGCTGTATTATTTCTGATTGTGTAACAAAAGTTACTTTAGCTTTCTAAGTCGAATTTTATGTGTAAATTCAATCCAAGACTCATGAAAATTTTGGCGCTTCGCTGCGAACTAATATAACCAGCTGAATTTCGGACAAAGTAACACTTTTTGTGAAGCGCGCGGGTCACGGATAACAATCTTGTAGTATGCAAAAATGTGTATATTTAATAGTATGTCTATATATTATATGTACAAAAAATTTTTCACTCGTACAAAGATTTTTCCGAGATCTTTGTACATGTACAAAGAAGCTCGTACAAAAAACAGTAATAATAACATAGTTTTAATACTATATTAGCGTTTATAGCAGATTTTGAGGTCATTTTGGCTCAAAAAAGCTCAATTTTTTCGACCCCCGCCAGCATACATATCGTCGCTACCCCGCCAGAAGGTTCTAAATCCACTTTTGAGAAAAATGGAGATGAGACCATTTTTGCACCCCCCTAGGCCTACAATTTAATATAACAACAGGTTCTAAATCCAACAACTAAAATTGTGCCACTTTTTAAGGTTGTATATCCAATGAAGAAAAAAACCAATACGGCAAAAGGTTCTATGTGGGATTTGAAACCCTTTGCCTTATTGTAAATTTGTGTCCGTATATGACAGATAATGTTTTCCCAAAACGTTCTATATCCATTTAGTTTTTTTGTTTGATTTTTGAATAAACTATTATACATATTCAAGTTGTTGATGCTTACTCATACATTTGCTGACCTGCTATGCTCATGGATGTCATGCTATCATGCTTACATGTTTGCTTAATTTGTTTTTTCGCAAGAAAAGATTCAAAAATTACTAGGAGAGATTCGAAAAAAGGCATTTTTTTCTACAATTTTTCTTTTTAATTAAATGTTTAGTATCAGTCCCAAAGCATTGAGTGTTTATAGTCCGTTTCATTTTAATTCTGAGGTTTTTAAAAAATCTAAAGTGCCTGCAAAAGTGGTTTAAATTAACAGTATAGTTGTGAAATTCTGCAGTATATCGACTTACCACACTGCATCAAAAATTTTAACCATTTTTTTAGCCTGATTGATGCGGATTAAATTCGAAACAAAACCTCAAAGTTAAATGAAAAAGACTATAGTTATACTTTGAAGTCAATGTATGCATTAGTATTTTGTAGGAAAGACGGTTTTATCTTAGATGTGGGAAAACTGTTAAAAACAGAAAAAAACTTACTTACATTACTTTAAGCAATGCTATTAATGTGATATTATTATAAAACAGCTTGATTACTTTTATTTCTTTAAATTTTATAGCTTTAGAGTGCTTTTGGAGAATGTCTCGGAAAAAAGTATCCGTTGATGATTTGTTAGATGAGTTTGAAGAGAATTTTCAGTCGGATCACTTGGAGAATGAAGAAAATGTCAATTGTGGTGATTTGCCAAGTGGTGATGTTCAGAATCCAGCTAAAGATTCTGAAGTGGAATCTGTGGAGGACATTCTAATAGATCTTAGATCAACTGTATCAAAAAAATTACCATTTTTTTTGGGGGGAAGGGGGTTAGGCCCAACTTTTTTTTTAAAAAGTGCCTTTTTTAGGCTGAAAAGTGATGGGTACACGTCAAAAACACTGTTTTTTGACGTTTCATACTTTGCTATTTCTTTCTAGAACATAAAAACGTAAAAAATAATTTCGAACAAAAATTTGAAAAAATTGAGTAAATTGAACAAAATATGGTCAAAGAAATGTGTGTATGGCGCGAAGCGCCGAAATTTTGAGATTTTTGAGCTAAAAATGGACTAAAAACGCTTAGAAAGGCACGCTATTTACAACTTACTTAAAATCGATGATTCTCGGGGAGGGTCGCAGCCATTTTGCGGGGGTTAGTTGCCATTCTGGAGGGTTAGAACCCTTAATCCCCCAAGAACATGTCTGCCCTCCAGACCGGCTGACCCCCTTCCCAGATCGGCCATGCTGTGCAGCTATGCTTGTGACTTTTTGTCACACCCTGCTTATAATAAAGTCCAGATCCTACATTTACGTAGCAATTAAGTTCCTTGAAATTCATATCGATCGTGCATTGCTGGTGATTCAGAACCGCAGATCGTTTCCCTGGCCGCCGAAAGTTGGCGTCCCGATTCGCAGCTTTTAGTTTCAATTGTTGCTTTGGGATTTTCGGAAATCTGTGCCGAAAAAGCGCTTTTTTACACAGGCAACGCATCAGCCGACGCTGCTGTCGGCTGGATTTTGGATAATCCGGCCGCCGAACACGACTCAACGCCTTTGTGCTTCGAAGGTTTGTTTTCATCCAAATTTACGTACATAAAATCTATTCTTTTACAATAATAATATTTGGTCATCTTACGATAGCTTAGTCGACTATCATCTGTGCACTCAGGTGCATGGAGTCACCGCACATGCACACTGGGGGTATGGGGTGGGGCAGTGTTTTTTGTACAAGTTCCGTTTGTACATGTACAAAGATGGTCCTCAAAAGTCGTTGTACATTTAGTACTCACAAATTTTTGGGTACTATAATACGATACAGTAGCGATTTTAGTGTGGTAAAAACCGAGTTGTTCGACTTTTGGTTGCGTATTTTAGCTAATTTATGGGTCTCTAAGGGCAAAAATCACTACGAATCGTCTAAAAACGGCGCGAAGCGCCGAAAAATCTGGAAATGCAATTTCTTACATTATAAGGATATATAGAACACACACTTACCCATATCGGCGCGAAGCGCCTAAAATTTTGCGAATTTTAGACCTTTTTTGCCTTTTTTGTCTTCCCAGAAATCTTTGTACATGTACAAAGACGGTCCCAAAAAGTCTTTGTACATCGGGAAAAATCTTTGCCGAATACAAAAAGACCCCCTACGAGGACTTTTAAAAAGCCTACCCGTTTCAGGCCATTTTGGACCAGAACCTAGCGCTCGAATCACGAAAAAGCGTCAAACGACGTCTACAGTCTTATTTCAAGCACATATATTATTTTTTTCGAATAGTGGACTGTTCAATTCATTCATCTACGACATACATGGGCAAGGTAGACGTGGCTAGAGGGGGTGAAATTCAGGAATGGTCATATAGTGAATTGTGGACATCGTTTTTGAACAGGTCTCTTTGTACTGGTGTAAAGGTGGTCCTTAAAACTTTATGTACATTTTGCACGTGTACATTTTAGGGTACTATGATATGGCACAGTGGCACGTTATATGCGGTAAACTGGGTTTCTTGACTGTTATTGTGAAGTTCGGCTAATTTATAGGTTTCTAGCAATGAAAAATACAAAAAATTATCAATACGTCGCGAAGCGCCGGAAAATTTTGACATTTATAACCATTTTCAGGTAGAATTTTCGGCCTTTTTTCCGCAGTAAGCTCATAAATTGTTTTGTAGCACCTTTCGTTTCCTCAAAATCGCCTGACAGTACCTGGTTTTACAAAACCTTAGGTAGGGGTAATACCTATACTTGGGCGTGTGGGGGTTTGGGGGTTTGCACCTCACAGAAACCAAGATACCCCCCCCAGAAATCAAAATAACCCCCAGAATTCAATTTTTGAAATTCTTTTTTGTTTTTCTCGCAATTTTTTGATGCCAATGTATAATTCTGGATGAGAAACGTTGAAAAATGGTGTTTATTCGCCATATACCATTTTAAGGGTGTTTTTTCGCCATATACCATTTTAAGGCCATTTTTGACCTTTGAAAAAATCTTGCACCCCATAGAATTTTGGTGTCGCCTACCATGGTAATACCCCTCTCACCCCCTATGCCCATGTATAATCTACAACACTTCCATAAATCCATATAAATCTAATGTTACTGGTCATTCCATCACCCTTATTGTTAATTGTTTTCATGCAAATTTAACCACATATAGTCATAAAGAATAAAATACAACGAATTAAGTATAGAAATTAAATAAAATCACGTACCCCCACCCCCTGAGGAAGCTCGGTTTACACCCTCCTACAATTGTTGAATGTTTGCATGCATGGTAAGGTCCGTTTGTACATGTACGAAGATGGTCCCCAAAAGTCTTTGTACATTTTGTACACACAAATCTTTGGGTACTATAATATGGTACAGTAGCGATTTTAGTGTAGTAAAAACAGAGTTGTTCGACTTTTGGTAGTGTATTTTAGCTAATTTCTGGATGTCTAAGGGCAAAAATCACTAAGAATCGTCTTGAAACGGCGCGAAGCGCCGAGAAATTTGACATTCTTTCTTTTGAAATGCAATTTCTGTCATAATAAAGATATATAGAACACACAATTACTCATTTCGGCGCGAAGCGCCGAATATTTTTGCGAATTTTAGACCTTTTTTGCAATTTTTGTCTTCTAAAAATCTTTGTTCATGTACAAAGACGGTCCCGAAAAGTCTTTGTTCATCGGGAAAAATCTTTGCCGAATACAAAAAAACGCTGATGGGGATCCTCACATCCTCCTATTATAAATAAATTTTTCAGACAATTCACGGGCAGTTACAGCGACAGAAGATATGATTTGAGATTTAGATTTTTCTTTCCGATATTTTAAAGAAGCTACATGTGTTCTGATCACACATGAGCGTAAGACGGGGTTTGGGGTTTGTACCCGCAGCAGTTGAAATCCCCTAGGTTGCTGCAGACCCCCAGAAATCTATTTTTAGTAAAATTTCTGGCAATTTTCCTCATCCTGACCCCTCAGAATTTTCTTGCTGCCCATGTATGGTTGTGATGCAATGCCATGTAATTTTCAAACTATGTATGTGCATATGTGTAGGCATAATTTGGGCAATCGCACATACAAGATGCTTGCTGGGGCGACAGGAAATATTTCATGGTCTGTATTATCTTCAAGCGGGGTTTGCTGATCCGATAATTTTATATTTCGGCATCCTTGTCTGCGTCGACTGCTTTAGAAAGGAACTACCACACCTGGGCGTGCGGGTTTGGGGGTATGCACCCCCCAGAAACCAAAATACCCCCCAGAAATCAAAATACCCCTCCCAGAATTCAATTTTTGAAATTTTTTCGCAATTTTTTGATGCCAATGGATAGTGCTTGATGAGAAACGTCGAAAAATGGTGTTTTTATCGCCATACCACCATTTTTAAGGCCATTTTTTGACCTTCAAAAAATCTTGCACCCCCCCCAGAATTTTCTTGCTGCCCACGTATGGCAACTACTCGATGAAAACTACGTAATTCTTAATTTTGGTTTTTGGGACTTAGTAACAAGTACTTTAAGTTATCTTCAATGTATCCTTACGTAACACAAGTTTGCATACCTGTGCAAATAGAATGTTTCATCAGCTTTTAGAATAGGTGCACAAGGTCTGGGTCGGCAGGGGTGGGGTGGGGTAAGATGTCAGAAATCCAAAATATTAAATTAAACTTCACGAATTTTTTGTTGCTTGAACGATCAAAATGGTCAAAAAAGCCTATAAAACCTCTTTTCGTGGTACTATCGCATGTTAAAAGCATTTTTAGTTCACTTTAACTGCATTCTATCACTTTTAACACTAAAAAATACAGAAATTGATGAATTTTTGTATTTCTTGGGCAAAAAACGTTCCATCAGCTCAAAATCGCCGGACAGTACCTGCCTGGCTGACCCTTCAGGGGGTAATACAATACCCTTTCACCCCCTTATGCGCATGTATGGCTTTTAGGCGAGTTATCATCATCGTCCTCCGATTCTGTCGAGTCGCCAGTCGATGGTCAAATGTTCAAAATGGCTTTTGCCGTTAATTCTTCGCTGAAAATGGGTCTCGGAAAGATCGCAGCGCAAGTATGATTTTTATTTCGTTTTTTCCTTTTACATGCAACTTCAATAAGTATATATGTTCGTAATTTATAAGCATAGCGTGTTGATAAGAAATCGTTGACTTGGTCGCGAGGATTTTTATTGTTCGCTGCGTTTGTCAGAATGTCAAATATATAAAGTTCTTTTTAAAAGAACGTGATTCAGCCGAGCTCTTCCCGCAGCTTAGCAATAAAAACGTTTTATTTGAAAAATTGCTAAAACGGTACAGTTCACATCGGCATTCTTTCTAGCGTATTTAACGGAATTGTTTACGTGCTGTGCCTTTAACCATAATTTCCTTACCTACTATCGCTTTCGATTCTTTTTAAACCTTAAATCATTCAGCGAAAACAAGCCAACACTGAAAGTACTTTTTACAAAATTAAGTTATCAGCAGTGTGATAAACACGAGTTTCGAGTAATACTGTAAGATTATCTCTTTTTGTTGAAAATTGCAGCGTCTTGCTATTGAATTATAACAGCAGCTGATCGTAGGTAGCAGCACTCTAAAGAAATCTCCGGAGTGTCGCAGTACCAATAGACATACATAGCATGCGAATTCTGTAGTGCGAAATTAAAAAATTTTCTAAGATGCCTACTTGGGTCTAAAAAAGATGGATACGCTTCAAAAACATAATTTTCTGTCATAAAAAATATCCAAAACAATATCGAGAAATTCAAATAAATTGGAGGGGATATTGTCAAAAATGAGTACCGAAAATCTGACTCCTTTGAGCGAACAGATAGCTAAAAAGGCTTAAAACAACGCCTTTTCTACTAATTTTCTGGTAATTGCATATTCTGTGAGTTGGGAACCTTTATGGGGTTAAAACTTCCCACCCTCCCAGGGTAATTTATGGGAATCAAACATTTTTCAGAAGTCAAGAATGAGTAATTTATATAGGTGATATGTAATATAGGCAAAAACATCATTTTTGACGTCTCTCATCGAACTTCATTCATTGGCTGTTTAGTTGTTATATTAATAGCTTATCATATGGACAAAGGCTTAATGCTAGGAACCATCTCGTGTTGTGATAATTGCTTGTTCAGACATTCTTGCCGTTTCTTACTCCTTCCTCTATCAAAACACCGATAATAACTCGTAAAACCATCTTGTAATAATATGAAATTTAGACCGAAGTTGTTTATATATATATATATATATATATATATATATATATATATATATATATATATATATATATATATATATATATATATATATATATATATATATATATATATATATATATATATATATATATATATATATATATATATATATATATATATATATATATATATATATATATATATATATATATATATATATATATATATATATACATATGTTGTATTTTACCCCTCGTGAGTATGCTCAACATATCTCCGGAACTACAGTAGATAGACGATTAATTTTCTTTTTAGCCGAGTGACAAACTAAGTAGAAGATATGTGTAAGGTATTACAGCGATATGTGCTTCCGTACTATTCACATTGTAAATTAAACAAAGGGATTTATATCACCTCCCCATTTTTGGAAAAAGCTTACGTTGATTGGTGTTTTTTGCCATTTCTGGCAAAAAATTGAAGGTTATTTACCCCTAAAATCCCGCCCCTTCAGTAATTCTGAGCTTTTACATGTCTGCCTGGAGGGAAGCTTTTGAAAAGTCCCGATAGGAGGATGGCTATTCCCATGTGCATCTGTACCCCAAACCTTCCTTTGCTCACGTGCGCAGCATGTATGGGCAGCAATCAAATCTTGGAGGTCCGATGGGCAAAATTGCCAAAATAGCAAAAAATGTAATTTCGAGGGTATGTCGATTTTGGGAGTCTTCCAGATTCCCGAAGGGTCCAGCCAGCCAGACCCTCCCAAACATATGTGGGCGGAAAAAAATTCTGGGGGTCTGGTTGGGTGAAATCGCCAAAAATCGTCGAAAGTGCTGCTAAAAATAGAATCCCAGGTTCTACGCTACAGTTATCTGCGGGGTTTTGAACTTCTGGGGGTGCAAACCCCCCTCCCCGCACACCAACGTGTTCCCCCAACCTCCTCCCACCACACTAATGTGTGGTGCGCAGTCAATTCCAAACGTGGGCAGCAAGAAAATTCTGGGGGGCGCAAGATTTTTCAAAGGTGAAAAAATGGCCTTAAAAATGGTGGTATGGCGAAAAAACACCATTTTTCGACGTTTCTCATCGAGCACTATCCATTGGCATCGAAAAAGTTCAAAAAATTTCAAAAATTAAATTCTGGGGGGTTTTTTGGTTTCTCGGGGATGCATACCCCCAAACCCCCACGCCCAGGTATGGTCAATTCGATGAAATACCGGACTGACTGCTTTGTCAATGCAAGTCGGCCACGCTACATTGGGCCTATATACGAAACTTTGTTCTAACCCCACTTTTCAAGTTCCGTTAGCAGAATGGCGTCAGACCGGTGAAACCAAGATCGTTTTACGCGCCCAGGATTCCGATCAGCTGTGTGATTTGCAAAAGCTCGCCCGGAGCATGGGTTTGGCCACGTATTTGGTACGCGACGCCGGCCGAACTCAGATCGCCGCGGGCTCCATCACTGTTTTATCTATTTTTGGCGAAACGCCAAAAGTGGATCAGGTCGTCGGCCAGTTGAAATTGCTTTAAGAAGCACGCATTCGTCATACGAAATGTAAATGCTTTTATTACCGTGATTCGACCTAATAGGTATTGTTGAAAATTGCGTCGTGTTTGTGCTTGGCTATTTTGATCAAGAAATCTAGTTTCTGCGTCGGTTTGTTTATGTTGTGGCTTAAACCAGGTTCACAAGCATAGGTGGGCAACACCAGAATTCTGGGGGGGTCGCAAGATTTTTCAAAGTTAAAAAATGGTTTTAAAAATGTGGTATGGCGAAAGAACACCATTTTCAACGTTTGTTATCGAGCACTGTCCTTTAGCATCGAAAAATTGCTAAGAAAAATTTTAAAAAATTTCTTAATTTTTAAAATTGATTTCTGGGGGTATTTTTTGCTTTTGGAGGGTGCATATGCCCCAAACGCCACCTCCTACACCCACTTGTGGTGGGCAGCACCGAAATCTGAAGGTGCATGGTTGTTCAAGGGTCAAAAAATGGTCTTTAAAATGGTGGTGTGGCAAAAAACATCGTTGAACGTTTCTCATCGAGCACTAACCATTGGCATCAAAAAATTGTGAAAAAACGAAAATAATTTTGAAAATTGAATTGAAATTCAATTTTCGAAATTGGGGGTTGCATATCATAGGTGGGCGGCACCTAAATTCTGGGGGTGCAAAATTTTTCATATGTTAGAAATGGCCTTTAAATGGTGGTATGCATACGTGGCAGCAGAAAATTCTGGGGGGTGAAGATTTTTTGAAGGTCGAAAAATGGCCTTAAAAATGGTGGTATGGCGATAAAAACACCATTTTTCGACGTTTCTCATCAAGCACTATCCATTGGCATCAAAAAATTGCGGAAAAAACGAAAAAAATTTTCAAAAATTGAATTCTGGGGGTATTTTGATTTCTGGGGGGGGGTATTTTGGTTTTTGGGGGGGATACCTCCACGCCCAGGTGTGGTGGTATGTCGAGAAAAACACCATTTTCAACGTTTCTCATCGAGCACCATCCGTTGGCATCAAAAGTTTGCAAAAACAAAACAAAAGAAATTTCAAAAATTGAATTCGGGGGTTATTTTGGTTTCTGGGGGTTGCATGCATGCCCCCCACGTCCGCGTGTGTTCACAAGTCACACGGTTTTGAATTATCTAATAATATAATTCAAATCCTCGGTTCACCGTGTGAAATTTCAAAAATAGCCAGCAAAAAGTGATACAAATTTTATTCTTCCGAGCTTTTTCATTCGTGCCAAAAAAATTTTAAAAGCTAATTTTGGGATAAAGTCTGCGGAAGGATTTGTAGTCGCTCCATTCTGAGGTCCGTTTATTTGTACTTTCCAGGTGAGGCATTTTTAGCTATTGACAATGATGAGCCAAAAAAGAATATTTTTTCATTCATTTTTCAAACATTTCTAAATTTCGTATTTTAAATTTCATTATCTGCTTCAAACCCTAAAAACCATACATATTCGTGGGGAAGGGGTTCAGCCCCCAGAATTGGCAGTTTTATGAAAGTTCCCAAAATTTTCCTAGAAATTTGTAGAAAAGGTGCTTTTTGAAGCATTTTAGCCATCTATTTGCTCAAAAGTGCCAAATTTTCGGCGTTCGCGCCATTATACTTATGTTTTGAATAAATTTTGTTCCGACTTTTTGATTTATTCGAAATTTTATTATATTGTTACTCTAGAAAGATAGAGCATCGTCAGAAACGCTGGTAAACGATGTTTTTGATGCGTAACTACCATTTTTGGACCCAAAAACGGCACTATTATCTCAACCACTAGAATTCCCATGCTGTGCATGTATGGTGCTGGCTGACTGCTGAGCATAATGGTCAGAAGGATTCATCGCCCAAAAATTTTTTTACGCTCCTCACAGAATTCGCGATTTTTCAACATTTCAAATTTTCCCGAAAATTCGCAGAATAGATGATTTTTTTATGCGTTTTTAGCCATCTATTTGCTCAAAGGCGTTAAATTTTCGGCGCTTCGCGCCATATACTCACGCTTTAATTATATTTTGTTCAAATTATTCGAAATTTTTTGTTTTTATGCGTTAGAAAGATAGAGCATTGTCAGAAACGCCAGAAAATGATGTTTTTGACGCGTACTCACGATTTTTAGGCCCAAAAAGGGCACTTCAAAACCCCCTCTAGAATTCCCCTGCTGTGCATGTCTGCTGTTGAGTATCATCTTTTGAGCGATATTTGGATTAATTTGCTTTTGGTTACTACAGTAGGCCGACTGTAGAATTGTTTATTCGTTCTGTTACGTTGAAGTTGTAGATTTGTGGCTTGTTTTTGTTTATTTTTTACAACAGTAAAAGCATATGATTTTCGATTATTGATGGGCACACATGGGCGTGGGGATTAGGGGGTATGCA
Source organism: Mermis nigrescens (assembly GCA_036768485.1). Lineage (NCBI taxonomy): Eukaryota > Metazoa > Nematoda > Enoplea > Mermithida > Mermithidae > Mermis > Mermis nigrescens. The sequence continues at coordinate 136,277 of JAVLUZ010000521.1, forward strand.
CCATACGTGGGCAGCAAGAAAATTCTGGGAGGTGCAAGATTTTTGAAGGTCGAAAAATGGCCTTAAAATGGTAGTATGGCGATAAAAACACCATTTTTCGACGTTTCTATCAAGCACTTGTCCATTGGCATCAAAAAATTGCGAAAAGACGAAAAAATTTCCAAAAATTATATTCTGGGGGGGTATTTTGGTTTCGGGGGGGTGCATACCCTCCCACGCCCAGGTGTGGTATGCACCCCAGAAGTTAAAATACCCCCTCAAATCAAAATACCCTAACAGAATTCAAATTTTGAAATTTTTTGCTTTTTTTGCGATTTTTTGATGCCATTGAATAGTGCTCGATGAGAAACGTCGAAAAATGGTGTTTTTTGGCCGTACGACCACTTTTAATACCATTTTTCGACCTTTGAAAATTTTTTCACCCCCCCCAGAACTTCGGTATCTGCCCACCTATGCTGATAGGGCGTTGGGGGTTTAATAGACACCAGGATTTTTAGAATACCTCCGCACATTACTGTTTGCTGACCCTCAGAATTGACTTTTGGTACCTTTTTATTTTTGTCCCACCAAGGCTCCCACAATTTGGTCCACTACTCATGTATGATGGCGCTTGGATAACCCGTCTCTTATGTAGATTCGTCACAAATTTTTCATGCCAGTGAGTAAATAAGCTTTCAAGCATTTTCGGGTACAGAATCTTGGCCTTCGTTTACATAAGTGCTCAACCAGAAAAAATGTTTTATCCAAAACGTACTTCTCATTTCTTGTCGTCGATTTCTTTGTTAATGTGACATCCATAGGTGGGCTGCACCAAAGTTATAGGAGTGGGCGGTGCAAGATTTCTTTAAAGGTCAACGAATGGCGGTATGGCGAAAAACACCATTTTCAAAGTTTCTCATCGAGCACTATTTATTGGCATCAAAAAATTGCGGGAACAAATTTCAAAAATTGAATTCTGGGGAGTGCATACCCCCCAAACCCAGGTATGGTGACATCTCATCTCTGAGTAGGAGTTAAGGCAAAAAATGAAAAACCCAGTCTTGAAATCATCGACAAGGCAGCTAACGAAGGTTGACATGGGCTAGAAACCCTTATCGTAGCTTGATTTGATATATTATCATCTTAATCCGTCAGCTTATTTTCGAAAAATGCTCAAAATTTATGCCCAAACTAACGTGAAACAGACTATAAGCACCACTAGACAACTATCAATAACAATTTTGGCTTCAATCAAGTCCATTCAAAAATAATTTTTTTTCAAGTGACTTAGTTCTCTAATCGTCGAACTTTCGATTGAAACATTCTTTACTGACTAAATATCTGACACACAAAAGTATATACGATGGCATTGGCACTCGGTTACCCAAACAATGCACAATAGCAAGTAACGATGAATGGAGCAGGCATGTGCACATATTGCTGCGCAGAATATTACATCTGACGGCAAATATTTCGGATTATTCACTTCACTAGAATTATTAAGACGTTATTCATTCAATAAATGAAAACAGTAGGTCCTTCATTCGATTTAGGTATGGCGGACGACATAACTTCGCTGTCCCCGTCGAATTCAATTTTTGGTATTTTTTTGTTTTTTTCCCGCGATTTGTTGATGCCAATGGATAGTTTTAGATGAGAAACGTTAAAAATAGTGTTGTTTCGCCATACCACCATTTTAAGACCATTTTTGACCTTTTTAAGACCATTTTTGACCTTTAAAAAGATTTCATCTCTCCTGAATTTTGGTGCTGCTACTTATGCCTGGGAGAACAGTATTCGCTTTTAAGGCTACTATGGCTATTAATTGAATTCAAATAAAAAATAAAGTAAAAGATCAGGAGATTTGCAAGGACATTTGTAAATTAATAGGCAAACTGCTATTAAAACAAATAAGACTTAATATTTAGACAAGTGTCTTTTCGGGGCCTAAAAATGGCAGATACGCGTCAAAAACATCCTGCTTCGGCGTTTCTGAAGCGCAGAAAATGTTTCACTTTCGAGCAAATAGCTAAAAACGCTCTAAAAAACAACTTTTCTACGAATTTTCAGGAAATTTGTGCAAGCTTTCGAAAAATCGGGAATACTGGGGGGGAGAAAAAATTTCCGGTGGGAGGTAACAATTTTTCTAAAGGTTGAAAAAGCCCCAAGATCATCTATGGACTTGGACACATGCGTATTAAATAGAGGCGAATAATGAGCGACAAAAAACGATAATTTAATTCCATTCTTAGCGTCGCGTCAGTCGCGTCCAATTCTAAGCCCGCCTGTTCCAATCTTTCAAACATGCACATGCGATAGAACGCGATTTAAATAGAATGTACATACATACAAATAGATTAAAACACGATTTAAAACCGGAGCACGATAAATTCATCGAAAATGCAAGTCAAGCATTGAATGACACTTGAGAAATTTGCATATTGCGGGTAGCAAAAGCGATTTGGTATAATAAAATACAACATATAAGCAGACCAGGCACGTATTTCTGGTGGAAATTCGGATCCCCCCCAAATTCAAAAAATATGACTTTTTAAACGTTATTTTGTGCTATTTTTGGCCTTTTTGGGCTTAGTCGCCTCAGAATTGGTTTTGGTCCCCCAAAATAGGACATCCAGTCACGTGCCTGAAGCAGACGAGCGTTTAAGGAACAAAGTAGTGAAATTATTTCAGCACCGTCGGGTCTAATGCTGCAATGATATCACTTATTCGATGACAGAGCGAATAAAGCAAGTTTGACTACAATTATAAGAGCTAACATAACGGTTTAAAGCAATCGGGAATAAAGTCGATTCGGATGCGGAAAATTAAACGTAAAAACAGATCACATTGTAGACGATAATGACACTAGACAAAAAATAGCACGGATCAGTAAAGTTTTCAATATTTGAATCGTAAACGCACAAGGATAGATAGCATTAGGAATTATAGCCAAAAAACATCATGAAGAAAAATGTTAACCAAAAACGTTAACTAAAATATTACACTTTGCGTGTTTTTCGAGACGCATAAATTATAAATTAATCAAGAATAAGGAATTTGAAAGCTGTATTTGATGGAAACATTTTAACCTTTGTCAATAAATGGTGACAAGCTCGAATAAAATCGAAATAATGCTTTTCAAGGCTGCGCAACGCATATTCAGAGAAGCATAAGCATTTAATTAATTTTCAAAAAATAGGTATTTTACAGTGTGTATTTTATAAAAAATAATTATTCGTATTTTTCATTTGTATTTTATTCAGTACTTCATCTCAACGCCACACGTTCATGTACATGGGCATCAGCCAAATTCTGAGGGGGCAAAATCAGCAAAAATCCGAGAAAAACATACCAAAAATTCATTTCATGGGATTTATCGATTTTTCGGGGTTCAGATTCTCGGGGTCTTAACCATACGTGGGCATGCAAGATTTTTTGAAGGCCTAAAAATGGCCTTAAAAATGGTGGTATGGCGATAAAAACACCATTTTTCGACGTTTCTCATCAAACACTATTCATTGGCATCAAGAAATTGCGAAAAAAATGAAAAAATTTTCGAAAATTGAATTCTGGGAGGTATTTCAATTTCTGAGGGGGGTATTTGGTTTCTGGGGGGTCGCATACCCCCACGCCCAGGTGTGGTCTTAACCCACACCGCCCAAACCCTTCACGCCCACGTGAGTACACGTTCCTCTTTAAATTTGATCCAACAATCGGTTATTACTCGTAGATATGAGGATCCTGCTATGCAGAGCTTGCAACAAAAAGATCAGAAAATATTGAGCGCTCGGAATTCAAACTAAGACCTTTACTGAGATTACAAAATAAGCAGAAGAGACATCGTTTGAGGATATTGTACGCGCAGAACTGCCAGATTGAACGAAAAAAATAAAATTTTTGGCCGGAACCGTTAAATCTTGACCACTTTATGGCGATCGACTTGTACTTTGTGCAAGGATTAGCCGATTTTAATATTTAATGCCACAGCTTTCACTTATCAATCCGACAGCACCGTTAAAGCATGAGTATCACGAATGCAATGACGACTGGCGTCCTATGAAAAATATTTACCGATTCGCCGCCTTTAAGCTGCCAGTGAGACTAAAATCCACAGTTCAGATTCAAATTAGTGCTCAATCGGCAATGGACGCACGGACGTATAGACAGCTGTGTAAGAAGTCGCTCAGCTCAATATCTGATACCGCTTCCTCCTAAAAAACGTGAATAAGCTGTAAATAAGTAACATCCGACATTTAATCATATGTACATGATCTGAAGGCTTCACCTCAACCCCCAGAAATTTCTTGACATCCCCGGTTTCCGAAAATTTCCAAAAACATTTACAGAAAAAAGGCTGTTTTGGGCGTTTTTCGCTATTTTTTGTTAAATTCAATCAAAATTTTCAGATATTTCTTTGAAATGTTTTTGTTTTTACGCTCTAGGAAAAGCATCGTTGGAAACACCGAAATAGATGTATTTTGTCGCTTGTCCACCGTATTTGAGCCCAGAAAGGCACTTCAAAATTTCACTTCCCTAGTATTCCCAGGCTGTGCATGTCTGCATTTAAAAACAATTTCCTCTGCAATTATCAAACAATATATTGCGTAATTTAAAAATTTGAAATTCTTAGAAAAAATGAGAATAGAATATAAAGTCATGTCATTTTAATTATTGATTGATCGGTACTCTTGACATACATAAAAACGTACGAGCATGAGTTCTAGCCACGAAATTTCGTACACCTAAGCAATTTTTTTGCCAAGGATTGCCAAACCCATGGTTTATCACACATCATAATTTCAACACAGAAACGCTAAAACATACGACGTTTTACGACGTCCTATGTTTTACATATCGTGGACCGAGCAATCCTCAGCAGAACTGAAGGATTGTTTAGTGTTCAAATTTCATGGTGATAACTGTACGTGCAAGCATCAAAAATTTCAAAATTTTATAATAGTCCATGCTTTTGGAACGGCGGAGGTTGAACCGTTTTGTATTCTATTAAACGACTATCTTTTAACCGTATTGTATTGCTATTAAATGAATATATTTCATTAACACTTTGCATAGAAGACCGTTTTATGAAAGCCATATTTTAAATCAAAATGGAAAAATGAGTAAGCAAAAACTACTGTCCGGCAAAAAATCGGCCCAAGTAACCAAATCCTAAATTGTGGGCGGGCAAATGGGGGGCGACCAATTTTGGATGTGATGATGATCCCACTCACACATTCCCATAGGGGGTGAGGGGGGTATAACCTCCACCTCAGGGTCCGAGACTTGAATCACTGTCGGACGATTTTAGCTATCAAACATTTTCTGCATGATTTTTGGGTACAAAAGCAGCGAAGATATTAAAATTTTTCGGTGCTTCGCGCCGACGAATATATTTCTGTTTTGTTTGTTTACCCATAAAATGCCTAGAATGAACTTAAAATGATCTGACAAAGCCATAATTTTCGATGAATTCTTATATTTTTGACTTACAAGAGTGACGAAACTAGTCAGAATGGGACAAAAAGTAATTAAAAATGCAGTTTTTCACATTAAAAGTTGCTATACAGGATGTTTTACCTATTTTTCATATTTGATCTGCAAAAAAGGCTATCCTCTAAATTAAGTAGTCCTAAATTTTGGGATTTCACTCCTCCCCTTGAACTTTCGACCTTGGGAAACTATGATCCCACTAAACCTCCTATTAGGTTATAAAATGCATAGCACACGGTCATGCACGGTTTAGGGGCTTTTTCACCTTCGAGGAAGGTTTTTAGCACCCAAAACGTTTTTAATCCCCCTCTCAGAATTTTTTTATCTTCCAAAAAATCGTAGCGAAGGTGCAATTTCAAGAGTTTCAGCGATTTTTTTGGCTCGAAGTGTCAAATTTTCACTCACTTTGTTGACTGTATTTTTTTACATTTACTCAATTTTTCAGATTTTCAAAATTTTTACAATGTTTTTATGTTGTAAAAAGAAAGCGCATCGCAGAAATGCCAAAACTGTGTTTTTGACTACCCATCGTTTTCGTTTTCAATCCAAAAATGGCACTTTAGAACAAATTTGTCCTTAACTCCTAGAATTTCCATACTGTGCACATCTGGTAAGGTATTTGTGATGCAAACATCGCTTGAAATTTAATGCACTTAAGCCAATAAAAACAAGTCCAACCATAAATGTAATGGCTCGAAATTTTGGGTGGGGGTCCCCGGTTATTTTAAGGAAGGGGTGGGGTAAATTACCAGGGCCGTATTCAAAAGGGCGGGGGAGGGCCGCCCCAATTGGCCGGAAAAAATTTTGAAAGGTAAAATAATGCACGGAAAAATGAAAAAATCGAATACCTTTGTCGAAAAATATTCAAATTTTCGTTATTTCGCGCCGGATGTGAAGTATTTTCCATCATTTTCGCTCAAGCGCGACCAAAAATTGATACAGCTTTTTACGTGAAAAATTTTTTCCTAAAAAGTTTGAATTTTATGATCTTAGTGGATCAAGCATGTCGAAAAACTTCGAAAAATGTGGTTTTTGTGAAATGTGCCGGCGAATTTTCCGAGATATAGATCACTTTATGTTGGATCCGCCCAATCCCCCTCTGGCAGAATCCTGAATACGAGCCTGTAAATGACCTTCAATTACTGGCCAAAAAACACCTAAAATGGCTAAAAATTTCAAGTTTTTCCAAAAATCGGGGGAGGAATTAAAAATTTTCTGGCTTACGGGGGAGATGGGGACGACCAACTTTGGGTGGGGCATACCCCCAACCCCCTGTTACATGTCTGAGTCCGACCTAGTCGATATCAGCGGCGTTTTCGCCGTCGCCGTCGTCAATTGTCCATTTACGACAGCCGGCGACGACGGCGTCGTCGTCGAACCGGGCGCCGTCGGCGATTTCTTCGCAACGACCGGCGAATTATTGTTATTTCCGCTATTATTGTTGCCGCTTCTGCCGCTGAACACAGCCAGCGCTTCGTGGAAATAGGAATTCGCGCGACGCTGCTTCAGCGGCGAAGCGGTCGACGACGACGGCAACGTCGCGGCGGCGGCCATCGTCGGCGGTTGATGAATGGACAGATTTTTCCGCAAAAAATACGAATGACCAATAGGCGACGGCGAGTCGACGTTCCGATTGGCTGCTGAAATTCCGTTGATCATGCTATTGGACGAAGCGCTGCAACTGACGCCGTACGATCGCAAATTGTAATTGTTTGTCGCCATTGTCGCCGGACTCATCGCGTTATCGTTGGCGTTGCTACGCACGTACATAAATAGATTAAATCATAGGAATACAAAAAAGTGGTGTACGCATTGTTATTTATCCGATTATGTAGAGAAAATTGGGAAGCGGTCGTGACCACATATGGCGTGCGGGGAGTTTGCACCATAGGTGGGCTGGGCGGCACCAAAGCTCTGGGGGCGGGGTGCAATATTTGTTCAAAGATCAAAGAATGGCATTAAAAATGGTGGTATGGCGAAAAAACACCATTTTTCAAGGTTTCTCATCGAGCACTATCCATTGGCATCAAAAAATTGCGAAAAAAACGAAAAAAATTATTGAATTCTGGGGTTATTTTGGTTTCCGGGGGTGCATACCCCAAACCCCCCACGCTCAGGTATGGTTTGCACCTCCGCAGAACATGAAACCCCCCACAGATTACTGTAGACCCCGCAGAATTCTATTTTTAGTAACATTCTCGACCATTTTTGGTAATTTCATCCAACCAGACCCCCAGAATTTTCCTACTGCCCATGTATGGTTGTTACCACACCTGGGCGTGGGGGAGGGGTTTGGGGGGTATGCACCCCCCGAGAAACCAAAATACCCCCATAATTCAATTTTTGGAATTTTTTATTTTTTTTCGCAATTTCCTGATGCCAATGGATAGTGCTTGATGAGAAACGTCGAAAATGGTGTTTTTCACGCCATACCACTATTTTTAGGGCCCATTTTTTGACCTTTGAAAAATCTTGCACTCCCCCCAGAATTTTCTTGCTGCCCACGTATGGTCGTTACCCGTCTATTTCAAATCCGCTTTTATTTCAGTGCGCACGAAAGAATGTAGTCAAAAGCATACGCGTTTTGGGGGTTGACCCTGTGCAGAATGGCTGTTGACCATACCTGGGCGTGAGGGTATACACCCCCCAGAAACCAAAATACCCACCCCCCCAATTCAATTTTTAAAATTTTTTTTTGCTTTTTTTCACAATTTTTTAATGCCAATGAATAGTGCTCGATGAGAAACGTTGAAAAATGGTGTTTTTCGCCATACCACCATTTTAAAGGCCATTTTTTGACCTTTGAAAAAACCTTGCGCCCCCCACAACTTTAGTGGCGCCCACCTATGCTGTTGACCCCTTGCAAAATGGCTGCGAGGCGCTTCGCACCATATACACATTTGTTGACTATACTTTGCTCAATTTTCTCGATTATTTTAAAAAGTTTTCATATTTTTTTGTTTTTTATCTTATATAAAGAATGTTCATTTTTCCAAAACGTCTGAAAACAGTATTTTCAACGCTACCCGACGTTTTTCAGCCCCTAGAAGCAATTTTTGAAAAATTTTAGGGCCTGACCTCGCCCCTCCAGAATTCCCATGCTGTACACGTAAGGTCATGAGGGGTGGGGGGCGGGACGAATTTGTATATGTATGCAAATGCAGCTAAGTCAAATAAGAAACCTATATGGATACGAGCTGCCCGTTGCCATCGCGACGGCGACGCTTCGAGCCACGTTCGACGCCAAATTATTAACGTTCGACTTGGCGGACGACGCAACGCCAACGCCGCCGCTCGCGTTATCGTTCGAAGAGCCGGCGGCGGTTCTCGCGTCGTTGTTGTTTTCGCTTTGGTTCATTTTTTGGGCCAATTCGCGAAACGACTCGCAGTCGGAGCGACGTCGGAACCGGCGTTGACGCCGCAATTCTTTTTCGGCGTCCGGCGCCGTCGTCGGCGACTTTTCTCCGGCCGCCGAAAAATCGTCAACGCTGCCGTTGAAGATGGTCGTCGCGACTAAAACTGACGGCTCTTTGAAGCTGGCATTGCGGCGAGGCGTCAGCTTGTTCGACGTCAAAAAGCGACCTGCGTCGGATATTTTTTAATTAAATTAGAAGTTTTCGAAAAAGCAACAGAGTATCACTATTTTTGCTATTTTTCACTGTCATTCATACATGTAACACGGTAGAGAAATCTCCACCCAAAGTTGATCGTCCTCCCATAGTCAACAAATTTTCGACTTCGCACCCCGATTTTCGGAAAAACTTACGACTGTTAGCCATTTTTAGGTTTTTTTGGCTGTTTTGGCTGAAAATCGAAGGTCATTTACCCCCCCCTAAAAATGGCCGGAGACCCCTCCCTAAATTTTGAGCCGTTACATGTATGCTGTCATTTCATTATATTATTGTCTCTAACATCATTTTAGATATATATTTTCCTTTTTCTAAACAAAACATTCACATATTTTTTGTATAACTCTAGCAAGCAATCAATCAAATATAAAATTTTTCAAAGGTAAAAAATTGCCTTAAAATGGTGGTATCGCAAAAAACACACAATTTTTCAACGTTTCTCATCGAGCACTATCTTTTGGACATCAAAAATCGCGAGAAAAAAACTTTAAAAAATTCAAAAATTGAATTCTGGGGGGGATATTTTGGTTTCTGGGGGATTGCATAACCCCACACGCCCACGTATGGTGGGAGGGCGGAACCACAAAATTTTCTAAAAGTGTCAAAAATTGTCCAAGCCGTCCATTATGCTTAAAGTAGCGGTTTTGTACCGTCTTTTGATACACAGAATCATTGGTGATCCGATAAAAGTTAGGAATCTCCGAAAGTTCTCAACGAAAAAGACACAAAATTAGTGCGAAAATCGGCACAACGCACTGAATAATAATCGAGAAATCATTGTAAGAAATATCTTTGTTCTGCACGTAATCTACTCTCCTGACGTAAAAATGAAGTTTCTACAGCGCCAACAAAGTCCGTAAATGTCATTTATGTGTACTACCCGGCGCGAAGCGCCGGAGAATTTCGAAAAATCGTAATAAAAAAGGCTTAAATCATCAAAAATGCGCATTATTTCTTATTGCGCCCAGCTATTCCCCCGCCCTCCCTCTAAATCCACGCTTGCGAGCAATTAATATTATCTATTGCCGCAAACAAGGCTATTCGACTGAGTTCAAGCGTCTCGTACAAGATCCTAGAAAAGTAAATTACTTTGTACCTTGACAGCTAGACTCAATTATTCAAAGCACAACTGTGCGTAAAATACTCAAAATAAATTGTAGTATCACATATGTACATCACTGAGCTGAGTTTACATACAACACTTATCCACCTTGAACAGAAAAGGTGGAGGTTTTCTCTACAATTATAGACTAATTTCATCATTAACGAAGGACGTTGCAATTCCGCCTTAATTTCATTTTGGAAAAAAATTTTAAAAAAAACAGAGTAATCTTTATCAAAAATCTGGAGGAGGCCCGCCTAATTTCCGATTACGTAATTTCGGTTGTCGAGAATTCGAAGTCTAACGTTGCTTAAAAACTCAAAAATCCCAATCCTCGGTTTCCAAAAAACCAGAATTCGACCGGACATGCATAGCATAGGAATTATGGGGGAAGGGTGGGGGGGGTGAAATTTTAAAGTCTTTTTTGGACTCAAAAATGGTGAATACTTGTTGAAAACATCGCTTTTCGGCGTTTCTGACGCTGTTATATCCTTCTAGAGCGTAAAAACATAAAAAATTTCGGAGACAAAATATAGTCAAAACATGAATATATGGCGCGAAGCGCCGAAAACGTGACACTTTTGAGCAAATAGATAGCTAAAAATGCACCTTTTCTACGAATTTCCAGGGAAGTTTTGTAAACTTTTGAAAAATTCGGAATTCTGGGGGAAAGGTGGGGGTGAAAAAATTTTTGGGAAGGGGTGAAAATTTTTCTGGGGGAGAGTGAACCCCATATCATATACGGTTTCAACTTACTTTGCGAATCGGCGTGCAAATTATTGGTCGATTTATTATTGTCGGTAGAAGAAACGCCCGAATCGGTCGATTTTTCGGTGGGGGACTTTTTGAGCGCCGTTCTAAAAATCGCCGTGCTGACGCCCGAGCTGCTGCTTTGATTATTATACTGTTTGTTGGGCGTCTTACAGTGCGGCGCATTATCGTCGTTCAGGGCGTTATTGCTGTGATGATGCCTAAGATTGGACGACGAAGTGGGCAGCAAATCTTGGAAGCTCGCTCTGATCGACCGGAAATGGCTGCTGAAAAATCCGCCGCCGCTGCCGCTGATATGAACGCCGCCGGACGTTCGGCCGCTGACGCCATCGTTATTATTCAATTCGTCGACCGACGCTCGTTTCTCATTAGTCAAATCGACCGACGCTCGTTTCTCATTGGTCAAATCAATCGATGCTCGTTTCTGATTGGCCGCATCGATCGGCGCTCGTTTCTGATCGGTCGAAGCGTCCAAAGCCGCGCCTCTCGAAAGCGCCGATTGGTCGGCGGTCGGCTCGTCTCCGCCTCGATCGGCATTGGTCGCCGTTTTACCGCTCGTTTTTGATTGGTCGGCAATGAAGTTTTTCGTACTCTGTTCAACAACGGTGATTGTTGGGTTCGATTGTTGTTCTTGGTTTTTTTGGTCGTCGCCGCCGATTACGATCAGCGGAACGGATTTAGCGGCAGCTTGGCTACCCGTCTCGTTCCTTTCGCCTAACAGAAGTTGTCGTGCAACAAACAATTTAGCGTCATAATTTTTTTTGCATAAGATCAATAAATGAGCTTACGGAAGATTTGGGGGCATTTGCCCCTGCCGAATTCCCCCCCCAAAATTTTTTCATCCAATTATTTCCGAAAGAATCCGTAAAAATGAAACTGTTTTATGCGTTTTTCGCTATCTACATATTTGCTCAAAAGTGTTAAATTTTCCATGTATTCAATTTTTGAATATTTTGTTCAATTTAATCAAATTTGTCCAAATTTTTCCAAATTTTTCAATGTTTTTAATAGCGCGTTCTCAAGAACAGCTTTGAAGAGGTAGAGAACACCTGTTTCTCCGTGGGACCAATATAGTCGTCGAGATAAAGAATGAGTTGTTTATTTCTAACAACGTTTGACCATACACAATTCTTCAAATTTTAGCAGTCTATAACGATTTAATGAATATTCGGAATTAAATGTTTGGGTTTTTTATTGTTCGAAAGCAATCTAAAAGTCAGATTTTTTACCACATAAGCAGTTTAAGAATTTAGCTAAGGTAAACAAAGACTTTTTGGAGAAATACAAGAATTTAGACAATGTTATCTCATTTACATATTGACTAGAATTCTAAAATCACAGCGCTTCGCGCCATTTCATTTCTTTTATAGCATTTATTTCGCAACAAGCGTCAGACTACAAAGAGTGGAGCCGTAGTAATTTTATTTATCTTTGGCCAGTCTCAAGCTTAAAATTTTGCAAATGTGCATTCCGGCCTCCGAGGGAGCGTTAATAAGTTGTTTAGCGAAATTTGAACAGACTAAACACGTTTTTCAAAAATACAGCGAGAGCAATCTGGCGAGGACTGCATCTTTCAATTAAGACATACGCGTAACGGGGTATTGGGAATCTCTCACTCAAAGTCGGTCGTCCCCCATTCCTCCCAAAGACTGATGATATTTGTTACCCCTCCCCATTTTTGGCAAAAAATAGCGTTTTTATGCAGTTTTACGAGTTTTTGGCCAAGAATCTGAGGTCGATGGTCCCCCTCTTCCTAAAAATGGTCGAATAACCTCTTCCCAAATTCAGACCTGTTACGCGTTATTCAATATTTTCAAAAATGCGAAGAAGAGCGTGTCAGTAAAACTTATCTCGGACAACAAATTAAGGCAAAAATTTAAACTTGCGCGCGCGAACAGGCTTACTGTAGAAAAAATTTGCCACCTTCCTTCGAACAAAACTTACGATCGGCTTGCTTTAAGATCGAGGCGGATTTGGAATCAGGCGCTGGAAAATTTGCATTAACGCTAGCTTGATTGACGGCAAGTCGCTGTACGTTACTGGCCGACAAGCTGCTAGGAAGCTTGGCTCCTTGATGAAATGTAGTACTATTGAAGCCTCGTGACTGAGCCGAGGCCAAATGAGGCTCCACGGAATTTGTTTGCTTAAGAGGCGATTTAGTCGGCGACTTGTTTGCGTTGGCGCTAAGCATAGGGGACGACTGACCATCCATCGCTATAGCATAATAAGCAGAGATATACGGTGCGGAGATTCCAAAAGTCGGTCGAAAAATATTTTTCTTAAGTGACTTAATGTATAATATAACTGAAAATATTTTTCACAAATGCAAAAGCATTAAAAATCTGCAAGATAATTTAATTTAGCTGAACGATGTGTTTTTATGAGTGCAATGTTCAAAATGCTTATAAGTACAACTTTTCATAGCGCCCATCAGAAAACTAGGAATCATATGCGTTTCAACAGCACAATGGAAGGAAAAAACTTGAAAAAGTTTAAAAGCTTAAAAACCATAATTGAAATAACGAGCGAGTAAGAAGGCGGCATAAACCATGTATGATTAATTACCTATATTAACGCACACTCGTTGCTTAATACATATTTACTCACTAATTTCCGCTAGCGCTAAAATTCAGTCTATAAAACAATCAGCTGTCTATTCTTCAGGCAATAAGGTTGAAAGGCAAACGTGTGAATTTTGCGTACTTAATTTTGAATAACCGACACTGCCTTACGCATTCGCAACAAAGTCAGACTGTTAAACTGTATCTTGAGCACATGCACTGACTTAACACTACTTTTACCAAGCTTTAGATCCGCGTTCCAATTGCCTGCTTTTTGCGGTTTACTTTAAGACCAGCAATCCTTGTGTTGCAAGCTTCTCAGTAACCTCTTTTTTATTGAAGCACGTGTTTTATTAAGCAAAAGAATACGTATCGATCTACATTTTGTTAGAAAAGTTTGATTTCTTGATTTTATAACATGCATTACGCGTGTCGGAGATCGTATTCCTTACATGTTATTGAATGCTCAAATGCATTTTTTTCAACCGGTTTTCAGTTTCGTGCAAGTTTAAATACACTTTGAAATTCGCATGTCTCAGCTAGGTATCAGAAACATGTATGCTTGTTGACTTTTGTTATCTCCCTGATGACTATGTAGATGTTTGATCTGGTCTTTGGTAATTGTAAATTGCGTGACCCACACATTCCCATAGGGGAGTGAGGGGGGTATAACTCCCACCTCAGGGTACGAGACTTAGATCACTGTATGATTTTTGGGTACAAAATCAGCGAAGACGTTAAAAAATTTTCGGGCGCCGACTAGTACATTTCTGTTTTGTTTACCCGTAAAATACCTAAATGAAGTTAAAATGATCTGAAAAGTCAAAATTTTCGATGAATTCTTATATTATTTTCTTAAAAGAGTGACGAAACTAGTCGGAATGGGACAAAAAGTAGTTCAAAATGCAGTTTTTCACATTAAAACATGCTATATATATATATATATATATATATATATATATATATATATATATATATATATATATATATATATATATATATATATATATATATATATATATATATATATATATATATATATATATATATATATATATATAAGGGATGCAACGGGTACCCGGACCCGGACCCGTTATTACCCGGTTCTTTTTTTGTACCCGGACCCGTACCCGTTATTGAAAATTTTTGAGACCCGGACCCGGAACCGGTAAAATTTTGCTTGAAAAATAACGGGTAACGGGTATTAAAGAAATTTAAAAAGATGCGAATGATGAAAGACTTGAATGGCGACTAAAGACTTTATTTCCAACTTCTAAATCTTCACATTAATACCAGATAGTATTTCAAAAACAATCAGATTCGTCTATTTGTATTAGTTTGAGAGGCAATGAATCAGGGTCAAGGTGTTTTTGAATTTGTTCAAATTTTTTTCTGTTCGCAGAAGCGGATTTAAGGTGGGCGGGGGCGGCTGCCCCTCTCATTGGCCAAAAATATTCGGCGAGATAGAGAATTTTATGCAATTGGCAATGATTTTTATCCGTCAGTGACCATAATTTCTCAAAATTTTCCGGCGCAGCACCGGATGACATTTATTCACTTTCTTGGCGACCTGGAAGCACGGTTTTTTTTATTCGGCAAAGATTTTTACCGATGTACAAAGACTTTTCGGAACCGTCTTTGTACATGTACAAAGATTTTTGGAAGACAAAAACTGCAAAAAAGGTCTAAAATTCGCAAACATTTCCGGCGCTTCACGCCGAAATGAGTAATTGTGTATACTTGTGTATCCTATATATCTTTATAATAGCAGAAATCGCATTTCGAAAGGAAAAATGTCCAATTTTTCGGCGCTTCGCCCCGTTTTAAGACGATCTTAATGATTTTTGCCCTCATAAAACCAGGAATTACATAGCTAAAATACTATACGAAAGGTCAACAACTCTGTTTTTACCACACTAAAGTCGCTACCATACTATATCATCGTACTCAAAAATTTGTGTGCACAAAATGTACAAAGACTTTTAGGGACCATGTTTGTATATACATGTACAAACGGACCTTGTAAAAAAAACACTGCCTGGAAGCCATTTTCTGTTCATGTAGGTTTCAAAACAATTTTAACAGCAGAAACAGCTATTTTTGCACAGTTTTCTTCTATTTTCAATTAAAAATTTCGATGTTTCGCATCAAATGCTATAAATATAGGAAATCAAGCAGTAAATCATGCTTGTAGACGTCTGTCTGCCTTAATTTCACAAATTTTCCGGCGCTTTGCGCCAGATTTTTGTTAAAGTCAAAGAAATTTATTGATTTTTTTCGCACAAAATTGTCTAAAATTCAAAATTTTAAGAAAAAATATTGCGTCAAAAGTGATTTTATGTAAACGTATACAACGTAACACCGAAAAAACGCTATTTTGCGCGTCAAGGGCAAATTTTTGGACCTATTTTTGACTGTTTTTGGAAAAGTTGGCTACGCCCCCAAGGAAAATCCTAGATCCGCCACTGTCTGTTTGAGTCGCTTCTGTGAAAATGGCAGGCCATTTGTCGGCAAATAAGGCCCATTTTTAACCGTTTGCTGCTGTTCGATAGCCTGGATAAATGAGCTGAGAAGTATGTACATGAAACTTGCGAAAAATAACTTTTGTCACTAACGCTATCAAATTATGCTCCGCACAGCTTACACTTGGTAATGTTTGTACAATTATCGCGTACAATAAGGTGCACCTGCAAGAAATTCATAAAGATATTGTATGACTCGTAGTTAATTTAAGAATCTACACGCTAACTCACTAATTATTTTTTAATGTCCCACGAATAAAGCATGTTTTCGGGCACTTCGCTTAAATATTGTGCTGCATGATGCTCAGCACCTAAAGGTGATGCATGCAAAATCCACTTTATCAGCTTAAAGTCGTCCGAAATTGAATGTGCTCTTAAACTTGAAAATTAAAACGTTGGGATTAATCAATTATGTTACAGAGTTTTCAAGGTTAAGAAAACTTGCCTAAACAATGATTCGCTGATGCCAGACCAAATGTCAGTCGTGAATGAAATACCGATTTTAACGCATTTCTTAACCTGCTCAGCTATTTTTCCCGCACACTTTCATATTCACTCAGTACTTCATTTTTATAAAATGTTTTTGATTTAAGCTCATATAACGGAATCTAGAAAATAAACTCGATTAGTTTATATTACTCGAAATTTAATAGGCAATTTAAAAAGAGAACTTCTCGCTTTAATTCCATAAAACCAATATTTTCAACAGACTGAAAAGGCTGATCGTCCAGTGCAATCATTCGAGCAATTTTGCTATCAATACGTCTCAAATTTGGATCGTTTCTGCCCTACTTTTTTGCTAACAAAATTATAGATATATGTCACCTTTAGATGTATAAATAATTATTCAAATCACTTATTCAGGAACTTGAATTTTTTGTTGACTGAGATTCTGAAAATAAGAAGCAATCACGCAATCTGCGTGCATTAAAAAATTAGCTGTATATGAATAATAGGACCATTTTGTTCATATAAGACATAATTCACGAATTCTCGTGGACCCGGACCAGGACCCGAACCCGTTATTTTTTCAGACCCGGACCCGGACCCGTTATCCGAAAAATTTGAGACCCGGACCCGGACCCGATATTTCAAAAAATCTGGACCCGTTGCATCCCTAATATATATATATATATATATATATATATATATATATATATATATATATATATATATATATATATATATATATATATATATATATATATTAGAGCTGTGCCGGGGCCAATGTTAGAGTTGATAATAATGTAGAAAATTGATAATGTTTTGGGCAGATTTACCTTCAAACTCAATTTCAAGCAAACCACAGATCTTGCTAATTCAAATCTTTATTTCACTATGTCAGATTGGTGCAAATTTCTAGTTAATAATCAAAATTGACATATTTTAAATTGCAATTCATATAGACGAGCATTTCCAGCTTGCTTGGTAGCAGACAGCTACGTCTATCAGAACAAATAGAATAATAAGCCTAAAAAAGTGCAAAGTAAAGCACATTGAAAAACGCATCCAAGTCAGAGGAGTTAAATCCATACATGGGCAGCTCAAAACTTCTAGGGGGTCCAACATTTTTCAAAGTCAAAAAGTGCCTGATAATATATGGTAGAGCGAAAAAAACACCGTTTTCTCGCGTCTCTCAATGAGCTATCCATTAGCATCAAAAAACCGCAGAAAAACAAAAAATTGTGAAAATCAATTTCTGGGGGTCTAGCGGATTTTTTGGGGGGGGGAGAATGAGAATTCTGGGGGTCTGGATCCCCCGATGCCCATGTTCTGTTATATCTTGTAATCCGAGCAAATATTAACGCTTGACGTGCATATCTACAAGCAAGAATATATGCATAGGTACATATAAGGGGTAGGGCAGGGTCGTACTATGAGTATGGTAAAGCACGCTATTATTGGCCCCGGCACAGGCCCCGGCCCCGGCAAAAAAGGCGGCCCCGGCACAGCTCTTTAATATATATATATATATATATATATATATATATATATATATATATATATATATATATATATATATATATATAATATTTGATGTTTTAGCCATTTTTCATATTTGACCTGCAAGAAAGGCTAGAACTCTAAATTAAGTGGTCTCAAATTTTGGGATTTCGTCCCCTGAACTTTCGACCTCGGGAAACTATGGCGTGATCCCTTGGTAACAGGAGGGTTGAGCTTAATTTTTTAGATAATTTTCCGTCATTTTTACGCTTGCGTACTTTGAGCTCTATAAAAACAAAAAAATCGAAATCTTCTAGATTTTGTGGTAAAAAAGACCAGATAAAACTTGAATTAGATACAATTTTTTACTGAACTTCATTTTCTTTCCATAAAATGTTTCGTTTGAGCGAAGTGTAAATGAGCGCCGAACTTCATTCGCATTTTCGCTATTCCGTTCGCGCGTTGCAAAAAAGTTGCCGCCATCGCATTGAAAAGGCAACAAAACTTACATTAGGACGCGAATTGAAAAATACCGATAGCGATTGATAAAATTACGCAATAATGGACAAAATTGATAATAATATGATATTTTTGTACTCATTTCTCAGGATTGTTTGATAATAAAAATTTGAAAATAAATACGTTTTTAAAAAATTTTACTGGCTCTAAGCCGAGGCGATTGAGCGGCGTTGTTGGTGGAAGCGTTGCGACGAAGCGACGGCGGCTCGTGCGGCAGTTGGTCGCCGTCGTCGTCGCAGAGACTCTCGTCGAACGAACCTTGCCACTTCGACGCCAGCGTCAAACCGTGCTTTTGATGCGCCGACGGCGCGTCGTCTTCGCAAACGGCGAACTGCGTCACCGTTCCTTCCGTCGGCAGCATAAAACTGCAGCGCGAACCGGCGCTGCGCTTCTTTTTGGTGAAACTGCAATCGCAAGCGCTTCGATTTTTGCATGAAATACGTTAAAATTTAAATAAAAAATTAAATTATATAAATTGGTGCAGAATCGATTTATTAAGTTTTGATTTTTGTGCGTTGAGAAAACGATCAAATAATTAAATTTCTTAACAGAAAAACAGGGATTAGAAGAGATATGCGCAGCATGGGAATTCTGAGATGGGGGGGGTTAAATTTTGAAGTGCCCATTTTTTGGGACTAAAGATGATGGGTACGCGTCTCGAAAACATCGTTTTAGGCGGCGTTTACGAAGATGTTCTATCTTTCTAAAGCATAGTAACATGAAAAATTTCGAAAAAAATCAAAAAGTCTAATAAATTGAAAAAATGTAGTAAAAACATGCGTATATGTCGCGAAGCACCGAAAATCTGACGCTCCTGAGCAGATAGCTAAAAACGCTTTAAAAAACACGTTTTCTACGTATTTTCGACAAATTTTTGGAAACTTTAGGAAACTTGTTGAATTTCTCCAAAAAACGTGTTGCAATCCTTTCCAGAAAAAAGTCATTCCGCAAGAAAAGGATTACGCCTTGTTAATACAGCCACAGCTGACAGGCTAATGGTGATAGCAAAAGTGGATGTGAAGCCTGATCATAAATTGTGTCTAAACTGCCAAAGAGATTTTGCATGTAAATCTGCAGCATTAATGTCAGCATCCTCTTGTTCTGATAATGATGAAGAGGAAAATTTCAGTGACAATTTAAATGAGGATTCCAACATCACAGAAGAAATGGATTCAAGCCTGACATCTCTGGGTCTCTCACCTTTGAAATTTCGGCGCATAAGTTCACAGAATAAGTGCAGTTATGCAAAGCGAAAAATTAGTCAGGTTCGGGAAACTGTTACAGATCAAATTGCAGCTGCGGGACGACTTGATCCAGAGGAATTCAAAAATTAGGGTACAAGTAAAGTATGCCAGAATTGTGACGATTATAATCAATTATTGAATGAATTAAAGCAAAAAGTTGCTTTGACAAGCACTCCTAAATCGACCAAACTTCAAATTTTGACACTAGCTCCTGGCAGGACAATACATTGCCTGCATTTATGATAAGCAATGGTACGTTGGCAATGTATGTCAGGTTGATATCGAAGAAAATGATGCTGAGATCAATTTCATGCGCCCTTTTGGTCCAGCTCGATCATTTTACTGGCCTGAAAGAGAAGACAGATGCTGGGTGCCTGAACAGCACATCATCATTAATATCCCAGCTCCGTCAGCAACCAGAACAGGACGACAGTATAATTTCCCAGATGCTTTATTGCAAAGCATTGAAGAAAAATACAAGTCTATGGAGCATTGAATATGAATAGAATGGGGTTGGGAACCAAAAAACAGACCAAGCCGAGGCTTTGGAACCTAGAAAAAGAGACCAACAACTAGGCTTGGGAACCAAGTGAAGATACTCAGCTGAGGCTTTGGAACCTAGACAAAGAAACCAACAAGTAGGCTTGGAAACCAAGATAAAGAAACCCAACTGAGGCTTCGGAACCTAGACAAAGAAACCAATAATCAGGCTTGGGAACCAAGATAAAGAAACCCAACTGAAGCTTTGGAACCTATGAAAAGATACCAACAATGAGGCTTGGGAACATTGGAAAAGTAACCCACCAATGGCTGGACTTGCCTGGCTATCGGGCGTGGCCCCTTGGCGTTGGGGATACTGATTCTTCATGACAAACTTCTAAAGAATTGATAGTGGCATAGCCACCATGGATCAACGCAATTCTAGTTTCCAGCCAAGCTTATTACCTTAATTATATAGGTTTATACGACTGTTTCAGTGCATATATCAATTTTCATTTGAATGCATTGATTTGTGGTCCAATGTGCACGCTTGTACCCAATGAACTCATTTGATAGTTATGTAAATGTTTGTGAGGAAGCTCGAATTACTGATTGGCATCCTTGGGGTCTTGTACTAATGAGTCAGCACATTGCACGATTTTACTAAAATTTTTGGATTATAAGTGATTTTCTATAAGATTAAACCTCATTTTTCATCCCTTAGTTAAAGCGAATCCAAAATGAACTTAGTTGATTCTAGTAGATGAAAATGTTCTCTTTCTAATGGTACCAAGAAAAACAATATTTTAAATGACGTAAATCAGTTTATTTGAGTTTGAACATAGCTCACTTTTTGTCAATAGCATATTTGGCATAGTTTTAATGTTTAATATAATCCTAGATAAGTAGCTGTAAATAAAGATAATCTGACAGGGCACTGTCCTGGATACCTTCAACACATTCACCAAGTGTTGGCCCTCCTCTGTTTTTTCTTCTCGAGATATTTGACCCTGAAGGAAGGACTAAAATTTGATATACGCCTCCGCGACAGATTTTGTTAGGCATTTTGACCAATGTTTCTGACTCCAAAAGTGGATTTGTTTTCGTCAAACTGCGATTTTCGGATTCAGGGTTAAAAGTTGGACAAAACATGGGAGTAAGAGGTCAATAATCGCTTTTGCCTTGTAGTAACAAGGAGTCCAAAATTGACTTTTCTTTGGTCTCCTGACCAATTCATCAAAAAGGCCTCCGAATGAAAGGCCATAGTTTTCCAAACACTCGATATTGTGATTTGAAATTTTGCAAAGCTTCAGAGAGGTTCAATACTTACACCAAGTTTAAGCCAAACTGAACACGTTGAGCGTGGACCACTAGACCACTTGACATGGAATGATCCAATACTCATTTGAATATTTCTCGGGAATTTTAGATCCTTTTACAGTTTTTGACTTCCCAAAAAAATCTTTATAAATGTACAAAAACGGTCCCGAAAAGTCTTTGTATGTACGTCGGGTAAATCTTTACCGCCGAATACAGAGGGACCATATTAGCAACACGTAACGCGATTCACAAAAAAACTTTTAAAATATCTCAAGGAATAGTACGATTGAAATAGATAAAAGATAAATCACGGAGGAAAATAATAAAATAATAGTAACATATAATAGAGCAGCACAAAACACAACATAACTTTGTTTGTTTTTGTTTTTTTTCCTTGGCATTTCGCCAATACATACCTCGTGTTTTTAAGCAACTTTACGCTCGTCGTTTCCGTTCTTCCCGGTGCAACCAGCCGATCGGCCGACGACGACGCGACGGCGCCAACGCCGACGCCCAACGGCTGCGTCGACGTTTTTCTATTAGCGACATCGCTGGCATTTATATTTTTGTTGCTTTTGACGTCACTGGCATTTTCTAGAGACGTTTCTACGCGTAAATTTTTGAATAAATCGCGACGCGATTCGACGGAACGGCATCGGAAGCGATTGAAGGCCGGATTTGCCGTCGATTCGACGACGGCTCCGGCTGCCGCGACGCCATTTTCGTCCAAGTCGCCGGCGACGGCAGCCAACCGAGCTTGAACGGCGTCTATAACGTTCTGGTTTACGCAACCTGGCTTTGGCCTACGTACGGATGATCAAATTATAGGCGAGAAAAACAAGATGAAAACACTCCAGAGCATACGTGGGCAGCAAGAAAATTCTGGAGGGGGTGCAAGATTTTTTTGAAGGTCAAAAAATGGCCTTAAAAATGGTGGTATGGCGATAAAAACACCATTTTTCGACGTTTCTCATCAAGCACTATCCATTGGCATCAAAAAATTGCGAAAAAAACGAAAAAAATTTTCAAAAATTGAATTCTGGGGGGGGGTATTTTGATTTCTGGGGGGTATTTTGGTTTCTGGGGGGTGCATACCCCCCCAAACCCCCCCACGCCCAGGTGTGCTCCAGAGGTACAACCATACATATAACTAGGCGGATGGGGGATACCTCACCCGAATTTGGTCGCCCCCATCACCAAAGCCAGAAATCTTTGATCCACCCACCGATTCTCAGAAAAATTGAATTTCTTTCGTCGTTTTTACATGTTTTCTGGTCGTTTTTGGCCAAAAATTGAGGTCATTTACCCCCCCCCCCCAATGGCCGGGAAAGTCTCTTTTCGAAATTTCGAGCCGTTACAGGTATGGGTACAATCATCCAAAATCTTGGCGTTTTTTTGGAGAGGAAGGCAGAAAAGTTTTCAAACCCATGAAAATTTTCCACTCCCCAACCCGGCATTCGAGATTTTCCAAACTTTCGAAAAAAATTAGCTGAAAAATGTAGTTTTTAGCTATCTGCTTTTTCAAAAGTGTCAAATTTTCGGCGCTGCGTGCCAAATACTCATTTTTTGACTGAATCTTCTTCGATTTATGCTTACTTTTTCTTTGAAATGTTATATTTTCATGCTCTAGAAAGATAAAGCATCATCAGAAACACAAAAACGATGTTTTTGACGCCTGTCCACCATTTTTGGGCCCAGAAAAAGGCAACTTTAAATTCGATCCCCCTAGAATTCCAATCATAAGCATGTCTGAGTACAACCCATCCAAAATCGGTCGTACATACTTCATTTTTGGGAAAAAAAACCTGCGGAATTAGGTCATTTTTAGGTATTTTTTGTCATTTTTGGCCAAAAATTGAGGGTCATACCCATCCCCTCTAAAAATGACCGGTTCATATTATATGTCTTGTACAAAAGCAGGATAAAACAAAGTCTGTTCCAAACCAAGCGGTTTATTTTCATCAAGCAAACGAGGAGTGTAATCAGTAAGAATACTAGTTTACATAATAAACGTTTCTGTACCCTTTATTTTCTTTGTGATACCATGCTAATTGCTTAGACTGAAAGCGTTTTATAGTCAATTTACAAATATTCAAAATACTTAGCGGTGCACAAGATCTCCTAAAATAGACTATAGACCGGAACCAACAAAATGGATTAACTACGCCGTACCACCTACTACAAAAACCACAATTAGACCAATGAGAGAATCAGATAATGATAACACAGAATGAGCCTATATATACTGATGTGCACATCCGAAAAAACGTCCTTTTCAATAAAAATACAAAATAGTCAAATGCTTGGCAAAATATTCTAAAGATCAGAGAAAACTAAATTTTAGCATGGATTTGGGGAGGCGGTATGAACATAGAATTCTCAGTTCAAAGGTTTATACTAAGAAATCGTTATCTTATATGCCCCTAGGATTAAATCATGTAAACCGACTCAGATGCGGTTTGTATCTGCGCATATTAATAACAAGCCTTGTCATACTTCATGAAATCAGGTCGCTTATACTTCGGCTTATTATCGTAATTCAACGCGCTGATACCGGATTTTCGCAATGGACGATTTTCTTTTGTTTCACCATTTTCTAAGCTGTTGTGGTCGTTGGATACGGGCGCATGTGTTGCCATGCCAGTTTGTTCAAATGTCGTACCGCTAAATAAATATCTATACTTCAATATACACAAAATAATAAAAATGCCTACCGAAAAAGGTATTATGTATATAACGAACCATACATGTAACAGGGGGATGGGGGATCCCCCACTGGAAGTTGGTCGTCCCATACATGTAAGAGGGGGGATGGATGTCCTCCCACCTAAAGTCGGACGCCCCCTTACACCACAAAGCCAAAAAATTTCTGACCCCCTTCCCCAATTTTTTGAATAAATTTGAATTTTTTGGCAGTTTTTAGGCGTTTTTTCCTTTTTGGTGAAAAATAAGAGGTCATCTTCCCCCCCCAAAAGGCCGCGGAACCCCTCCCAAAATTTCAAGCCGTTACATGTATGATCGTCTCGTCCCACCATCCTCAATTATGTATCTGCCTTATATGAAGCACATGATGAGTCAGATGACAGGGGACAAATGTACTGGTAATTAGAGGTGGTGGATTACAGAGTTGAACGTCTGTATTCCTATAAAATACCACATAAGTCTAACTGTCACTTGATCAGCTCTGCCAGTCAAGTTCTCACGGTGCCTCCTTGCGGAGTCCCTGGGTAACGCTAAATCCGTGAGGGCGAAAGGCGGGTTTGTGGCGCCTTAAAACCACATGTTCTGGGTAGATGGAGCTCATAGCCATGGTAGACAGTCCATCTAGGAGAAGGACAACTCTGATTTCAAAACCGACCACTGTATAGTGGTCTGAGGTGCTTGCACCATAGGCTAAGTTACACTTGCTTAAAACAAGTGGTTATCGTCAGGAAGGGCATCCAGATGTAGAAAACCTGCTCCAAAAATTCAATGCTATGTCGAAAAGAAATATGGCCCCTAGTCCCCGGCATATCTTAAATGGTGAAGGGGTGCGAAGAATCTCCGGGTTTCAGATATGTAGAGTTGCTTCAATAAATGTTGGAACAATGTTTGGAAGAAGTAGAGAAATAATAGATATACTAGTCCGTCGAAAAATCAACATATGCTGTGTACAGGAAACAAGGTGGAAAGGATCGTTGTGTAAATTTATTGGCGATGGTAACGAGAAGAACAAATTTTACTGGTCAGGTGAAGCCTCTGGAGAGGCTGGTGTTGGAATACTAGTCAAAGCGGACAGGTTGGATGATGTCGTTTAAGTGAAACGAATCAACTCAAGAATAATGTGGCTCAAAATCAAGACCAACGACGAAATACTAACAGTGGTCTCAGTATACGCCCCTCAACAAGGGAGAGCAGACGAAGAAAAGGAATTTTTCTGGAACACGCTCACTGATGCAGTCAGAGACTTGTCAGTCATTAAATGATCCTCTGATCATCTGTGGAGATTTAAACGGCCATGTAGGAAATAGTGCTGAGGGTTATGAACAAAACCACGGTGGTTTTGGATACAGGGAAAGAAACAGTGCAGGGGAAGAAATTCTAAACTTTGCTGAAAGCCTGCAACTACACGTCCTGAACACGTATTTTAAGAAACCAAATCAACACCTCATAACGTACAAGAGCGGAGCCTACGAAAGTCAGATCGATTATATACTAGCTGGATACAAAATGAAATCCAGATGCAAAAATGTCAAGGCAATACACGGTGAAGAATGCATACCGCAACACCGTGTTCTAATCGCTGACTTTTTGTTGCCAAATTGTGCCGTAAAGACCGGTAAAAAAGAATGTAGCCCGAAAATCAAGTCGTGGAAGCTAGCTGACAGCAGCACTCAGGAAAAATTTGAAAGATTAATAGCTGAACGACTGGAATCAAACGGGTGCTGGTCGCATTTTCGCGACACACTACTCAACACAGCACAAGAAGTCTGTGGAACATCAAAAGGAAGTCATCAAAAACGTTTTAGAGAAACATGGTGGTTCAGTGAAAAAGTCAGAACAGCTATCACTACAAAGAAAGATGCTTACTGGAGATGGCAAAAAAGCCAATGTGCTGTTGATGAAGAAGTGTACGAAATGGCTAAAACTGAAGCCAAACGTACGGTAGCTGCTGCTAAGAGTGAAGCACTTGAAGAAGTCTGGAGCAGCGGCAGTAATCAAGAAAAACTAAGAAAACTATATCGGCTAGCTAAGAACAGAAGGATTGAAAAACAAGATATTACTGGTGCTATATGTGTAAAAGACGATAATGGACGATTATTAGTATCTACAGAACAGATATGTGATAGATGGAGGGAATACTACCAAAAACTGTTGAATGAAAGCAATGGAAAAGTTGAAGTAGACGATTGTACAATGGTAGAAGGCCCAGTTGAAGAAATAATGGAAAACGAAGTGAAAGAAGCCATGAAATCTTTCAGAAAACGGAAGTCACCTGGGCCAACAGGTCTATCGGTAGATGTCATAAAGGCAGCTGGATGGCCTGCATTGCTTGCCCTACTTCGTATCTTCCAACAATTGTGGAAAACTGAAGAAATGCCAGACGATTTCACGAAAAGCATGACAATACCATTGTATAAAGGAAAAGGCGACCCTCTGAACTGTACATCCTATCGAGGAATCCGCCTAACTGAGCACGGCATTAAAATTTTCGAAAAAATTTTGGAATTAAGGCTGCGAAAACTCATACGAATTAGTGGAATACAATATGGATTTATGCGCCATAGGTCAACAACTGATCCAATTTTCATATTAAGTTGGGATGCAACGGATCCGGGTTTTCCAATAATATCGAATCCGGATCCGGATCCGTACAATTCATAATAACGGATCCGGATCCGGATACGGATCCATAAAATTTAAAATAACGGATCCAGATCCGGATCTTTAATTATTAAAATAAAGGATAATAACGGATCCGGATCCATGAATATGCATTATGAACGCTTAATCTTTTTTAATACCTAAATTTTGGTTCGCAAGTACGGTGCTCATTAGTTTCAGAAGCAGAATTACTGTTAGGATGATGAAATAAGCAAAGCTGCATGAGCTTGGTTCAGTGGTCCGGATTGATCTTAATTCGGCTGTAGTTTGAAAAACTGCGAATCTGGCGTCTTCCTCTCATTAATCGGAAATGCCAAAAGCATTTCTAGTCCTATCTGAAACTATTTTACGCTAACTGATCACGAATCTAAATCGCAATGTAATCTCTGCGCAGCAAAGCTTTCCAAAAGCGGTGGAGGGGTACCACCATATGTACATGATCTTGGGGGTTTTCACCCCCGCAGAATCATTTTTCACCCCCCGCAAAAAATTTTTCACCCTCCCCCCAGAATTGGCGATTTTTCAAGTTTCCTAAACTTACGTGAAAATTCTGAAAATTGGTAGAAAAAGTGTCTTTTTAAGGGTTTTTGGCTGTCTATTTGCTCAAAGTCGCCAAATTTTCGGCGCTTCGCATCATATATTGATGTTTTAAGCGATATATTGGTAAATTTATCCGACTTTTTTCGAAATTTTTTTCGTGATATTATGCTCTAGAAGGATAGAGTATCGTCAGAAACACCAAAAAACGATGTTTTTTACCGCGTACCGGCCATTTGTGGGCCCAACAAAGGCACTTTTGGTTTTCACCCCCCAGAATTCCCATGCTGTGCATGTATGGGTACCACCCAGTGTTTTTTTTGGGCAAGGTCCGTTTATACATGCACAAAGATGGTCCCCAAAAGTCTTTGTACATTTAGTACATGCACATTTTTGTGTACTATAGTACAGTAGCGATTTTAGTGTGGTAAAACAGGGTTTTCGATCTTTGGTAGCGTATTTTATCTAATTTCTGGGTTTCTGACGCCTAGAATTATTAAAAATTGTCTCAAACGGCGCGAAGAGCCGAATAATTTGACATCTTTCCATTCTGAATGCAAATTCTGCTATTTTAAAGATATATAGGACAAACAATTACTCATTTGGGCGCGAAGCGCCCGAAATTTTTGGGAATTTTACACCTTTTTACAGTTTTTGTCTTCCCAAAAATCTTTGTACATTTTGTACACACAAATTTTTGGGTACTATAATATGGTACAGTAGCGATTTTAGTGTATTAAAAACAGAGTTGCTCGACTTTTGGTAGTGTATTTTAGCAAATATCTGCTTCTCTAAGAGCGGAAATCACTATCATCTTAAAAGGGCGCGAAGCGCCGAAAAATTTGACATTTTTCCTTTTGAAATCCAATGCCTGCCATTATAAGGATATATACAACACACAGTTACTCATTTCGGCGCAAAGCGCCGAAAATGTTTGCGAATTTCAGACCTTTTCCGAAATGTTTGTCTTCCCAAAAATCTTTGTACATGTACAAAGACGGTCCCGAAAAGTTTTTGTACATCGAGAAAAATCTTTTCCGAGTACAAAAAAAACTCTGGTACCACACCACCTGTATGAAAAAGCGTCCGCAAACTAAGCATGCGGCGGATAATAAAGAGTTAAAAGCAGAGGAGTCCCAGCAGATCGAAGAAAAGTAAGGAGGTATTCTTGTTAAGCACAGATTGTAGAAGATTCGCGTCAGGCATGTCCACTTTCCTTTGCAGAAAAACGCGCAGATTGCGAAAAGACTGCTTTGAAACATGAAAAACAAGAAGTGCAAATGACAATGGAAGCATGCTTACTCGCTGTTTCATTTTTATGAGAGGATTCCTAATTAACTTATGTACGATTTGAGGGAAAAAATGGAATAACGATGATGCAAGATCAATTGATATAGATGAGCGGTTAGTTGAGCTTATGACTTTGAGCAATCTACCGTTTTCTTTGGTTGCAAAAAAGCTGCTGTTTCTTAAATACAATTTACCTGTCATTGAATTTGAGTATTAAGTCAATCAAAGTAAAACTTTTGTCTCATAATGATGTTGTTCTTTCAATAAAATTCAAGGTTTAATGATATTTTATCATAATCTTTTGGATCCGTTTAGGATCCGTTTTAAACTGTAAAAATAACGGATCCGGATCCGGATTTTTTTAAATACCGGATCCGGATCCGGATCTTAATTTTTCAAAATAGCGGATCCGGATCCGGATCCGGATCCAAAATAATACCGGATAATAACGGATCCGGATCCGGATATCCGTTGCATCCCTAATATTAAGACAATTACAAGAGAAGTGTTGAGAAACACCAACTGCTGCATCACCTGTTCGTAGATCTCGAAAAAGCCTTCGACAGAATACCAAGAGAAACGATCATATGGGCTTTGAGAAGACAGCTAATCCCAGAAAAGCTAGTAAGACTGATAATGACAACA
This sequence comes from Mermis nigrescens, assembly GCA_036768485.1. Lineage (NCBI taxonomy): Eukaryota > Metazoa > Nematoda > Enoplea > Mermithida > Mermithidae > Mermis > Mermis nigrescens. The sequence continues at coordinate 165,674 of JAVLUZ010000521.1, forward strand.
TATCGGTCATCAAAAACAGTTGTCAAGTCAAAGGCTGGCCATAGTAAAGAGATTGACATAACCATAGGCGTACACCAAGGCTCGGTCCTTAGTCCCTTACTATTCATAACGATAATGGAAGAAGCAACCAAGCAAATATACACTGAAACACCCATGGAACTACTATACGCTGACGACCTTGTGCTTACGGCTAAAAATCAAGATGAGATAAAAGAGCGTTTCAAATATGGTTTCCGGTGAGAAACGACCAACTTTGAAGTCCGGAAGATTTCCATGTGCCGTTTGCTCAAAAGGTGTTGGAAATAATTCCGTCCTTTGTACCATGTGCAAGCGGTGGTGCCACAAAAAATGCTCAGGAATACGTCAAAGTTTGAACGCAGTAAAAGACAACTCCAAATGTACAGCATGCACAACTGACGTAGTTTCAGAAATCGTAGAGCCAAACATGCTACAAATCGATGAAATGACGTTAGAAAAGGTCAATACTTTCACATACCTAGGCGACACAGTACAATCCAATGGTGGTGCTGAAGCGAGCGTTAGATGCAGAATCCAGGCCACATGGAATAAATGGAAAGTCGTAGCTGGTTTACTGATGCAAAAGAGTATACCATTACCCACCCGCAGTCAACTGTATCAGCGCTGTGTACGCCCAGTCCTGCTGTATGGATCAGAAACATGGGCAATGACAAATAGCATAGAAAACGCTTTAAACAGAACTGAAATGAAATTGCTTCGTTGGATGCTTGGTTTGCGCCTGGCCGACAAAATTAGCAACGAAGAAATTCTTAGAAGACTTACAATGGACAATATCCAGAATACACTGCGGACTTGCAGATTGCGCTGGCTAGGACATGTCGAAAGAAGCCAGGACGGTAATGTCATATCGGTCAAAAACCTGGTGGCGCCTGGAAAACTGCCAAGAGGCCGGCCGAAGACAACGTGGATGAAGACAATTAAAAAGGACTTGGCTGCCAAAAATCTACGTATGGGAGACACTCATGATCGCGTGAAATGGCGACATAGCATCAAACGTCCAACCCCAATCGGGAAGAACGAAGTAAAACGGGATGAGTGAGTGAGTGATGAGTCAGATGACAGTTACAAGCGAACATTCACCAGAAAAATTCTTTTTCAGGAATTCGAAAGCATTTTTCTAACAAAAAATATGTTATGTATCTAGAGTAATAGCACGCTTAAAGATAGGCTGCTCTGTCGTATCGGTTTTTGATAAGCAAAATATCATCGACGCGATAAATATCAGGAAAGATTAAACCGCTCTTGCAGCCTATTAACACTTCCCGAACGAATCGCGAAAAAGGATGCTTTAAATTAGAAAAAAATCAAATTGTTTTTGCCCGGTTAATGCGCTGGAACGGGTTTTAGCACCATTTTTGACTAAGTCAGCCCACAGCCGAAACATTTTTCTATAATAATCTGAACTGAACGTTTTTTTCCGGTTTGACCCCGCCAGAATCATTACTTTTTCAAAAACCCCACAAAATATGCTGCTTGCAGCATTTGAACGATTTTTTTGAATAAGCGAAAGTAATCAACCAACTAATCAATTTACTTATTCATTGACCATGCATCGTCCGATCTAATTGGATTTATTGGAAATGTTTGGCTATTCTGCTTTAAAAGTCAAAAAATAGTGTTACTCCTTTACCATTGTTTTAAGCTCAAAATTCATTTTAGAAAATTTTGGGGCGAATCCCATCATCTCCACGCAGTAGGTACACGTATGACTCGAACTGCAAACGTTGCTATGCTACTAACATAAGTACGAGTATGAAAGCAAGCTGCCTAGCTTATTGGTCGTCATCAGTGATACTCCTCTGTTCCTGAAAACGGTATAAGAGAGATTGCAATGTTTAATGCATGTATACGAAAAGATTTTGGTGTGTTCAACAAAAACTCCATGAGATGCCGTACCTACCTTTTTTTAAATTGAATCAAATAAGGCAGATTCCTGACTAAAGAGAACCGCAAACAGGATCATTGTAATTTTCTGAAATCAGGGGTGAATCAAATGGGCAGGCACATAGCTGACCTTCCTATTTGGGGGGAAACACCAATTTTCGGGGGGACTAAGGCCAAAAAGGCCGAAAATAGTATAAAATGACATTTAAAAAGTCCTATTTTCCGATTTTTTCCAATTTTGGGGGAGGTCCGAACCACGGTTTTTTTTGTATTCGGCAAAGATTTTTCGCGATGTACAAAGACTTTTGGGGACCGTCTTTGTACATGTACAAAGATTTTTGGGAAGACAAAAATTGCAAAAAAGGTCTCAAATTCGAAAAATTTCGGCGCTTCGCGCTGAAATGAGTAATTGTGTGTTCTATATATCTTTATAATGGCAGAAATTGCATTTCAAAAGTAAAAATGTCAAATTTGCCGTTTTAAGACGATTCTTAGTGATTTTTGCCCTTAGAAACCCGGAAATTAGCTAAAACACACTACGAAAAGTCTAAGAACTCTGTTTTTACACACTAAAATCGCTGCTGTACCATACTATATTACCCAAAAATTTTGTGTGTACAAAATGTACAAAGATTTTTAGGAAGACAAAAACTGTAAAAAGGTGTAAAATTCTCAAAATTTTAGGCGCTTCGCGCCGAACTGATAAAGTATTTGTCATATATATCTTTAAAATGGCAGAATTTGCATTTAGATTGGAAAAATGTCAACATTTTTCGGCGCTTCGCGCTGTTTTCAGATAATTTTTAGTAATTTTTGGCGTCAGAAACCCAGAAATTAGCTAAAATACACTACCAAAGATCGAAAACCCTGTTTTACCACACTAAAATCGCTACTGTACTATATTATAGTACACAAAAATTTGCATGTACAAAATGTACAAAGACTTTTGGGGACCATTTTTGTACATGTACAAACGGACCTTGTACAAAAAAACACTGGTCCGAACCCCACATGCCCCAAGCGATACGTACCGTTAGCGGAAAGTATAAAAATGTAAAACTTGTTTCAAATGTCGTACCGCCTCTGTCTCGTACGGCGAAAGTTTCCGTACGTTTAGTCGAGCCACTTAGATGCGGCACAGCCTTTTGTTTGACACTTAAATTTTCATAATTCATTTCCCAGTCGTACGGATCGTCCATTTTAATGGCCAGTCTGGACATTACATCACGAAGACACTTGGAAAGAAATTCGTAATTTGGTTCGTCGTGATAGCTGAGAAAACAAAAGAAGGAACGATACATACATGATCATGGGGGTGAGGCGGTTTCAACTCCCCTGAGCTTAGAAAAACTGATAGCGATACAGCGATTTTGGCCAAAAAACCATTACTGTATAGCCTTTCTTGGGCTAAGAAAATTAGCTATACAGCCTTTTGGGGCTCAGAAAACTAGCTATATAATCTTTTTTGAGCTCAGAAATGCTATTTAGTTGTCTTTTCTGAGTTTCAAAAGGATATACAGCTATTTTCTCGGCTCCAAAAAGGGATTAATAGCTATTTATAGTCCAAAAAGGCTATATAGGTATGTTTGCGAATCCAAAAAGGCTATATAGCTAGTTTTCTGAGACCAAAAAGGCTATGTAGCTAATTTTCCGACCTCGAAAGGACTATAGAGCCGTTTTTACGAAGCGCGCACAGCTATCTAGCAATTTTTGGTTCCACCCCTGAAAGTTTGACCTTGCGCACCTATGGAACGATAGTTCATTAGCCAGGTAAGCAATAAGATGCTATAGACTAATCCGCTTTCTTCAATCAACTTCCTCTTCACATACATAGCTAATCCTGCACCTATGAATTTATCGCAATGATAAACTTATGCTAAATATTAAATAATGATTACACAATTATCAGATCACTATTTCGAATAGGAACTGGGTTGTGCTGAATGAAATTTTCTTGAAAATGCAATCATACAACAAGCAGCGCATGGGACTTTTGAGGTGTGAGACCAAAATATTTTTCTGAAGTGGCGTTTTGGGCTTAAAAACGACGGATACACGTGAAAAACGCCATTTTCGACGTTTCTTGGCGATGCCTTTCGTTCAAGACGGTGAAAACAAAAAAAATTTCAAGAATAATATCAATGGAATAGAACAAAATAAATTCAAAAATGGCTATTTGGTGCAAAGTACCGAAAAATTGATAATTTCAAGCCGAAAAAACGCTGAAAAGAATGCATTATTTATTTTTTTAGAAAATGACAAATCCTGTGGGATGAAAAACTTTTTGGAATGTAGGAAGCGAAAACCCCCAAACAACCCACAGATCGAGTATGAATGCAATCATATGGTAACCGCTTCGAGAGGTTATCGCAATATTTACGCTAATGCATCAGCTAAATAGAGAGATCCTTGGTTCTAATTGAATGAAGTAGATTTACAGAAAAAAATTATATTGAAGTTTGAGTATTAACAATGAACGTCCTAATTACTTTCTGACTTTAATAATGCGATCTCCTTAGAAATTTCTTTGTAGACCTTGAGCGGAAAATTGCTGCAAGAAAACTCAAGCGATATTTACCCACCTTAATTTTTCTAAATGCGCGTAAAACTGACGCATCTCATCTGGCATAGGTTCTAGAAACTTTTCTGAGTTAATTTCTTCCTTCATTTTCCCGACTTCGTCTTTGTCTTTAATTTTCCTCCATGGCAGTGCACCTGATTAAACAAAGTGCGACTGTTTTGATTCAGAATGAAACTATTTCGATTCATGACACAAAGGAAACGAGCGTACCTAACGTAAAATGTTCATGAGAAATAAGATGAGGAAGGTTACAGAAATGCATTGAAAAATGCAAACGCTTCAGTAATGTATGAGGCAAAAATCGTAATCTAAAGCAGCAATTTAATGCGACGAATCTAACTAAGAAGCATGGAGCCAACCCAGATTTAGCCTTTATACTAGAAGTGAAGCTAATTTCTTGTGACTTTTACTGATCAACAATAGATGACCTAAATTCGGGAATGCTGATTTGACTGATGACAATTTTATAAATAATTCATATTTTCGATAAGGAGCGATAACAATGAACTAACATTATTGCTATATTTTTTCGTTATGAACAAGGATAAAATACATAAATACGCTGTTAAGGCATACAAATGCAAATTTAGAATTAACTACGTAGTTATACTTAAAAAATTCATTTGGCTTTGTCGGACCAATTTTCTTCAGTTGAGGTCAACACTAAATAGTTTTAATGTTTGTGATGTGTTTTTCTAACTTCCTTCAATTACGTTTGTAAAAATTAACTGAATTACTAAAAGGTATGTTCTAAAGTCATATTATTTTTTTAAAAAAGACTAGCGAATTATAAGTGAACTATACAATGAAAGAAAAGTCAGAAGCGGCAAAAAATAAGATCCGACAATACGAGGCGAAACAGTTAGCTAATTATGTACTAGTATCTCGAGTTGTCGTCGACTCTTCAACGTTTTTTGAAAGCACATACATGTGATACAAAATTAGCATTTCAAAAGACATATACAATTTTATAAACATCAGTGATAAATGGATTAACGTAATAATTAATGAGATGCTCTAATTAAAAGCTATTCGTCAGTAAAATTCAGAATATTTTACTGACCAAGCTTTTCGTGGAGTTAAGTTCATTAATTTTTGAATGACCTTCTACGGTAGGCTACCTCATTCTTGCGCCTCGATCAGAAATCAGATATTTGAAAAATTCGGCAAAAAATTATGCTCTCTTAAGCAATTTGAAATGGAAATTAGCGTTAAGCATTTTTCTTAACATAGTTTGAATTCTGGTTACATAAACAGGGTGCTTGAAAAGCGGTACCGCACTAAAAAAGTTATAGGTACTATTGTCGTGTATACATAAAATTAGCGATTGAAACTTTCTAAGACTGTAATTAAATGTTCGTTTGCTCGTTCGGCAAAATTTTATAAAATGAGAAGGATTCCTCCTGAATCCAGAAATTTTCTCCAAGACCTTCGACTTTGCCGCAAAAACTTTTTTAAAGATTTTTATCATAATGTTATATCTGACAACTCGTAGAAAAGTTAAACAAAAGTTGGAGCACAAAATGCAGATCAAACTACTGCACAAGAAAAAGCAAATTTTTCGGTCTGAAAACGCAGTCAACAAAAAATCAATGACTTTGTCGATCAATTTAACCGCCGTCTTAATGTGACTGTCAAAAATGATAGAGGCCATTGTGAGTCTCACTTACTAAAGCAAAAATACTCTATTGTTAGAAAAAAATTTCACATTTGTTTTTAATATTTTCCTGCTCCATACGCTGAAAATTTCAGCGGTCTAATTTAAAACAAACTTTCTGCGCCAAAACTTGAATTAAATAGTTTTAGGAGAAAATCCCTGGATTTAGGATATCTTTATCATGCTATAGAATTTCACCAAACAAGCAAAGAAATATTTGACTAAATTCTTTCTAACTTTCAGCTGCCAATTTGAAGAATATGTACGCTACAGCAGGCCCATAGCCAGGGGGGCGGGGGCGCCCCCCCCGCCCCCGAAATGGAAAAGAACTTTTGTTTCTCCCGAGGATCCCCCAAAAGGAAAAATGAAAAATTGGCGAAGTGCGTCTGAAACACCGCAAAAACAGGTTTTTAGCGTACTTTTGAGCTAGTGAGTTTATGACATGAAAAAACATGAAATTTTTCCGGCGTTTCGCGCCGTATTTATTGTTTATATATCTTTTTTGTCTTCTAGCCCGCTCAAAACCGCTCAAGTTTGAACTTGACATGCAGAATATGTCAATTTTTTCGGCGCTCGGCGCCGAATCATTCATTATCTGTATTGTTTTTCTCTGTAAAGCACTATGATCAAGTACAAAGGCAATAGATAAGAGATAATTCGTCGATTAAGTGATGAGGAATCAGTTTAAATGATAAATTTGTTGTATATCAATATAAAATAAAGTGAAAAATTTTTAGAAAAACTTTTTTTGAAATTTTTCTTCACCATCGTATAGAGCTCGCCGAGATACGCTCAAAACTGTCTTTATTTTCGCCCATCTCCTAATGGTTCTCGAGATAATGGCCTCAAAAATTTTCGCTTTCCCTGAAATAAAATCCTGGTTACGGGCCTGCGCTACAGTACGTCCGATATCATTTTTCAAACACCCTGTATTCATGTACATAAATGAATAGACGATTTATTTTACTGATCATACTGAAGCGAGAAGCAATGCCATCGTCTGAAAAATCTGTAGTTACTTCTTAAGGTTAAATAAACTTTCGCTGTGATTTGCTACAATACGATGCAAAGAGTAAATGCGCTTGGGAAAAATCAAGTAATAAAACCTACCTTGCATGAATTCGTTCATCATGTAAAAGAGAGACCAGAGATCGTCTTGCCTACCCATTTCCTGAAACAAGTAGAACCATCGACATTTTTTGAAAGAGGAAATATAGAGCGACATAATTATTTGCTTTCATTAAGTTACTCTTGATATCGTTTTTTGGTTTACAATTTAGTAAACACCACTTTTTTGGTAGGTTACGACAGAAAAAATTGTGAACTATACCCAAAAAAAGGTGTTTAGACTCTTCCCTATAATTTTCATTCTGTCTGACTTAGAGTGATGCGGTTTAAATTATTTGATAAAAACGTGGCTACAATGATCTTTATTTGTGCTTTTGAATTGTTAGAATTTGTTTAATGCAACTAACTTTTGCAAACCATACTTTTTTGTAGAATAAAAACGCAATTAAAGCGCGGCATGATGAAATATCATAAAAATAAACTAAAGCGGACAACAAAATTGACAATTCTGTTTCTAAGAACATTATACAGTAGAGTAAAGATGCTTTCAGGACTATTGCAAAAAAATAGATTGGCGTCTCAAGCAGAGATTTACTAATATATGCCACTAGTCAGGGTAGTATTTAAGAGGGCGGGGAGCCCCATAATCTAAAAAATTTTTGGAAGGTATGATAATGCATGGTAAGATGAAAAATTGCATCTCTGCGTCATATAATCTTCAAATTTTCGCACAAGTAAATCAATGAAGCTTTACAATTTTGTTGTTACATATATGTTTGTTCTTTAAAAAAACGTTTACAATTTAGCGAATGTCTAGCACAGCTATACCTATGCTCAAAGCATTTTGTACCCTTTCTTGCCACCCTATACATAACCATAGCCCTAAAATTTATGCAGGCACGCAGTTTTTCCTTAGCTATTCTCAACCTGATTTTGTGTACCTCCAACTTTCATTTGTTCAATTGCCTCTATTCAACAGGTTTTTTTTGTATTCGACAAAGATTTTTCCCGACGTACAAAGACTTTTTGGAGACCGTCTTTGTACATGTACAAAGATTTTTGGGAAGACAAAAACTGCAAAAAAGGTTTGAAATTCGCTGAAATTTTCGGCGCTTCGCGCCGAAATGAGTTATCATGTGTTCTATATATCTTTATAATGTCAGAAATTGCATTTCGAGAGGAAAAATGTCAAATTTTTCGGCGCTTCGCGCCGTTTTGAGACGATTATTAGTGATTTTTGCCCTCAGAAACCCAGAAATTAGCTAAAATATACTACTGAAGGTCGGAAAACTGTATTTTTGCCACACTAAAATCGTTATTTTTTTATATTATAGTACCCAAAAATTTGTGTGTATGTATAAGATGTACAAAGACTTTTAGGGACTATATTTGTACAAGTACAAACGGAGTACAAACGGACCTTGTACAAAAAACACTGCTATTCTACCCAGCATATCTATGTAAGAGAAAATTTCAATATCGCTAGATGGACAATGTCGAAAAAATCAAAACGAGGGTGGATACAAGAAATGGATGCGCACACAAGGTGTATGAGAAGTATCCCCCTTTACCAAGACCTTTAAAAAGCATACCCCTCAGACCATTTTCGGGACAAAACTCATTTTAATTACCTATAATAATTATTTTTAAACCAGTAGACTGCTCATTTCATTCATCCAGACACACTTTTCCATTCGTGCATATTTGATGGTCCAAGTCCTTCCATCGCCCTAATTGTTCTTTGTTTTCGTGCAAGGCTAACCACGAATATTTATGAACGGAGGTAAGGAATAACAAAAATATCTAAACGATCGATTAATATACGATCAATCGCTAGAAGAAAAATTTGACATCAAATAGGTGACAAAATTAGCTATTTACCCCTCCCTCCCAGGGAAGCTTTAAGCTTGGTTCATCCCGTCACAACTTTTGATCGTGTGCATGTATGATGTCAAGCTCAAATTTCGAAAATTTTCAAGAAAAATAAAGGCAAAGAAACATTCAGAATTCTAAACTAATTGAAATCGAAAAACAGCGATAGACATGAATGTGAAAATAATAGGCACAAAATACGTCTGAAACAGCGAGAGAGAAAATATTCGAAATATTATAAACACGCAAAGTTCATATAATTGTTTTGTATCCCCAACACAACCGTGACCGTCTATTGTCAAAATCTTTGCTTCTAAGAAATATAAGTAAAAAGTCTGAATTCCAAAAAAGCTACCTACACAAGGACATAACGACGAAAGTCTTCACCTTATTTTTATGAGCAGCGAGCGACGCATAGCGTACAGTACCCCTGAAGCCGGCAGCGCTTCGTGGCGTCCTTATTTCGCCTTTAGCATTGACGTACTGTCGTGAAAGACCAAAATCTAACATATACACGTTTCTATTGGTCGTGGAAGTACGGCCGAGGGCAAAATTAGACTGAATGAGAAATTGACTAATAATGCATTTTTCGAAAACACATAGTGTAAACAAATTTTGCAACATATGTAGATCCTTGGAGAAGAAATTTTATTTAAATTTTATGTAATTCAAGTAAATATTTTATTTAATTTTTACTTAATTTAAAAATATCTCAGATCCCTAACTCCTGCATCGAGAATATAGTAGCTGAATGATCGTTTTGTGAATAATTCTATAGTGCACTTAAGACATGCACAGCATGGAAATTCTGGAGGTGAAATTTTAGAGTACCTTTTTTAGGCCCTAAAAATGGTAAATACGCGTCAAAAACATCGTTTTTTGGCGTTTCCGATAATGTTCAATCTTTCTAGAGCATAAAAACATGAGTATATGGCGCGAAGCGCCGAAGATTCGACACTTTTAAGCAAAGAGATAGCTAAAAATGGTTAAAAAGTACTTTTTCAACGAATTTCCAAGAAAATTTTAGAAACTTTTGAAAAATCGCCAATTCGTGAGGAGGGGGTTAAAAAACTTCTGCCGAGGGTGCACGTTTCTCTGAGGGGGGGGGTGAAAAAACCCTCCAAACCCCCCTCAGATCATATATGGGACAGTTAATTGACTCCTGTCAGTGACACAAACCTTGCATCAATAGGACTTAGGCACTATATTTGGCTATAAGTGATTCCCCGTTTTCAAGAAATTTTAATTTACTTGCAAAAATCTTTGCCAGTTCACAAGAGAATCAACTGCGTAAAAAACACTTGAAGCACAACACATCAACACAGACGGCCTTCTTTCAGTCTACGATTAGCATTATGACGCTTCTGCTACCTATTTAAGTTATTATGTAAGGTGCGTAGGCAGAAACGGAATTAGTTATTAACTAATGCTGCCCAGATTTATAAAACAAACATTTTTTTAACAAAAAATACATTATAGCATTATAAGTACGAGCTACGACTAGAAATGCACGTAGGGGGACGGGGGTTTTAGGGTCTAGACCCCCAGAACAAAAAAATGGGAAATTTCTCGGGAAAATGAGGCAAAATGAACGGATGAAAATTTAAAATTTTCTTTAAAAGTGCTCTAAACTGACTGGAAACTGTATAATAACGCAGTTTTAACCCTATGTTAGCGCTTAAACCAGTTTTTAAGGTTATTTTGGCCCTAAAACGTAATTCTTGACCCCCAGAATGAAAAAAATGGGAACTTTTTCTGAGAAAAAAATAGGCAGGGCTGCAATCGATGAAAATGGAAAATTATCTTCAAAAGTGCTTGAAATTGATCAAAAACCGTAGATTAACATAATTTTAACGCTGTTTTAGCATTTAAACCAGTCTTTGACGTCAATTTGGCACAAACAAGCTAAATATTCGACCCCTCCCGGCTGATCCCCAGATATGCTGTGCATCTATGGTTACGACGACCGTTGTTCAGCCTCTTAAAATGCCATTGTATCGTATAATTATTGTACTTAATTTACAAATACATTTTCTCGAATAAAATGATTTTGACCATGATTTACGTGGATAACTCATCGTGCATGGTGGCTGATTGACAACAAACGTACAATCTGCTTAAAAAATTATATTTCCTCCATAGATTAGGTAAACTAGAGTGAATAGGATCTTTCCCAACCAGGCTTAAAAATCTGTTGCAACAATCACTGTTCTCCCAAAATCGTCTGACAGTAACTGATTTCCCAGAATTTCCCGCAAAGGTAGGTAACACCCCAGTCACCCTCTCATTGCATGTGCACAATTGTGAGGTCATGAGCTACAGCTAAAAGCTTAAGCCATTCGAATGCAATATTAAGCTCTCGAGATCTAACGGCGAAGCTGCGTAAATATAGCTGCAAGTATTCAAAAATCGACTTACGGGCTTAATATCTCGGTGCAAGAATCCAATCTGATGTATGTCTTCTATGGACTTCAAAATTTGCAGTGACAACCGAATGCTAGTCGACATAGAGAAACATTGCCGAGGAGATTCGCGCCTCAAGTCGGCTAAATTTCGACCTTGCAAACTCATAACCAAGTAGTTGAATTTTTCATTTCGTCCACAACCGTAAAATTTGCACGCGTGCTTTTTCCCTTATAAAAGTGGAGATTGCAAGTTGATGCATTAAAAACAGCTAAACATATGTCAACCAATCCAATTTGGAAAAAGTGAAGTTGTATAAAGGCTAAAAAGCGATTAAGTTAAAAATGTACAACAAAAATTAAAAAACCGCATCAAATCAAAAATTTTTTTGTACAAGGTCCGTTTGTACATATACAAAGATGGTCTCCAAAAGTCTTTGTACATTTTGTACATGCAAATTTTTGTGTACTATAATATAGAACAGTAACGATTTTAGTGTGGTAAAACAGGGTTTTCGATCTTTGATAGTGTATTTTAGCTAATTTCTGGGTTTCTGACGCCAAAAATTACAAAAATTTGTCTCAAAATTGGCGCGAAGCGCCGAAAAATTTGACATTTTTCAATTCTGAATGCAAATTCTGCCATTTTAAAGATTTGTAGAACAAACAATTACTCATTTCGCGCGAAGCGCCAAAATTTTTGGGAATTTTACACCTTTTTACAGTTTTGCCTTCCCAAAAATCTTTGTACATTCTGTACACACAAATTTTTGGGCACTATAATATGGTACAATAGGGATTTTAGTGTAATGTATTTTAGCTAATTTCTGCGTCTCTAAAGGCAAAAATCACTAAGAATCGTCTTAAAACGGCACGAAGCGCCGAAAAATTTGACATTTTCCCTTTGAAATGCAATTTCTACCATTATAAAGATACTAGCTGAGCTGCCCGGCGTTGCCCGGGCTGAACTTCGGCCTGATAGCTATATGGACTTGTCTCTTGTATTTTTCATTTTTCGGGACATTTAATGTCTTTGAGATATTTCTAAAAAAATTAAAGGTAAAAACCGTATTTTATTTTTTGGATTTTTTAAAAATGATTTTTCGTCAACCATTTTTGTGATCAAATCCATATTTTTCACGTTACATAATGGTTTTGAAAACGTTTTTGCCAAAATCATATTTTTGATGTTTTGGGATGTTCTGGAAATTTTTTGGTTAAACCCATATTTTTGATGTTTTGGGTTGTTTTGGAATAATTTTTCGGTCAAACCATATTTTTGATGTTTTAAAAATTTTTTGTTTGTTGTAGCAAAGGGTATCGTAACCCAAAAATTGTGTAAACTGAATTTATTCTGATTTTCGAAATTTGGCGAAAAATCGGATGTGTCGAAATCGACCATGCTTTTGCATAGGGACGCCTCCCGCTTCACCCCTATACAGGGTGCATGGATGGGGTTGGTGAAATTTAAATGTCGCTACTACACCCCCAGCCGGTAGGTCGAGCTCGGGCCAAAACGTCAGCCCACCAAGTGTTATGGAGCCGAACTTTCACAAATATATAGTAGATATAAAACACACAATAACTAATTTCGGCGCGAAGCGCCGAAAATTTTTCCGAATTTTAGACCTTTTTTGCAATTTTAGTCTTCTCAAAAATCTTTGTACATGTACAAAGACGGTACTGAAAAGTCTTAGTACATCGGGAAAAATCTTTGCCGAATACAAAAAAAACAGTGCTTCAAATAGCCATAAAAGAATCAAAATGAACTCGATTCTATCATTATGTAGTATGTATGCACATGGGCGTAGCCATAGTGATGGAAATATCGATCGAAAAAAATAAAATGCTGCGAAATGTGTAGAAAACGCATGTGAATGTGTAGGCTAATTGGACAAAACTAGGTGAATAAGTAGTTTTTCGTGATTTTTAGCCATCTCGATTCCACACCTGGGCAATGGGTCCAACCCGGTATCAACGGTAGGCCGTTCGGTTTCAACGGTCAAGGCTGCAAGTATCAGCAGGAATTTTAAGTAAAAAATCAAAGGCAAATGCGAAATAGAATCAAAATATATTAAATTACAATAAATGGAGGTAAATAATATAAAACCATGCGTATCAATTTACTAACTAACCAATACAAATCAATCAATACATACTAAATAATCAGCTAAACATCCAACCAATTAACCAAGCAATCAATCAAACCAATCAGCTAACCAAACAAACAACCAACTAAACAAGTAGCCAGCCAACCAACCAACCACATAGTTCGACTGACAAAGCAAAGATACATAACGCACATAGAAATTCACTATTTATTTGAAAATCGTGAGGTAAATTTTCAAACCAAAACAACCCTTTTTGAAACTGGCAACCAACTAGTGCTGCACACTTTGCAAATTTTGCTACCCAGGTAATTCGGGTACTCGGGTAGGACTAACATAAGGTGAGAATGCAAGGGACACCCTGTTTCTTCGGCTAAGGTGATCGAGGGCGGAGCGCTCAAGCGTCCCGCATCGGGGTTTGGGGCGGCCCCGGAAAATTTTGTAAAAAGAGCAATTTCAAGTAGAATCGTAACGTCTAAATTTTTACAAAATTGGTCGAATTTTGTTCAGAATTCAGCCTAGAAACAGTCAAGTTAATCACCAAAATTCATCACCATCGTCAAAAAATAGTCATTCTTGCCATTTGCAACCGGCTTTATAAAGACAAACAAAACGATGATTAGCAAAGTGGCGCCAAATTATTTTCATATCTTTTCATGATGTTCAGTTCAAATCACGTTTAGAGTTTTGATAGAAAGAAAGATAAATCAATGAATTCGTATGAATTTTCCGGCTGATACAAGCTTTTAAATTTAATGCTTGGACTTAAAAAGGTGAAATAGCACTGGCTTACCGAATCGATGCAAAGCACCAAAAGCTTTTGACTATTTTGCATTTATGAAATTTTCTTGGGGCATTATAAAGGCACAGAAAATATTGGACGCTGATAATATCTTACATTTTTATTGCTTTTTCACCAAAAAATCTTTGTGCGTTAACAATAACGGTCCTAGCAGGTATAAATACAGCCTGAAAATTTAGTTGATCTCTAAAAATCATGATTTAAAGTCTTTTTCGATTATCCTGAAATTTTTTAATTTTTCGGACTCTATGTACAAAAATATCTAAGCTAAGACGGATGTTGGTCTCACCATGTGCTCATTATTCTGGGCCAAATTTGCCCCAGATTAAGTTCGAAGCTCAATATAAACTTAATTTAGCGAAAGTCATCTCGAGCTGGAAAAGATTATGTAAGTTTTCTATACAAAAATTTACGAGAAACACAAAGATAAACGGAAAACGCATACATGTATTCAGCTCAATGTCCAATTTTATTTCAGGGATTACAAAAAATTTTGAAAACGTATATAATCGTCTCTACGCAATTTATGAAACTCTGGCGCGATGCGCCGAAAATTTTTGACGTTTTCATACCTTTAAGCTGAATTTCAAAGCGTTCTGAAGGTAAGCAATATACAGAAATTATATCTGGCGCGAAGTGTCAAAAAAGTTTTATATTTGTATCCTTTTAAGCTCAATTTCGCAGGTTTTTGAATATAAGCAATGCAGTAATCATGCCTGGCGGGAGGAGCCGGAAGTTTTTGGAAGTATTATCGTATACTAAATATTGCAACTTTCTGAATACAAGCATAGCTGGCGCAAAGCACCGGAAAGTTTCGACTTTTTTATATCCTCTTAAGCTCAATTCTGCATCTCTCTGAATAAAAGCAATATAAATTAAATCCGGCGAGAAGCGCTTGAAATTTTTGATGTCCTCTATTCTGTCAAGCTCACCTTTGCAGTTTTACAAAGGTAAGCGAAGCAGGAATCAAAACTGATGCGAAGCGCCAAAAAATTTGGAGGTTGTTATGTTCTTAAGCTCAATTTCGCGCCTTGCTGAAGATTAGTAATGCAGAAAATTTGATCGTGCAAAAAATGTTATTGAAAAAATAAATTTAAATATGTATTAAATAGTAATTTTTATTGAATTAGTGGCGCGAAGCGCCGAAAATTTGAACATTTTTACGCTGAGGAACGTCAAAAACCTAGATAGTTTCATAGGTGAAAATTCTAAAAAAACTTTCAGATGGAGATTCTTCCCTTACCACTCTCTAAACACGGTTCTGTATGCATCATGTAATGAGTGAGGTCGCTGAACACCTTATTATCAAAGTAACAGATTTAATGCGATAGTGCACGCATAGTTTACTGGAAAGAGTTTCCAAAATCAAGATAAAATCAAAATCCATTTAAGAACAATTTTACGAACCCGAAGAACTGATGTTTCTGCCTGAGTTTTATCAAGACGACAATAATGTCGAAGTTACATCTGTGAGCAAGTAATGATCAGCTTCCAAACACATTTCAAATAACATCAGGATTATGCTATATACCATACTGTGGTTCAACTCTAATTTTAAAAACAAGACGTCGTTAGATAGGTTAATCCGATTCCTAGTTAATTTCGCGTGATGTCAATTGTCAGATTAAAATTTTTTTCATTGGCATTCGGGTGGTACCCGCCTGGTACCCGGGTAGTGGAATTTTTCTACCCGGGTACTCGTATACATGTCGGGTACCCGGTGTGCAGCTCTACAACAAACCAAAATTTTTTGCTCCCGGTATCAATGGGAAGACCGGCCATTGCCCAGGTATGCCCGTATCATGATTTTCCGAATTTTTCCGTCACTCTAAGCCGGATAATAGTCGTTATTGACGTTCGCTGAGTTTCTATCAGATTAAGAACCTTGTTTTTGTGTCAGGCGCCAGAAATATAGTGAAGCTTTATCGAGTGTTACAATACAATCATTTTTTAGTAAAAACGTAGCAATTTCAGTTGTTTCTCCCCATTTTTTCTGCATACTTTTATAATGCCCAAAATGAAGTTCAAAAGAACGAAAACATTTCATTTTTAGACCTATTCTTATGTTATTTCTGTTTAATAAGTTCCGACGGAAACATTTTCAATTTTCCGACCTATCACTATGTTATTTCTGTTTAATAAGCTCCAACAATGAGTTTAGAAGCTTAAATCAGAAGAAATATATTGACGCTTCTAACCTATTCAAGTAATTTGACACTTTATTTTTCTATAGCAAAAAATTTGAAAATATTTTGTACCAATTTGACAATTTTCTGCTTTATTTTTCACAACAAAGCACAAAAGTTGTTCCCGACGTAGGGACAACGATATCACTCCAGCCCAGACCATATATGTAACGACTCGAAATTTCGGGTGGGGTCTCCGTCCATTTTTCGGGGATTGGGGTAAATAACCTCCAATTTCTGGCCTATAATGGCAAAAAAACACTTAAAAGTGACCAAACGCGAAAGTTTTTGCCAAAAATCGGGAGAGAGTTGGAAAATATCGTGACTGTGGGATTGGCGGATACCAACTTTGGAAGGAGATCCCCTAACTCTCCTCGTAAATGTATGACCCAAACCCCCAGCCGTAGGAGAGAGGATGTCCCTAGTATTCTCATAATAACTAAGGTCCTATTCGGGTACATACCCGGATACTCGAACCACCTGGATAATGAAATGGCCGGGTGCCTATGCATTTTTAACTTATCTAATTCTCTTAAAATTTGAACCGTCTCACAAAAATTCTTTCGTGGATTCGTAAAAAAAGACATCACATCCTGCGCGATGCAAACTAAAGTAAAAAATTCACCCAGTGGCATTTCAAACCATGCAAATCAAAGCATTTAATGCAATGTAGTCTTTAAAAGAAATTTATATGTGTGCTCCCAGAACCAAAATCCTGGCTACGCCACTGATTGGGTCACAACTTTTTTTTAAACACCCTGTCGTATAGGTATATACATTATGCACTTTACCTTGGAGCCTCCTAAGTACTGCCACTTCCATTTTCAACACTTGCTTGCTCGCCTTGCTTGATTCTACCTTAACAGCCACCAATTCCATTAAAGCATTCAAATCAACGGCTTCATAAATTTCTCCGAATCCACCGCCACCAATTTTGGCTCTGATTCGCCAACGATCCCTGATCATTTGACTTGGTTGTAAAATTTCTCCCTCACTGGAACTAGTCATCGCACTGTATTAACCGACCACGTTTTCTTGTTAGAGCATCAAATTATAGCACGGTAGTATGAATTCTAATGGTTAGATAATAAAGTTGATAGCACATCCGATGAATCAGTTACACTATAGACATGGCACTTTGCTCCGTCGTTTGACTAATTTATGTGCCACCTGAATCGGAACTATAAAAATAACCGTAAAATAGCAATATCTCACTGAAATACGACCGAAAGCAAAAGTCAATATTTTCTATGAGTTCTTCTATTTTTTATGGATAAAAATGACGAAACGTTATTTTGATCATTTGACTTCTAAAAAACGGCCCTAACCCTCAAAATATAGCCGAGGACTGTAAAAAGAGGTTAAAAGTATACTTAAAAAACCTTTCTATCTGAGCTAACTGCATCCACAGGAACGACGATGCTTACGTACTATGTTGTGCAGCCTCGAAACTAATTTAAGTGACATAAGGATTAGGTATGCCAAATAACACTTTGAATCGTGATTACATGAACATTATCGGCCAGATTCTAGCAATCGGACCGCATATGCAGGGTCCACAGAAAGAATCAGGCTTATTTAATGCAGGTATTGCAATAAATTATGTCGAAAACTTAGATGCAACGCCCCTTTAAACTTTACAGCAATTGAATATACGGGCATCAACTTTAGAGTTAACCATTCGCATCCTCAACATTTGAGACTTTTTATCTTCCCGACCTTGAGAAAAACTTCCTTTTTATGGTCCAATCAAAATTTCGAGCCATTTCAAGCAACTAACAGAACAAAACAATGCAAGCACACAAAATGAACAAATTAATGATTGGAAAAATTGTTTCTGCAAACGAACAACGAATCTTACAGTCTGCCTCTAAGCAAGAGATACTGTACGTTTATTATATCTAAATGTATTTATCTTTCATTTCGCTCTCTATATCATAAAAGCGCATGGAGCTGGCGCACAAACTATAAATAAGCTTGCACACGTTAAAACTGAAAAAATAAGCCGCACAAAATTTGGAACTCCATGAGCTACAAAGACAGGGTAGTTTAGTTAGTAATGCTGTACCGCAATACAGCTTGAACATTAACAAAGTATCATACAAATATGTGCTGTGAGCCGATTCGAGGTTAAAACATCAAAACAGGCTAAATTGGACTTTTGCAAAATGTGTTTCCCGGCTAAGGACCAGTCTAACTAGAGCAATGCTACGTTCAGATTTTCAAGTGGATTGAATAAAAAGCAAGAATAGTTACGCTATTACGTCAGAAGGCATTATGTTAAAAACGAAACAATGATGCAATACGAAAAGCGCTTAGTCTTTTACTCCAGTACAGAGCGATTTCTAATACGGCGAAAAAATATAGCAGGAAAAAACCTGCTAAAGTCAATCAGTCGAGCAAATAGCATATAATTAAATCGCTGTTATTTGTTTTTTATGAATGAAACAAGTAGCAGTTGCTATGCCGTTTAAATTTTAGTTACGATTTGAAAGCATTTTTAAGACGAATATATGCTGAATGCGCATAATACAATGGAAACCGTTGTAAAGCGAAACTAAGTAAATTACTTGTTCTATAAGTCAGTCAAGTATCAAAGTTTGCTAGTCAATAAACTTTAAGCAGGCCACCAAGGCAGCGCGCGCAAACAGCCAAATGCGCCATAACCATTTATAACAATCAATTAAGCATAATCCACTTCAACCTTAAAACTTTAAAACAATTAGCACAAAATACTCTTCTTTCAACTACTAAGCCCTTTAGGGTCATTAAATAGCAAGCAGAATAAATAAGTACTTCTAGTTAGAATAAATCAGTCACGATTAAACAGGAAAGTAGTTTAATCTTTCTTTCGTCCCCTCTTTGTACATGCATACGGTACATACATGCATGTAGGGGTGAGGGTTATTACCCTCCGCTGAGAGTCAGCCGAACAAGTAATGTCCGGCGATTTTGAGCTGATGAAACGTTTTTTGCATCATTTTTGAAGTCAGAGGCAGTAAAAATGTCCAAATTTTTGACAGCGCTTCGCGCTGGATTAACAATTTAATGTACTTTTCACTCAAAAAGCGCCCGAAATTGATGAATTATTGTATTTTTTAGTGTTGAAAGCACGGTTTTTTTGTATTCGGCAAAGATTTTTCTTAATGTACAAAGACTTTTCAGGACCGTCTTTATACATGTATAAAGATTTTTAGGAAGACAAAAACTGGTTTGTCCCATATATTTTTAAAATGGCAGAATTTGCATTTAGAATGCAAAAATGTAAATTTTTCGGCGCTTCGCGCCGTTTTGAGACAATTCTTAGTAATTTTTGGCGTCAGAAACCCTGAAATTAGCTAAAATACGCTACAAAATGTCGAAAAACCCTGTTTTACCACACTAAAATCGCTACTGTAACATATAATAGTACAAAAAAATTTGCATGTACAAAATGTACAAAGACTTTTGGGGACCATCCTTGTACATGTACAAACGGACCTTGTACAAAAAAAACACTGGGTAAAAGTGAAATAATGCAGTCAACATTGAATAAAAATGCTTTAAAAATGCGATATTACTACGAGAAAACGTTTTATAGGCTATTTTGTCCATTTCGATCGTTTAAACAGCAAAAAAAAGTCATGCAGGTCAAAGTTACTGTTTGTATTTCTGGAATTTCGCCCCCTCCCCAGCCGACCCTGACCTTGTGCACCTATGATAAGGTACTAACCTATCTACATACCTACCTATAAAGGTCTTTACATTTTCAACAATACATACCTTATAAATATGAGCCGAGATGAGCCAAAAAACCAGGGCGTAGCTGTGAAGGGATAGGTCAACAATGATACACCAAAGCAACAAAATTGATAATTCTAAATAGGTTTTAGCACTTTTTTTTGAGAAAATAAGCCCAATATACAACATATTTGTTTAATATAATTGATATCAAGTCAGTTTTTTTAAACTTTTTTCTTCAATGTGTCAATCTCGCTGAGAGAAGCTCAAAACCACCATTGTTTTGCCTATCTGCAAGTGGTTGTTGAGATATCCAACTTCAAAATTTTTGACCCCCACAAATCATTAGGTCGGCTAAGCTACTGCAAAAAACTAAAATGACGCATAAAATCTATCACAATTTACCTTACCTGATGATCAATTTCAAACAACTCTGCAAAAAAAGAAAGTTTTTATTTTCGTCCAATTTTAGCCTTACATTTAGCTTATTCAACTCGTTTTTTTCTTTTTTGTCTTCTAGATGGTCTCCAAGACGATATATGCACAATATTGCCAGCCTGGAGAAGGGTCAACCACGTACATAAACTTAAGGGTTTGGGGGTTTCCGCTCCCGAAAAATATTTTCACCTCTCCCAGAACTTGCATTTTTCCTGAAAAATCGCAGAAAAGGTGCTGTTTTGAGCGTTTTTAGCTGTTTGCCCAAAAGTATCAGATTTGCCCTGTTTTTAATACATTATGTTCAATTTACTCGAATTTTTTTATATATTTCCGCATTTTTTACTTTATTGCGCTCTAAAAGATAGAGAATCGTCAGAAACACCTACTAATGAAGTTTTATCAAGTCTCCCCCAATTCTTACGGTGTGCATGTCTAGTCAACCAGGGAGCTTTTTAGAACTAAAAATGGGCCTAAAAATGACATACTCGTTAAAATAACTTAATCAAGAGTTTCTAGTTTACTTTTGTCAGATAGTTATAATTGTTATCCATTTTGTACCTCATTCCTACCTTAGTTTTGCCAGGAAATTTCCCCTTTTGTCCTTTAGAGGATAGACCCCCGAAACCCCCCATATGCATGTCTGGTCTGACCCAACAAACCTTCCATATATCATTCCCGCTTCCGCGCCAACTTGCTCGGCAGTCTTGATGAATATACCTGTCAGAGATGTGCCGAGGCCTGATCCCGTCACCGGGACCTGCAAATTTTAATATTGGTGTCAAATGCAAATTGTTGCATAATAAAAACTAATGGAACTGATACTTATTTCAATCAATAGAGCCAACAAGTTTGCACCTAACAATAATCATTGTTGAATGGCGTTGGGTTATTACTTTCAGTCAGTTGCATTCGCATAACATTTACAGTCTGGGGTCTCGGATTTATCGAGTCCTTTCGAGCTAAAATGATTTTTAAAATTGATAAAAAGGTGAAAAAATCGTAATAACTACATGAATTCTTATGTTCTGATCGATTTCAATCATTTTAACGAAAAAGCCTTGACTTTTGTCCATGACCTTTATCTTACATATCTATCCCAGGAAATTCGCCCTCCCCCAAAATCCCACGTGCACATCTGCTCGCAGCTTCAGTAGATGCAGAAGCAGTTCAATATATAACTCGTTACATAATATCGAATTGAAAATTTAATTGGTTCTTGCCTAATGAAATTCTTCATTACGTCAGTTTAATTTCAAGGGCATTCACTTGCTTAGTTGATAAGCTAAAAAACTAAGTGAAGAGAGTGCAATCATAAGCTACTTAGGTACAGCCCCTAATCACCACAAGACAGATAAAATTTTTCAACTGAATATGATCTTACTTTGAGTAAAGGTGATATGCTTAGTAATTATAATTATTTTTTATTTATCATATTAATATCATAATAATTTTATTATAACATTTTATCACAACTATTACGATACATGCCACGAATAAGAGCTCAGCTGGGCGCATATATTACACATATAACGAATGTCAGCATAGAATGTCATACGGCATTATATGGAATGTTTCTAGGCCCCGGCCAGGCCACAGCCCCGGCCCCAGTAAAGAAGGCGGCCCCTATACAGCTTTACTTGATTTATCACAACAGTGAGATCTACATAAGTCAGTTATACATTTTTATTTCTCTATGACTGATAATTAAAAATAAAACATTAAGCAACTGAATCTAAGCTGTTCTAAAAACAAATCAATGCGCATATAGTAAAGACCACATAGAAAATAAATCTTTTATAAATGTTTTAGCAATCACATACCATGGAAATATACATTTTCATAAGAGAACTTAAGACAATCAAAAGGCTAACTTCCGAAATTAGATCAACGCACAAATTTACAGAATACTGCCATGACCACAGTAGGAACGCAGCTTTGAATGGTCTCTCTGACTTATTGATACCTTCAAAAATCCTTTCTTATAGCTAAACGTTTCAGTTAGCTATCATAAAAATTCAGCTTAATAGTAAAAGCGGAGACACCGGCTAAAGGAACATAGTTATAAGCTTCTTGCCCGTTGCTACTTTTTCTTCCTTGGGCAAATCATAGCGCCTCTTGTCCTTTACTAGCGTTCATTGCTTTAACGAAATTTCAGCGGAGAAAGGGAATAGGCATTATAACGCGTAAAGGAACCAAAATGCTATTAATACACTGGGGAGACGAACTGGGACGAAAAATCGAAAATAGCATAGTACAGAACTGCGCATTGCTATAAGAGCAAGATTGAAATAGTACTAAAGATACATGTATAATTCCAGCACACGCGCATTTTGAATGACGCGCACTTTGAATGCTAAACTAGAAATAACAACAATAAACAGGCGACAGGGTCATATAGCTTAAAAAACATTGCAATCAGAGTTGACGAGGGAAGAAAAACAAGAAAAGCTATAATCAACGAAACTGGTGCGCTTAATCGGTTGACTAAAAACGTGTCGTTTGGAATGAACGCGACAACAGGCGAAAAATGGGTTTATATAAATCGCTCATGAGCCAGATTAGATACAGAAGCGCACGGAGGCGAATGAATCGAAGGCCTTATAAGAAATCAAGACAAAGATACCTATGTTCAAGTAGAATTGAGAGATTAAATCGAATTCATGATTGTATGAAAAAAGTTATTTGAAGCAAAAAACGCTTTTTGCTGCGATGGTCGAGTGAAATTTTCCAAGTGCGCAAGCAATTTGCACCCTCTACGCAATAAATCATCTCAGAAAGCAGCGATTATACTCGTGCTCCAGAATGTCAAGCAATATATACCTTGTTCAAACTTTCCAATTTATATTATAAATAACTATGCTTAATGCGATAGTCACGGTTGCTAAATTCGAAAATTGCGTCCAGCTTGATTTCTACTACAATAAAACTTTTTGTGAAGCAAAACGGAAGGTACCGTAGATCGAAAATTATTACTGTGCAGCATACCTGGGCGTGGGAAGTTTGGGGGTATGTACTTCCCCCCCCCCGAGAAACCAAAATAGCCCCTTAAATTCAGTTTTTTGTTTTTTTTGCAATTTTTGATGCCAATGGATAGTGCTCGATGAGAAACGTTAAAAAATGGTATTTTTTCGCCATACCACCATTTTTAAGGCCATTTTTTGACATTTGAAAAAATCTTGCACCCCCCAGAACTTTGGTGCCGCCCACCTACGCTGTGCAGTGCATTATTTATGACTTTCCGTGTTTGTGCGAAATAAATACACACACTTGAAGGCATACGTGGGCAATGGATGACGGTTCGCCCCGTCCAACTTACAGCCAAAAGGGTGGATGGGTCCCTAGACTCTGAAAAAGGTGGGTCTGTCCTTGAAAAAAGCGGGTCTGTCCCTTAAAAAAGGTGGGTCCGTGCCTGAAAAAGGTAGGTCGTTCAGCTTGATCAGTGGGTCAGTCACTGAAAAAAGGTGGGTCCATCCATGAAAAAGGTGTCGAACAGTGTAATAAGATGGTTCCTGTGCATGTTTTGCAAACTGATCATGATATACTGTATCTAGCATTTCCTTAAATTATCTCCAAAAATTTTCTCCCTGTACAAAACATAGCCCCGTCCAAGTTACCCCTTCGCCCCGTCCAAATTTTGGTTCGGCCCGTCCTGGTGATGGGCCGATATGGGGCATTGCCCAGGTGTGCTTGAAGGTACTGTCCAGGGTGGCCGCCAGACAAAGTGCTTTTTTTGGGCCCAAAAATAGTGGATACGGGTGAAAAACATCCTTTTTCGGCGTTTCTGACGATGCACGTCTAGAGCATAAAAATACAAGATTCGGAAAAATAAAAAAAGCCGAACAAATTGAACAAAATATGATCAAAACATACGTATATACCACTTTTGAGCAATTAGATGGCTAAAAACGCTTAAAACATAGTTGGGCATTGGGAGGGGTGAGAGGGGGTATTCGTATTACTCCCCCTGAGCTTTAAAAAAGTGATAGCTATATAGCCATTTTGGCCCGAAAAACATAACTATATAGCCTTTTTTGGGCTCAGTAAACTAGCTATACAGAACCAGAAATATACACACGTGGGCGTGGGGGGAGGGGTTTGGGGTATAGCCCCAGAAACCAAAATACCCCCAGAATTCAATTTTTGGAATTTTTTTCGCAATTTTTTGATGCCAATGGATAGTGCTCGATGAGAAACATTGAAAAAAGGTGTTTTTTGCCATACCACCATTTTTAAGACCATTTTTGACCTTTTAAAATCTTGCGCCCCCCCCGGAATTTTAGTGCTGTCCACCCATGGAAAAAGGATTTATAGCTATTATCCCGACTTCAAAAAGGGCTGAATAGCTATTTTTAGTTCAAAAAGGCTAGATAGCTTTGTTTGTCAGTTCAAAAAAAGCTATATATTTGCCACAAATGATCGAACACGATGATTTTAAAGCAATACCATCGTTTCGTCGCTGTAGAACCGTTTTTTAGAAAGCATTTAGCTATCTACAAGTTTTTGATTTTCACCCCCTCCCTGAATGTTTTACCTTGCGCACCTATAGCTTAAAATGACACCTTCTCAAAGAATTTTTAGGAAACTTTTGGAAACTATTGAAAATCGCGAATTAAGGGCGTGAAAAAATTTCTGGAGGGACGGGGGTTAAAATTTTTCTGGAGGTGAACCCCCAACCCCGAGTAGCCGTCCGTCCTATATGGTTGCCCGTCAAGGATTCCGTCCAACCCGGCCGTCCGTCCAGAGTGGCCGTCTTCCAGATTGTTACATTTTTCCAAGGTGGCCGTCCGTCCAATGTGGCCGCGTGGCCGTCCAAATCGGCTAGATTGCCTAACCGCACTGCTAGGTCTCTCCCACCATATCAATTCACCGACTGTTCTGGTTCTGCTTCTTAAGATAAAAAACAGGTCATTTTTGGATTGTCAAAAATCCCATTTATCCGACCGTCTCGATTCTCCGACCGTCCCGATTCTCCGACTTGTATGATAATCGCTTTTGTAAAAGATGGCTCAACTATCGATTTCTTTTAGTGAGTAGTATAAAGGAATAGGGCTTATTCAATATATGAATCATTATGCTACTATTCTGGCTTACCTTAAAACGCATTTACTTATTGTGAAAATTTTTCCACCCCTAAATCATTCATAGTTTCAGGGGACCAGACCGGCTATGACCAGACATGCTCAGTATGGGAATTCTGAAGGAAGGCGTGAGATTTTAGTGCCTTTTAGGGCCCAAAATGGTGGATACCACTGTTTTTTTGCACGAGCCTCTTTGCACATGTACAAAGATACTCGGAAAAGTCTTTGTACGAGCGAAATTTTTTTGTACATATAACGTATAGATATGCAATTGAATGTACACATTTTTACGTACTACTAGATTGTTATCCGTGACCCGCACGCTTCGCAAAAGGTGTAACTTTGTCCTCAATTCAGCTGGTTATATTAGTTCGGCCCGAAACGCCAAAATTTTCATGAGACTTGGGTTGAAATTACACATAAAATTCGACTCAGCAAGTTAAAATGACTTGTGTGTGTTA
The DNA here is from genome assembly GCA_036768485.1 of Mermis nigrescens. NCBI lineage: Eukaryota > Metazoa > Nematoda > Enoplea > Mermithida > Mermithidae > Mermis > Mermis nigrescens. Next base: position 191,970 of record JAVLUZ010000521.1, read on the forward strand.
CACAATTATAAATAATAAGCGGTTGCAATGTGCTGACTGAATCTCATAATAGACACCAATTTGCTTATGAATTTAATGCAACGCAAAGAAAAAAGAGTCAATTTTATCTTCAAACGGCAGAAAACAGTGCACAGTTGTTTAACAGTTCTTTTTTCTGCATAAAATCTTTATAAAACAGTGGAAATATATGTAAAAGATGCTTCAATCTGTACAAAGATGCTTACAGATAGATTTTGGAGTGTTTAATGCCCGCGCCTGGAGCTAAATAGAATGTAATTATGATACTCGGCGCGAAGCGCCGAAAATTTTTAGAAATTTTGCTAAAAAATACTCCAAAAAACGTTAAAATTACTATTACTTTGCCCCAAAAAGTCTTTGTACATTGTACAAAGATGGCTCCGAAAATCTTTGTACGAGCCTCAAAATCTTTGTCTCGTACAACAAAAAACAGTGGTGGATACGCGTCAAAAACATCATTTTTGGCAATTTTGACGATGCCCTATCTTTCTAGAGCATAGAAACATACAAAATTTTGGGAAAAAATTAAAAAATTCGAACAAATTGAACAACGTATAGGTCAAAACAATGAGTATATGGCGCAAAGCGCCGAAAATTCGACACTTTTGAGCAAAGAGATGGCTAAAAAGCACTTTTTCTACAGATTTTCAGGAAAATTTATGATTCGAAAATTCTGGGGGGATGAAAAATTTCTGCGGGATGGAGGGTAAAAACTTTTTCTGGGGGGTTGAACCCCCTTCCTCAAACCCCCAACAAGATCATGTGTAGTTAAGACCACCAGGACACACATTCACATAGGTAGCATACATGGACAAAGGCCGACCTCCCCGTTGAGACCGGCTACCAAATTTTTTAGCCGTCTGTCCGTTTACAAAGTGGTCGTTTGGTTGGTTGATTGGTTGCTTAGTGGCTGATTGATTAATTTCTCTTCCAATGATTTCCACGTGTTTTCCTAGGTTTTGATTCCTTTTTTTAATTGATTTACTGATTTTAGAGTCATGTTTGTGTATTTTCATCATTTTTCTTCGATTTGTATAGCATTTCAAAATTTTCCATGGATACGGCCGGTATTCCCATTGATACTGACCTGGCCCCGTTGCTACTGGATTGAATGAAGTTGTACGGCTTGTCCATATTTGCTGGGGTATGGGGGCTATCCCCAACCAGAATTTTTCAAAGGCATACGCCAGTGACCGATCGGGCTAAAAAACCGGCCCGGGCTTAGCTTCCGGACCCGGGCTTACTGCTTAAGCATATACGTATATGAATATATACTTAAAATTAGGTATTTATTAAGGCTTGATGTTCATATGTTAATGTACAGTCTATATACGTATATGTAATCAGTATATACATCAATAAATCGTTGTATTAAGTTTTTATAGATGTAGTAAGACAAAAATACAATTTTGAATTAAATATAAGTTAAAAATACAAGATAAGAGATGACTAGGTACAAGATATTATCGTAAAGGTAAGGTCATGCTTCATCATAGAAAAGTTTGTGATTTATTTATATATTTTAAAAAGTGATCGATCGATGCCAAGTGATCGATCGATGCTAGCGATCCCGACAATTTTCCATAATCCTTGACCTTGACTGCGGCTTGAAGAATAAATAAAATTCTTACGCATCATTTTTTCCAATTAAATTTCGTAAATTCATTTTTCTAAAGCGTTATTTTTGACACAACAAGCAGCTTCGGATTCCAGAGTGCATAAAAGTACTCAAAAACTTTTTCGGGCGCTTTGCGCCAAATCGTTTCTCAGCCAAGTCATTTATTTTATTTTATCTGCATGAATTTAAAAAATCTAGTAGCTTATTCAACTTATTCTATCGTTCTTTGCTTGGACCTTCCAAATTTTCAGGCGCTGTTTTTACATTAAATTTCATTTTAAAAAAGGCAGCATGCACATTTAACACTCATTAAATCAGCTGATTCCTGCTGTATCCAGTATTTTTTCTTGTACAAGGTCCCTTTGTACACGCACGAAGATGGTCCCCAAAAATCTTTGTACATTTTGTACATGCAAATTGTTGGGTACTATAATATGGTACAGCAGCAATTTAAGTGTAGTAAAACAGGGTTTTTAGACCTTTGAGAGTGTATTTTAGCTAATTTCTGGGTTTCTGACCATAATAATTACTAAAAATTGCCTTAAAACGGCACGAAGCACCGGAAAAATATGACATTTTTTCATTCCAAATGCAAATTCTGCCATTATACTCGTAAAAATATATAGGACAGACAATTACTCATTTCGGCGCGAAGCGCCGAAAATTTTTGAGAATTTAGCACCTTTTTACAGTTTTCAACTTCCCGAAAATCTTTGTACATGTATGTACAAAGACGGCCCCAAAAAGTCACGGTACATCGGGAAAAATCTTTGCCGAATAATACAAAAAACCGTAATTGCATCCCATAGTTTCGGCTTGAAATTCTAAAGAGTAATATATCCCTAATGCCCATAGTCAGCACAGTTCTGTAAAGAACTTGCAATATATCTTTTGGGGCAAAAAAAGAGAATATGACTAGCAGCAAAATTGAATCATACACGGATAGCCTAAAATAATTTTAGCTTGTAATTGTGTATGACATAAATCTCAATGAATCATAATAAATCTTGAATCTCAGCTAATTCCTGCTGCAGTTCCGAGACTGGATTGAAAGTTTCTTGGTTATAATCTTCGCAGTGCCACCACCGCTGACTATAAATGCTGCAACGGTCGATCACTATTCAAGCTGCATGCACAGTATTTAATAAATCTCAGGCTTTTAGTTGCTTTGCACTGCAGTAATTCAGGGTTAAATAATGCATAAAAACGCATAAATACTTGAATAAAAAACAAACATGACGATGAGCAGATGTGTACGAGACATACAGTGCTAACGTGATGGTACCATTCGGACATATTAGCTTCTAAAAGTTTTGAAACTTTGTTAATAATTAGGCCTGGGCCCGAGGCCTTTTCAGCCGGGCCCGGGCCCGAGGCTGTTCAGCCGGGCTCGGGCACGGGCCCGGGCCAGCCCTTACCGGCCGGGCCCGGTCCGGGTACCCGGTCGATCACTGACATATGCCCCCAGGCCGTTTTGGGTCCAGACCTACTGCTCGAACCATGAAAAAGCGTCAAACAACTTGTAACAGTATAATTTAAAGTAAAAATACTTATTTTTCGAGCAGCAGAATGCTCAATTCGTTCATTCAGACGCTTTTCTTCCATTATTTCGTATATATTTGATGTTACAGGTCATTCCACCGCCCTATTTTTATTGGTTTCCATGCACATTAAACACAAAATTTCATGAAGAATAGAATACAGCGAATTAAGCATCAAAATGTGGCATTAGATAGCAAAACTAAGTATTCATTTATCCCCCACTTTCTCTCCCAGAACTCTTGACCGTGTGCATGTATGCCATTTACTGTATGACCATTTCCTAATTTCTAACCCCCCCTCTGGCCATCCATTCCGTGCTCATCTACGATAACTAATAACTAATAACTCATCTACGATAATTTATCAAAAACCTTTGCATTAAAAAACCTTAGCACAAAAACATAGGCTTTCAGGCTACCAAAAAAATCGGTGTCATTATGCTAAATGATGGCAAGTCATTAGCAAATAAGCGAATGATTACTTTTTTATCTCACTAACGAAATTTTGGGTCAATGAGGGCTGCTCCGATGTCCCACTCTAAATTCACCCTTGTGCTGAATTTACCATCTGCATTTTTTAGCCATTAGCACAACTGCTAATGAAAAATTTTTCCATTAGCACGAGATGGTTTACATTAGCAAGCTAGTTTTTACCTGCGTTATACCTATGGTGTCAGTAAAGCACGTCCTTCTCTTTACAGCTGTTTGAGAATGCCATGATATTCTGCAGATAAATACTTTTTGATCAATAATTTTGCCAGATTTAAAAGAATAAAGAAATTCATGCTAAATCACAATTATTGGATTCCTAATGCACAATAAACTCAGAAAGATGACACCTTTGTAGCTATTGCAACATCAGAAATGATGATGCGGTTGCCATAATTTAATCTGACAACAGACGCCACCTGCGCTTATGAATCGAATAATCAATAAACATGAAGAGGCTAGCTTTGTTTCTAAATAACCGAAAACAGTGCGAAATTGTCATAAGTAATTATTTGTGCTAGAAAACGTCCAACAAATAGACGAGATGAATGCATAATCTTTTAAATTGCACGAAGATTGATTTTGCAGTGTTTAAATCGCTCGCTTGCGGCTAAATGAAGAGTGAGTCACTCAGCGCAAAGCATCGGAAATTTTTTTGGATTGTTGCTGTAAAATACGTTTAAAATCTAAAATTTATGCCCAAAAAAGTCTTCGTACGCGTTAACACGTCGTAATATTGGCCAAAATTTTCATTAGCACGAGACAACTTTCATTACTATCAACCTTTTGGCGCTTCGCGCCATATACTCATTTTTTACTAAATTTTTTTTTCAATTTACCCGAATGTTTTTGATATTTATTCGAAATTTTTTGTGTTTTCACGCCCTATAAAGGTAGAGCATCGTCAGAAATGTCGAAAATTATGTTTTTGACGCGTATCCACCATTTTTGAGCCCGAAAAATAAGCTATGCGCATGTACGCATTGGACCCGGACCAGCGTCCAACTTTTTCGGACCAAAACCCGACTTTATGGAAATTTTTAATATGAACACGGGCCCAATTTTTATTAAAATTTTGGACACGAAACAGAATTTTAAAATAAAGTAGACCAGGTGCATCTCTCATTACTACATACATGAAGAGCAGATGGATTCTAAGCGCGAGTTTAACCAAAACATTTTTCTTAATGCCTTTTTGAGCTCAAAAAGGATGAATAGATATATATGCGTCGAAAACATCTTCTTAAGACGATAAAAAAGAACAAGTTTTGTTGTCGGCTAAAAATTATTTTTTTAATAAAAATTCGACACGCTGAGCATGAATATGCAAACAGTTGTACTTAAAACATATTTTTCGGATTCAATATTTGCAAATTTATGCTATTTTTATAATTATGCTGCATAGGTACCTACATATTAATTTGCCTAGGCAGCTGTACGTCGACCTAGGTGGGAGTATGTCGATCTAAGCAACTCTAAAGATTATCGCAATAAAAATGAGTCTAAGCCTAAGAATAATAAGACAAATAACGAGAATTAGGAGTTGACTTAAAAACTGCCCATGCTTTAACGTTATGAAATTCAAAGTTCGAGCTCCTCTAGCTCGATTACGAATGAGTTAATTTAAATGAAACTTATTTTCTGCGCTTTCTTTTAAGAAAACCCTATAGCCTAAAAGTAGTTTAGATAGAATATGTTCTGAATGCAAAGTTTCCTTAAGACCGCATTCTACATTTTAGCCAATAGGTTCCCAGCTCTAACATTTATCCTGTAAGTCGGCTTATGAGGTGAATCATAATTAAACATAAAGAACATAGGCACACACGGCCAGGATTGGCAGGGGGTGAAATTCCAAAAATTCAAAACATTTAATATAATGTTCACGATTTTTTTGCTGTTTTAACGATCAAAATGGTCAAAATAGCCTATAAAATGTTTTTTCGTGGTAAATGGTAATCTCCAATTTTAAAATCATTTTTAGTCCACTTTGACTGAATTATATCACTTTCAACACTAAACATTGCAAAAATTTATCGATTTTGGGCGCTTTTCGAATAAAAAGTACTTAAAAGTACTAATCTGGTGCAAAGCACCGGAAAAATTTTGACATTTTTACTGCTTTTGACATCAAAAATGATGCAAAAAACGTTCCATCAGCTCAAAATCGCCGGACAAGACCTGTCCGGCTAATTCTTGAGAAGGGGTGATACCCTATAACCCCCCCTATATGCATGTATGATAAAGAAGTTAATTTTGATTTCAAACAACAGAAAACAGTGTGCACAAAGTTATTTTGTACAGAAATTTTTAAACAAATAGTCGAGATAAACAAATAACCATTTGGATTCATTGAAGACTGATTGTGGAATATGGAATGTTGAAACCGCGCGCTTAAGGCTTAATAAGAAGTAACTATGATATCTGGCACGAAGTGCCGAATTTCTTTCGTATTTTAGCTGAAAAATACATATATACATAAAAAGTCTTTGCCCAAAAGTCTTTGTAATCGTTAGCACGTCGTGCTAACGGCCTTAATTGTAATTAGCATGTGACAATTTTCATTAGCATCGTGCTTAAAAAAATCGTGAACAGGACTGATTTAAAAAATTGAGTACCTAAATGCAGAATAAGGGTTCCATCAGAAATCCGTAAACATGGGTTTAGAAAGTCCGGATTTTTCGCAAAATGTGCTGAAATCGTCATATAGGGTGCAACAAGTTTGATTGAAAACTGTCTATTGTTTCCCGGAATATTTCGGATTTTCGCGCCAAATTCATGTTTTTCGTGATTTAGCACTCCTACATAAAATGCATGGTTTGCCAAAAAAAACAATTTTTGTGTCATCTCTGATGTGGATGACGAATATACCAATCTTTTTGCATGTAAATATTTTTTACGCGTGATGTATGCAAATTTGTGTCTATAAGTCGACCAAGCAGCTATATGTCGACCTAAGTGGGAGTAATACCAACCTAAGCAGCCTAACTTTCTCCTTCATCTATAACTAAGCCTAAACCTAAGAAAAACTAAGAGAAAACCGACTTAAAGGATAAATGTCAAAACTACCAATTCTTAAGCATTGATGAATTGTGAACTTTAGAGCCCTATAGTTCCCTCAATATTGTACGGAGTTTCATAAAACTATTCTTCCGCGCCTTATTTTAACCATTTCTGCGAAAAATCCGAATTTCCCAAACTGATTTTTAACAATTTCTGACGGAACCCAAAATAATCATGAAACCTATTCATCATCAGCACATCAGTAACATCAAGAATGACTATACTTTTTATCCAGATTGGAGTGATTTCAGAATATGGTGTAAACCGAAACTGTCGAAAATACCTGAAACATGTTCTAAAAACAAATTCTCTGCATAAATAAGCTTAAAACAAAGCGCAGTAAAGAATTTTGATTGAAAACCAACGATTATTTCTCGAAAGTTCAGGGTTTGCACGAAAATGTTACACTTTCAACAAATTTGCAGAAATAGGCGATAAAGAGTCTGGGAAAGTTTTTCTACTAAAAATTATCTTTTTGAGCATTTACGACAAGCTGAGCACGACTATGTAGATAATATTAAGTAAAATATGTTTCTGGCTGTTTGTCGACCTAAGCGGGATAATGTCAACCTAAGCGGAAGCAGAGCCTGTATCCAGGATTTTGTTTCGGGGGTGGGGCGCACGACCAAAATATTTTCAAAACACAAGGGAGGACCAAATGATGAATTTTGTTTTGCCGATTTTGCTACACGGATGCCGTGGATACGGTGAAAATCCAATGGAAACCACCTTTTTTAGGAGTGAATGAGTCTGGGGTGGCGCGCTCAAGAGCCACTCAGAGGGGTCCAGGCAGAGCCCCGGAAAATTTTGTAGAAAGAGCACTTCAAATGATGACTGTGAATTCACCCTAAAAAGGTCAAAGTTTATCAGCCTATCCATAATCATCGCCAAAAAATTGCTGTCATTCTTGCTTCTTGAACGAATCTCATTTTCCGTAAGAAACCTGTGAAGAAAGAAGAAATACCTATTGATGTGAAATAAGCTTTAGATTGAATAAATACTAAAAACGGAGTGTTTAAACCACACGCTTGGGACTACATAGACTGTAATAATGATTTTGAAATTAGGCACGAAGCGCCAAAAATTTTTTGCGAAAAAAGTAAAGGGGGAGTAGAGGGAAAACTTGTTCACATTCCTCATTTCAGCGGGGAGGGCACGTCGTACCCCCCTGTCCCCCCTGAATACGGGCCTGAGCGGGAGTTTGTCGACCTAAGCGGGAGTATGTCAGCCTAAGCGAAGTAATGTCGACCTAAGTTAGTTTAAGGCTTGTAACATCTAAACTAAGCCTAAGCTTATGAATTATGAGGAAGACATAGAATTAAGTGTTAGTATAAAAGTTTCCTATACTCAAGCATTGAAAAATGCAACGTTTGAAATGCTGTAGCTCCATTAATACTGAGTCCATTTCGATCAAATATCTTTCCCGCGCATTCTCTTGGAGAGCCCTACAACCTAAAAGCAGTTTAAATTGAATTTCAAATTGGAATGCAAATTGTCCGTTTGGACCATATTCTGAAGTTTAGCTTCCAGATTCGATTCTGTTATAAACCTGCATTTCGTGAATTGGAGCTAATTCACTGAAGTGCGAATTTTGCGAATAGGTATTCCGAAAAAAACGGATGCTTTCCTATCTCTCAATCAAATTCGTTTTCAAAGTCACCCTTTCGTATTTCCTACACATTTTATCAGAACTGTTTAAACCCATTTCACCGATTTCTGACGAAATTCATATGCTGAATACGTACTTACTCCACTGATGGTCTTAAATTGGCGACATGTTAAAAAACGGAAAAGCTAGCAGAAGCTTCTGGTTTTCGACTTGATGAATTTTTTAACGCAAAGCCAATCCTTGTGATGACCTTCAATATTTGCAGAATAAATGACGCGAGCTGAACCAACTCGACAAATGCCGCAGCGCAAATGCATATATTGGTAAGATAGGTAGGTTCAGCGTTTTTTGCCACTTTTTGGTCTATTTGTCAACCAAAATTTTGGGAAATGGAAAAAATTTTTGGGCTTGGTTGGCATTTGTGGAAAATTTTTGTAATGTTAAAAATGCGTTTTAGAGACTTAAAACTTCAAAAATTTTCGGCGCTTCGCGCCGGATTGATTTAATTCTTACTTATTATTAATCTTTAAGCCGCGCCGCGCCAATTGCAACATTTTTATCGACAATCTGGTCTAGAACTTCACTACGATTGAAAATCCTTATCTTCTGCACGGATTCAGTTTGTTTTTGTAATGCAAAAATGCGCTTTAGAGAGGCGAAACTACAAAAATTTTTCGGTTGATTTAATTCTTACTTGTTATTAATCTTTAAGCCGCGCCGCGTCAATTGCAGCATTTTTATCGACTATTTGATCTAGAACTTTAATACGATTGAAAATCCTTATCTTCTGCACGGATTCAGTTTGTTTTTGTAATGCAAAAATGCGCTTTAGAGAAGGCGAAACTACAAAAATTTTTCGGCGCTTCGCGCCGAATTGATTTAATCCTTACTTGTTATTAATCTTTAAGCCGCGCCGCGTCAACTGCAGCATTTTTATCGACAATTTGATCTAGAACTTTACTACGATTGAAAATCCTTATCTTCTGCACGGACTCAGTTAGTTTTTGTAATGCAAAAATGCGTTTTAGAGAGGTGAGACTACAAAAATTTTTCGGTTGATTCAATTCTTACTTGTTATTAATGTATAAGCCGCGCGGCGCTAATTGCAGCATTTTTATTGATAATCTGGTCCTAGAACTCCACTACGATTGAGAATCCTTACCTTCTGCCCAGTTTTTGTAATGCAAAAATGATTTAGACAGCTAAAATTTCAAAATTTTTTGGCGCTTCGCGCCATTTGATCAATTATAGTTTTAATTGTCAAAAACGACTTCAGAATTCGCTAAAATGCTTTAATGAAGGAATGGAATTCAAATTTTTACATAAATAACGTATACTGTTCGTGATATTTCTTGTAGAGCGCGAAATTTGTATACAAAAAGTGCATCAAACACCGCTATTGCATGTGTACATAAAATTTTCTACTTAAAAAACACTGATTTTTCAACACAGGCGCTCTATTTTTAACGTTTTTAGACCTCCCAAAAAACGTGGAAAAAGGTCGGAAAGAGTGGAAAAAATTTTTGGGTTTGGTCTATGATGTCAACCAAATCGCTGGGAAAAAACGGTGTGGGAAGGTTAGGTAAATTGACCATAATTCCATTTTACTCCTAAACTACAGTAAACTGGTTCATAAATCAACTATTTAAGCACGCGGTCCCTTGCATTCAATTCAATTATCCTCAGTCATTATTTCAAGCAATTATTGTTGAAAAACAAAAAAAAATAATGTCGAGGTTTTCGGTGAATTTTATCGACTGAATTTGAAATGCCATATTAAATACGCTCTAAAAGCCTTTTTATAACGCAAGAAAATTTTTCAGAAAGTGGTAGTTTAAACCAATCTGCTGAAGGTATGAGAATGGCTGCTGAATATTCTGCAAAAGATCATACATAACTTTGTGTTGACCTCTTACTTATAGTCTGTTTCATTTAACTTTGCGGCTTTCTCTTAAATTTTTCCACAAGAATCAGGCTACAAAAGTACTTAAAAATTTTGCTACAGTAATGCGTATTAGCAATGGCATACGTCTCCATATGACCCGATATACTGTAGAATGCCATATTTACCGTATTAGTTCAAAACACTTTTGTAGGCACTTTAAATTTTTTCAAAAACCTCGAAGCTAAATGAAACGGACTATAGTTTGCAATGGCCAGAGTCAAGGCCAGCGCCACCCTTTACTCAGTTAGCGAGGGCCAGGGCCAAGGCCAGCATCCCTTTTTACTCGGTTGGCAATGGCAAGGGTCAAGGCCGGCGCCACCGTTTACCCAGTTGGAAATGATGGGGCATGGGCCAAAGCCAGCGCTACCTTTTACCCAGTTGGCGAGGACCAGGGCCAAGGTCAGCGCTAGCGCCACGTTTTATCCACTTGATCATGGCCAGGGAAAAGGCCAGCGCCAGCGCCACCTATTACTCACTTGGCCATAGACCACGGCCAGCGCTATTTGTATCAAAAATAGCATTTGAAATAATATTTTTAAAGCGAAAAATTTTTTCTGGAATCAATATTGTATGATTGCAGGATCTGGTTCAAGCATAAACTTATGGAAATCAGGTTATTTCACAAACAAAATGTTGTTCATTATTATTATGTATTTTTGAGTCATCCTAGTCGGTTATAAAAGCGGTTTAAACTGAAGCAGCAATCACGATAATGTGCTTAGCGATTGATTAAAATATTACTAGCAAAGAAAAATGCTCCGATGGAACAAAAAAGATGAATATACTTGGAATTGTGGATTATTATGGATGTAAAAGGAGGGGACTAGGAAAAATCTACCTAAAGTCGGAAAATCTGCTAAAAATCACACTTTCTCTAAGCAACGCAAAAAATCGATGTATATTCTGCGGCCAACAGATTAAAATAAATATTCAACCATAACAATGATTGAAACAGCAGCACGTTAGCTATGCAGTAGCTATGGGAAATGATGTTAAGTAAACTAACAGTCTTCCAAGCCAATTGAATGAAATAGCAAACATCGAAGACAATTGAAGACATGGTTAGTTAAAAACAGTAGGAAACACGTAAGTTGACTTGAAACAGACTTAATGTAGATACACTAGCATGCCCGAAACGATTGTGTGCACTAATCAATCGGCTCCTGCTTTGCTTGCTATAATGCTCATAAAACAAAACAACTTTAAATACAATACCTCTTAGTTTTCTATCAATCAGGTGCCAGCAATTTAAAAAAGTAACCTTGATAGATTTCGTTTATACACTCTTATCTGAAACTTCGAACATTATTTAAAAAAGACACTTTTTTAGAGGCCGCAGAATATACATCGATTTTTTGCGTTGCTTAGAGAAAGTGTGATTTTTAGCAGATTTTCCGACTTTAGGTAGATTTTTCCTAGTCCCCTCCTTTTACATCCATAATAATCCACAATTCCAAGTATATTCATCTTTTTTGTTCCATCGGAGCATTTTTCTTTGCTAGTACACTACTTTTAATTAGCGTGATTTCAGTACATCAGTCAGTAAACACAATCAGTAACATGCCACAATAATGACAACAGTCCAAGAACGCGGAAAACAATATTGTTCTTAACATCAGCATTATCCTTTTTAAAGAAGACAACCTTATTGACACCATCCATTTTCAAATTAAAACTGCATTAAGTTATTTCTTCTTAATGTGCAGTTCACTTATAATCAAGCACAAAAATTTAACCAACGAATTCACATTGCAAATCCTCACTCAATCAATACACAAGCACAATGTGTTGTGACTTTTGAAATTGAAAACACCCAATTTTCAAATTGAAAATTGGATCAATTTTCAAATTGAAAATTGGGTCAATTTTTCAAATTGAAAATTGGGTGTTTGAATTTGCGATGAAGAAAATAATCAAAAGATAGTCACTTGGTTTATTTAAGCCGAGTAATAAAATAACGACCGTCCACCAATTCCAAACTAAACGCAACTAATCTGATCACTATGAAAAAGTTTTGAAAAATGAGCTTGCTAAGCGAGAGTTGTAAACCGAGAGAAACTTAAAGTTAAAACCTACCATTAAATTATGAGAGAATTATAAAAGATTTTAAACTTCAAGAAAATGGAAAAGGCGGGATGTTGGTAAATTAGAAGGCAAAGATTTTCGGCAAAAATTCAAAAACTTCACGCAAATATCAAATGTAAGGAACACTAACGCTTTGATTTGGTAGTAAAATAAATTTGTAGTATAGACTACATATTAACAACAAATGAATAGCGCAAACTTTACACAACTACTAGGTGTAGAGAATACTAACAGTTTACGGCTTATTAATGTACATGATTACAATAAAGCTGTATATCTTTGTCGTCTTCTGTGCACAGTAGTGTGATTGCTGGTTCATTTTAAACCACTTTTGCAGGCAATTTACATCAATTAAACGATAGCTCTCCATGTGCAAGATTTTGTGAAACATATTATAAACACGGCTAAGAAAGATTTAACTTTAATGCAACCCATTTAAGACAAAATTACATCTCTTCAATGATCTAAGGACACTTGAACATAATTTTTAAATCACTTTAGATTACTTTTGAGGGTAAACAAACTCACTTAATTGATGCCTCACATATGAATCCTTGAAAATTTCTTGACTTCAGTTACAAAGTCTCTGCAAGTCTATCGAATTAGGGTTAACACGTAACGTAAACTTTACACAAACACATAGCGTAAAGAATATTTTAGTCGGATTCGTAATTTTGATATTGCTCCGATATTTCTTTCAAAATTTATGGAAAAATGAGTCTCCATAATGTTTTAAAGACAATAAACATTAGGTTTAAACCACTTTGCAATACTGCTGAGTGTAAGCAAGCGCGCCCAATTGACGTATATATTTCATTCCCTGTAAATTTTTATATCTCAGGAAAAAATTTCGATTTTTGCAATGCTCTAGAACAAAGGCTAACATGCAGTTTAAAAAATTACTCGGATATTATGATCAACATTCATGAAAAAATTATGTCTCTACAATGGTCTGAGGACATATAAACAATGAATGTAAACTACTTTACATCACTGTTGGATGTAAACAAACGCGCCTACGTGACGTCTCACATTTGATCCTTTGAAAACTTCTAGGCTCCAAGAAAAAATTAGGTTTCAGGAATGCTCAAAAACGAAGATAAATATATATGTAGTGTAAACTTCATGTAAACACCTAGTGTAAAGAAGATTTTAGTCAGATTCGTAATTTTGATATTGTTCCGATATTACGATTAATATTTATGAAAAAATTAAGTCTACATAATGTTCTATGGGCAAACTAACAATTGGTGTAAACTACTTTACAACACCGTAGAGTGTAAACATATGCGCCAGACTGGCATATCAAATTTGATTCCTGGTCCATTTCTAGACTTGATAAACGTGTCCCTGACTCGTAACCGGAGAAGCAGGCAGAAAAAACAAGACAGAAACGCATTTAAAACTCCAAATTTTTGACTTTACACTCGCTAAATATTAATGTATAGACAATTTGCTTTGACATGCACCCGATATAAAGCACTTTATTTTTATTCTATTAGACTTATCCCGACTTCTGGACGGAGAAAGTGGCGAACAAAAAACGCAACAAAAACGTATTTTCCATCATTTGGAACACTGTAAACTTTGAAATTTCGTACCGAACTCCCCATTGAGTTTAAAGAAATTCGGTTTGGTACAATTTGTAGCTTTTAAATCGTAGTACATTCCTGTGTGCCAAAATTATGTTGCAAAAATTATTTGGCATGATTTATCAATCAAACTTCGGAAAAAACGTGTTTTTTAGCCCATTTTTTACCTCTGATTTCGAACTTTACACCCCCATAAATAACTCAATATTGCGTTTTTTTAAATGCGGTTTGCTGCGATGTTTACCCCCTGTGAGGCACTTTATTAATGCTGTCTTCGATTTGCACTGACTCGTAAGCGGAAAAATTTGGCAGAGAAATCTTAGTTAAAATCCGTTTTTTTACACCATCCACTAGAGTGTAAACTTTAAACCCCAGGATCTAACTCACCATAGAGCATAGAAGACTTTGCTTATATGCAGAATGTAGCCCTTGATCCGCTCTACATTTCTGTCAGAAAACATTTTAAAAACCTCATAAGCGGAGTTAGTATCGGACATAGGAAGGTTGAAAACTCGACCAAAAAGTGCTTTTTCACCCCCAGATTTTCGCACTCTTTACACTGCCGTTCGATAAATAATGCGAATTTCAAAAAACAAAAAAAGTGTCATCTGTAGAATTCATCCCTCTATTATCCTATTCTGTTCAATCCTTCGAGTCATCAATACTCAGTTGTCCACATGCCGCAGTAAAAAGGTCCCAAAATTTGTCCTATGTTATAACGTTACACAAAAACTTTACACCTTCTTTACACAGTCAATTTTGAGTTTCAAGAAAAACAAAAAACACGGGCAGCGAATTTTTTTATTATCTTTCTTTTAAAAAAACCGCACCTGCCAGAAGTGTCCCGTTATAGCTGTAGGGGGTGCCCAGGTGTTGGGGGTACCCAAGTATATTATAGGTACGCGCTAACGCGCTACCTATGATTAGAATCCTGCTGGACAGCCTGAGTGCTGCCACTGGCCAATGTCTGGAAGTCTAGAAAAAGAGCTCGCACCAGACCGCTCAACCAAAAACGAGAAATTGCGCATTTTTATTGAGAGATGAATCATCAAACCTACGGGTTTGAGCGCAAAAAGATGAGAGCTAAAAATAGCTTGGAGTTCGATGAGCGTGTGTCACCCAGGCACGTAGCTGTGGGGGGGACTGGGGGGTCCGGACTCCCCCAAAATTCTAAAAAAACCGGAAAAATAGGACTTTTTACACGTTATTTTGTGCTATTTTTGGCTTAGACCCCCCCAAATTGGTGTTGGTCCCCCCCAAATAAGAGGGCCAGCTACGTGCCTTGTGTCACCCACCAGTCTGTTTCACACAAGTTCGATCAAAACCTATTGTCGACGATAAGCTGACAGATTGCGATTATACATTGATCTGATATATGTATAATTATCGTAAACCTTGGCTTTCTGTCAATTAAAATTCTTTAAATTTATGTACGAACTTATATGAAACAGACTATGTGTACCTTACAATATGAAGTTTAAGTAAAATTGTGTTACAGTAAGCTGCCTTAAAATTACTTAAATTAAATTACGGTCTTAAAATTACTCCGGTTTCAATGAGGTTACAGTCGAAATTCGGCAAAAAATTTTGCGTGAATATTGTGTAGCAAAGAGTTCGTTAGATTTTACAACATTTATTTAAACTTTGGTAAATAGTAGGGATCATGAAAGAAGTGTATACTGCTCGCAAAATGTAAAATTTGACGACATTCAAAATTTTGCATAATAAAAGTTTATGTTTGCTTTAATCTGCTATAGTCTGTTACACACAAGTTTGGGCATAAATTTTAAAAAAAGTGGCCGACGATAAGCCGGCAGATTGCGATTATAGCATAGATTTGATATATAATTATCGTAATCCGTCGAATTAGTTTTAAAATAATTCAAAAAATTTATGCCCAAATATATGTGACAAAGACTATATTGTATGAAGTGAATAAAACTTGATGTAGCTATACAGAAAAATAAAATATGGCATAGATAGCGCGCCCCCTGTTATCGCAATCAGCTTACTGACGGAAAGAAATCTTAAAAGTTTTTGCTTAATCTTGTATGCGCAACATTCGGTTCGGACTCCGAGAACTGTAAATATACTATTTTGGTCTGGAAACTAAAACTATTTTCGCTGCGAGATTAACTGAACCTCCTTTTCTTGAAAAAATAAGAAAGTAGAAGTGGTCCACATCCGTAGTGTTTTTCAACTATAGCTTTATAGTCCTAATTCAACAGAAATATGACAAATTGCAGATTATCCATAGCAAAGTAGTTTTATACTTTATTGAAAACAAACGAATTGATGAAACACTAACTAATGGATCAGCGTTCAGCTCAATCCATGGTTGAAATCGTTAGCTAGCACAGCATTTGTTTTCGTTCTCATTTCGGTAGTGATCAGACATGCACATGGGGGAAGTTTAAAGGGTTCTGACCATACTTGGGCAGCAAGAAAATTCTGGAGGGGAGCGCAGGATTTTTCAAAGGTCTAAAAATTGCCTTAAAAATGGTGGTATGGCGAAAAAACACCATTTTTCGACATTTCTCATCGAGCACTATCCGTTGGCATCAAAAAATTGCGAAAAAACGAAAAAATTTTTTAAAAATCGAATTCTGGGGGGGTATTTTGATTTCTGGGTGGGGGTATTTTGGTTTCTCGAGGGGGGATGCAAACCCCCAAACCCCCCCCCCCTCCCCCACGCTCAGGTGTGTTCTGACCCCCAGAATGGAAAAATGGAAAATTTTGTGGGGAAAATGAGACAAAATAAAGGTCAAAAACGAATGAAAAATGAAAAATTACTTAAAAAGTGCTTCAAATTGACCGGAAACTATGTAATAATCTGGTTTTAACGCCATTTTAGCGCTTATACTAAATTTTGAGGTCATTTTGGCCCAAAAAAAGCTCAATTTTTGACCCTCACAGACCGGCTGAACCCCCCCCCCCCAGATAGGCACGAAGTTGGCCGTCCTATTCTGGGGGGACCAACACCAATTTTGGGGGTCCGGGGTCAAAAAAGGCCAAAAATAGCACAAAATAACGTTTACAGAGTGCTATTATTCCGGTTTTTCTGAATTTTGGGGGGTCTGGACCCCCCATTCCCCCAGAGCTACGTGCATGCCCCCAGATCGACCACACTGTGCACCTATGGTGGTGACTTGAGACGAATACGATTTCAAAGGCCAGAAATACCTTAACAGGGCATATGTTGTTTAATTTTACACAGACGTAACAGAGCCCTACCGAAAAAAATCGCACGAAGTCAAATCCAGATGAGCGAAGCTCTCGTCTGATTTGACTCGATATTCAATTTTTTCTCGCGGGATTCTTTCAACTTTAGAGCATACACGAAAAGCCCTTCTACTATTCGTGACCTAGGTGCACAGCATGGCCGATCTGGGAGGGAGTCAAAAATCGAGCTTGTTTGGGCCAAAATGATCTCAAAAACTGGTATAAGCGCTAAAATAGCGTTAAAACTACGTTATTGCATAGTTTCCGATCAATTTGAAGCATTTTTGAATAAAATTTTAAATTTTCAACCGTTTTCGGCATTCCTTTTGCCTTATTTTTCCTACAAAATTTTTCATTTTTCCATTCTGGGGGGTCAGGACCCCTTCAACCCCCCATGTGCATGTCTGTTCATGGCCTTTTTAAACTGCAAGATTGGCTTTCAGGTAAGTAACTATTGAAAGGAGAATGAATACTATGCTAGGTCTGAGGAATGAAATTGAATTTTTGATTGAGTTGGATGGAAGGTGATCCCGTAGAAGCTTGACGAATTTTAATGTTTTCAGCAGAACTTAATTTGCAACTGAATTATCTGTTTTCTACCAAATTTTAGTTTTTAAGTAGTTGAAAGTATAACTGAAAGTATTTAACTTATATTTATTTAATTTATATATATATTTATTTAATTTATTTAAATTGCTTAAAGCAACAGTTGAAAAACTACGGATCTTGGACCACTACCTAAAACTGTATAATCTGAATGCTTAACGCCAGGAAAACTGCACTGTTATCTAACTAAAGGTGAAGGTGAAACTTTTATTTTCAATTTGAAAAGGGATGAACATGAGTTTCGCATAAGTTTGGGTATAACATTTGAAAATATTCACTGAGCAGCATGCATGACAGAGATTCGAACTGACATAATTACGGTAAATCGCCAGTATTAAATCATAAAATTCATGCCAAACTTTTGTGGAACGCAACTAAATAGGTATATAGGTATTGCTCATGAAGTCATGAGCTGGAGGAAAGCAATTTCGACGAAACTAAACAATAATAAATTCACGTTTTTCTAATTTTATAAAAAAATACATTCAACTTTAGTTCTAATCAGGGATCATTTTCTGTCTCTTTGTTAAGAATTTTAAACGCCCGGTCACACATTCAACTTAGTTCTATGCTAATACAGAACCTTAAACAAAATACACCCATTACATAAGTACCTACGTATATGTACAAGAGTAATACTGAAAAGAATCATAGAGTTTGATAGGCGCTCAGCGCCAGTCAGCTGCGCTGTCAAGCCCACCAATGCCGGGCGCGTGCCTATGGTGGCCATACAGCGTTGGTGACAAGGCATGAAACGTAGGCGCGGTTCGCATAAAGTTGGGTAAAGCTTGGGAGGAGTCCAAATCAAGAAGGTGGGATTGCTGGCTGGACCCCAGCTGCTGATGATGTTGGCTGTTCGTATAGGCGACGTACGGATAAAACAACGTTTGGGGCATCAAACTGCCGCCGGCATTGTTCGCTGCTGATGAAGAAAGCAGCCCTTCAACGATAGGCTGCCGCTGCGGCTGGAGCTGACAAGTTTCTTTTGCAATGGAACTGTTCCTTTGAGAAGTTTTCGCTCTCTTGTGACTCCGTTCCAGGTCCGACTCATCGCCGCTCATGTCAGTCTGTTCGCTGCTCGATTGGTTCTGATCGGCCGAACATTTACCGCTACCGTGCAGTTCTCTCAAGTGACAAAAAAGCAAAACCGTATAGCACAAAAAGTAAAACCATGATGATTGTACATGCGAAGAAACGAGGTCTTAAATTCAGATTTTAACTATCTTTTTCGTTTTTCTCCCGACCAGAACTGAATTTGCCCGTTAGCGTTGAAACATTTTTTACATTTTTAACCAAAAATTATTATCTTTCACCTTTCCCTTAAAAATGTTCTTAGTTTATCCCTCATTAATGTTGATGTACTACGACACAATGGAGAACTGTGACCAGATGTCCTTGAGCGTTTCAGTTCGAAATACTCTACTTAATTATAGGCGTAGCCAGGGGGCATTGGGGGCACATGCCCCCCCCCGAAATTTTTTCAGAAATATTGTTGATTTGTCTGTTGCAATAATGTGTGTCCAGAAAACTGAGTTCAAAAAGCCAAAAACGTCAAAATTTTCCGTCGCTTCGCGCCGAGTCATTATTATTTATTGTTATATAGATCTAATGAACTAAAAGCTTGAATCAGCTAAAATAATCCAGCACTTCACATCACTTTAGTAATTTAATGCACTATTTGTTCGTTGATTGAAACTGCGCATGCTTGTTGAGCCTAATAGTAAAAGCGCGAAAATGATTGTGTACCAGTTTGTCTATTCTCTGCTTTGTTTGTCTTTCTTTACAAGGACACATAATCCTATTTTAAATGAAAGAAATGACCAAATTTTCTTATGTTTTTGCGCATTTCCTGTTTTCTGAACAGCATCTTGTAAATAAGAAGGCCACAAATGGGCCTGAAAACGCTAAGAACAAAATTTTTATTTATACATTTTTCTATATCTTATTGGCAGCGACCCGTTGCCGCGCTATGTAATTAGCAGAGGTCAAAAAACGCATTTCAGCTCAGAAGTTTTGTGCAATGTAGAAGTTCATCAATTTTAAGTGTTTTTGGGCTTGCTTGATTCAGAACCGAGATTTGGCCGATTTTGCGAAAATTTCCGGGACTCTGCCCCGGACCCCGCTGGGAACGCTTGAGCGCGCCATCCAAGAACCCCGCTACCGAAGCTCCAGCATTGCGCTTAAAAGCCTGAATCACTCAAAATATCTTCAGACAAAGTTAGTAATTCGCAGTTTTCTTGTTAGAAGCTTGAAATGTCGAGATTGTTACGTACAAATTTGATAATTTTCTGCTCTGTCAGACTATTAGTATTCATCGAGCTACAAAATGTTAAGGGCGGTAAAAATGACTAGATTTCTCGGGACTTTGCGCCACTTATAATTTCCGAAATGTTTGTCAATAGAAAGGCCGTAAATTCTATATGAAAACGGTAGAAATTCCAAAAATTTACGGCACTTAGAGCTGCTTTATACTTTTTGTATTTTTGATCGTCAGAAAGCCATAAATTAGCTAGGCTACATCAGTGTTTTTTATATTCGGCAAAGATTTTTACCGATGTACAAAGACTTTTCGGGACCGTCTTTGTACAGGTACAAAGATTTTTGGGAAGACAAAAATTGCAAAATAGGTCTAAAATTCGTAAAAATTTTCGGCGCTTCGCGCCGAAATGAGTAATCGTGTGTTCTATATATCTTTATACTGGCAGAAATTGCATTTCAAATGGAAAAATGTCAAATTTTTCGGCGCTTCGCGCCGTTTTAAGACGATTATTAGTGATTTTTGCCCTAAGAGACCCAGAAATTAGCTAAAATGCACTACCAAAAGTCGAACAACTGTTTTTACCACACTAAAATTGCTACCGTAGCATATTATAGTACTCAAAAATTTGTGTCTTCAAAATGTACAAAGACTTTTGGGGACCATCTTTGTACATGTACAAACGGACCTTGTACAAAAAAAACCGGGCTACACTACTAAAGGTCGAAAAACTCAGTTTTACTATACATGACATTACTGGCATTCAATGCAAAAGTAGTCTTAAAAAATTTTTGTTTATGCCCCTCCCCCAAACCGAAATCCTGGCTACGCCTCTGTACTAAATCGTAGTGTTAACGTAGATATTCTACCTATAAAATGGACATGAGACAGCAGTTCAGTAGTTTGAACCGACAGAAAACAAAAACCTTTAGAAGACTCTCATGAATTATATTTTTAGACTTTTTTAAAATGTTTTTTTGCGATTTCAAATTTTCGACACTTTTTGATCTAAGAAAATTTTAGATTACTCAGACCCATAGAATTTCGGCTCTGGATGAATAAGTGCATATTGTTTAAGATATGCTTAGAGTAGAATTTTCGAATAAGCGAGATTTTTTCATAGCATTATTCCATGCCCAATATATGATTATTCTATATTTTTAGATTAAAACTAATCAGCTGATAAAAAAGCAATACACTTTTTTATTAATAGATAAGTCCATTTTAATGTGCCGCTTGGAAAGACAAGAGAAAAATCGACCGTTTGGATAATTTGCTTTTTTAGGCAAGTCTTAATAGGCGGTCTTTGCAATACACGCATGCTCAAAACTCAATCGATTTTCGGCTGGTTTCAATTTTTCAGTAGCAAAAAATAGATTTCTGTCAAATTTGAGCGATTCAGTATCAATGTATAATATGTTACTTGTGATAAAAATAAAAAATCAAAAATTAATAATAAGTAGTTGTCGGAAAAGCTGCTGAAGGAGCACAAGAAGCACTCAATGATATATTTTGAACTGTGCAAAGGTGCGCAGTACATAGTTCATAGTGTTTAACTTATATCATGCAAACAATTCACATAATAGACTATAAATTAATGATTTTAGTAGATTTTTGAGCTTTGTTCAGTTTTAACCGATTTTCCGGAAAGCTGAGGCCGGCTTAATTGCGATATGCATCTATGAATTTTTCAACTGTGAATTCCTCTCCTTGAGATACTTAGAATCGACGAGCTTTACTTCGCTCTAACCGTTTCTATAGAACTTAATTCATTGTTTGATTTCATATGCAAATCGCCTTACCCGTCTTTAGCTTTGGCTGCTCTGTCTCGCTGCCGACGATTTTTGAACCAATTGCTGACTTGTGTTGTACTGAGCCCCGTTGTTTCAGCTAATTCTCTTTTTTCCTTTGGATTTGGATACGGGTTGTGTTCATACCAGTCCCTAAGTAGCCCACGCGATTTTTCTTTAAAACAATAGCTAGTTTCTTCACCATCCCAAATCGTTCTTGGCAAAGGAAACTTTCGTCTGACTCGGTATTTACCAACAGCACCCAATGGTCTACCACGAAGACGTTCAGCATCAATGTAATGGGCCTACAACATTTCCATTTATCATGAGACTTGAAAGAAATCTAAGCTTAAATATATATCTATTTGTTTTCAATTTTTAGACCCCAAAAATTACTACCATATTTGATACATTTTACCAGAATTACTATAACATAAGATGCTATGGTATTTCTGATTGAAGGGAAACCTAGAGGGTGCCTTTTGGTATGCAAAGCTTTAAAATAGTAAACAGAAAAGCACGTGAGGGCGAAAGGTTTAGGGGTCCAGACCTCCAGATGTAAAATTTTCGGGGAAATTTTGTCAAAATGGAGGTCAAAAATTGACGAAAATAAAAATTTTCTGCAGAATGCTTGAAAATGTTACGAAGATGTGGATTAACGTATGCACTTTTCACGCTATATTAGCATTTGTAATAGTTTTTGAGGCCATTTTAGCTCAAAAAAGCTATCAGGCTGATGTCAGACTGGCCATGCTGTGCATTGCATCTGTGTCTACTTCTGTTCGGCTAATGTCTTTCTGAAAGTATTTATTCAGAAGAAACATTTTGCAATTTCTATTTTTTTAGTTTTCATTTTTCATTTACTACGAGTGTTTATGTATGCACATTATAAATATATAAAAATGGAAATGAACTTCCTTTGCTCATGAATACTATCATTGAATGTTCGATGATATCGATGATAAAACCACAATTTGTTATTACAGAAGTAGATTTAAAATCAAAAATTCTTGAATGAACGAGTATCTAGACAATTTTGAAAAATACGAAATATTGCAACAATGAGAGACAGCGAATTAAGGCTCGCAGTCAGGCATCCCATCGCAAAATGGAAGGATTTCTACCTATCAGGCTACGCTTTGGTAACGAATTATAAGATTGTTATCTTTAGACCCACTTTATCGGTAGACCCACCGGCTCGTAAGACTCAAGGTCTGAATAGACCCATCGAAAAAATCTCGGTAGATTCACTGTATCGGTAGATCTGCCGAAAAACTCGGTTCCGTCTCGTTAAGTCCACTGTATTGGTAGACCCACCGGCTCGTTAGACCCAATGTCTCAATAGACCCACCGGAAAAATATCTCGGTAGACCCACTGCATCGATATACCCACCGAAAAAGTCTCGTAAGACCCACTGTATCGATAGACCCACTGAAAAAAATCTCGTTAGACCAACTGTATCGATGAACCCACCAAACAAAAATATCGTTAGACTTACTGTATTGATAGACCAACCGAAGTAAAACCTCGACTAATCCAACGTATGGATAGACCCATCGAAAAAATTTCATTAGACTAACCGATAGGTGTTACGCTAAAATTGCTAATTTAGCCGACTAGATTGTGATCGTTTGATCATTATAATCATACGCTTCTCAACCTACTATCGTGCTAGTTCCAATAATAATTATCAAATCAGATAACAGTTCCATAGCGATTGCGCTTCTTTTATCCAGATTTATTAAATCTACTTAGGCACATGTAAAAGCTGATTGGAAAATCATGTAAATTTTATCGACAGGTATATATTTTGAGCGGTTCTTACTACAGTGATATGTACATAATTGTGACGTGCAACCTGCTAGCAACGTTATTAATTGAGCAAAATTTTACCCGCACCGGTTTCCCGGATCTTCGCTCTGAGACGCGTGGGTAGTACTAACCGACTACTTAAGAATATGACTGACTACAACGCATTTTTGTTAAACTCAACACGTATTCAATACAAAAGTCATTATCAAAATATAGAGTTGGCGGATCCAGGATATTCTGACAGGGGGTGGAACCCAAAATTTTCCTGAACGTGTCGAAAATTGTCCGACAAAATCCGTTCATTATGCTTAAAGTAGCGGTTTTTCCAGTCTCTTAATAGACAGAATCATGTTTGATCCGAAAAAGGTTAGGAATTTTTAAAAGTTTTCTACGAAAATGCACAAAATTTGTTCAAAGATCGGTGAAAAGCACCGAATGACAAAAAAATTCTTGTTCTGTACATAAACTACTCAACTGACGTAAAAACAAACTTTTTAGAGCGCCAAGAAAGTCAGTAAATGTCTCTAATGAGTAGTACCCGGCGCAAAGCGCTGGAAAAATTCGAAAAATCGTAATAAAAATGGCTAAAATCGATTAAATACGATTTTAAATGAAAGTTACATCATCGGGTCTACCGATACAGTGGGTCTAACAAGATTTAATTCCGTGAGTCAGTCAATACAGTGTGTCTAACAAGATTTTTTTGTTGGGTCTATTGATACAGTAGTCTAACGCGATTTTTTCCGGTGGGTCTAACGGTACAGTGGGTCTGATGAGATATTCTTCGGTAAATCTACCGATACAGTGGGTCTAATGAGAATTTTTTCCGGTGGGTCTATCGATACAGCGGGTTTAACGAGATTTTTCTGGTGGGTCTATTGAGACATGGGGTCTAACGAGCCGATGGGTCTAACGATGCACAATCAAAAATCTACTTACACCCACTTTAGCAATATACCTACCAAAAGCAATCTCACTAGACCCACTGTATCGGTAGACTCAATGATAAAAATTTTGTCCAAAACCAAAATTCATTAGGCTAGCTACGGCTGCTATTACTTTATAATGAATTTGTACTATACGACGATCTTACTTTGTAAGCAGCGGCGGATTTAAAGAGGGTCGGGGGCGGACGCCCTTGATGTCGTCAAAAAATAGTTGGGCGCAATGATGAAGAATAGATGTGTATTTTTGGTGATTTAAGCCATTTTATCAGGATTTTTCATTAATGACACATGACATTTATTGACTTTCTTGGCGCTCTAAAAAACTTGCTTTTATGTACGTCAGAAGTGTATTTTAGTTCTTAGAATGATTTCTCGAATATTTCAGGGGAAATTCGGGGTCCGTTCCCCTGTCAGAAAATCCTAAATCCGCCACGAAGTAAACGCATTTAATGAAATTTTCCCCATACAACTGGCTTCTGATTTATTAAATATCATTGGGACTTGAACGATAGTATGCTTAATAATCTAGGTATACATTGGGTTTGCAATTTTTGCGAATGAATACATTTTACGCGATGTCTACAGATACAGTATAAGTCTAACGAGATTATTTTCTGATGGTTGTACCGATACAGTGGTTCCATCGAGAGTGTTTCCTATAGGGTTTATTGAGACATCGGGTCTAGCAAGTCAGTGGATCTACCGATACAGTGGGTCTAATGCACGCATGGGTGTGGGGGTTTACACCCCCGGAATCTGACCCCCCCCCGCAAAAACTGATAATCTCTCTCCTAGAATTGAATTTTCGGCACGTTTTTTTTATTTTTACCACTTTTGACACCCCACGGAATTCCGGCTGCTGCCCATGTACACATGGTCTAGCGAGACGGGATTAAATATAGATGGGACCTCATATTTTGAAACTCCAATTTGAAATTTTCGAAGTTCTTTAAGGTATTGCGCTGAATGACATAAATGGAAACATCAACTGTTTGAAAGGATGAATTCAGCTGAAAAACAGCCGAGAAGAGTTCATACAAAGTCATGGAATCTTTGACTGCTTTCCCACAAATAAAGAAATCAAAAGTTTTAGACTAAGCATAAATGCTGCTAGCTCTTGAAAACACATTTTAAGCATTATTAAACGGTTTTAGGACTGACTTTTTATTAAAATTTTAGACACACTTTTGAATGCGTACCGAATCGGTTGAAGAGCTCTACGACTATGTATACGAGCATAGTAAGCGCTGCACTATGTATAAATGTCGCAAATAACAAGGCTACTGTTTACCTTTAGCCATAAAGCTTGAAGTTTTGGGTGGTTTTCGGCTGAAAATTCGTGTGTTTCTAAAATCCGGTACAATTCTTTGAAATTACCACGACTAAACGCAACCAGTGCCTTGGCCCTTATAACGCTTTCGCTATTATGCAAGTGCTCCCAGCTAGGAAGTGACCATAGGAACCTCGCCAACCTTAAGCATTGAACGGGTAGCAACAAGTGAATGCAAAAAAAGATCCAACATACGTATGCTAAAATTAAGAAGCGTACAGCTTAGTGACACATCTTTTAAATATTCTCCGACTAGCAAAGAAAAATGCTTGTTTGGAACAAAAAATACGAATATAATTGGGATTGTGGATTATAAAGGATGTTAAAGGAGGGGACTAGGAAAAAGATACCTATGTATATGCCTAAAGTCGCAAAATCTGTTAAAAATCGGCCTTTTTCTAAGCAATGCAAAAACCGAAGTGTATTCTGCGGCCTGCAGATTGAAATAAAGTATTGAACCACAAAAACGATTCAAAAAGCAGCAAGTTAGCTACGCAGTAGCTATGGGAAATTAGTTCGAGTAAACTAGGAGCGACTTTGCAAGCCAATTGAATGAAATAGCAAACCTCGATATATTCAAGACGATCAAAGAAATTGTTGGTTTAAAACAGTAGGAAACGCGTAAGCTTACGTGAAACAGACTACATGTATCGTTCGTTTCATTTATTCAAGAGCTCTTTCAGTAAATTTTTTGAAGGCTACAGTATGCTTAACTAGGTGATTTACTGTAACTCGACAGAAAAGTCGAGTGAGGACGAGTGGTTGTCATTCTTTCAGTTTTTAATGCACTAAGCCGTCCATATAGACTTAATTCAAGCATCTAAACAGTGCTGGGACATTTTACAGTAAGTGCGCTTAATAAAAATGTCGCACCTGGAATCGAACTCGTGTTGCTTCGAAGAAAATCGGACGTTCTACCACTGCGCTAAGCAGAAGTTTGTGACGATATCTAAAATGTTAGTCTATTGTGTTTAAGGGTCAATTTATGACAAGCTGAATGCGCGAATTCCATCCACATCTTGTATGATGTGCGGGAAGACAAGAATAAGCCATGCCGTAAAACGATTTTATTGAAAAACCCTTTCTTGCTATGTAACTACAGTGATCTCTAAATGATCTACAGTAAGTAGGAAAGATGGATTTATTGTAGCCCCGGAAAAGATTTGCTAAAAAGCTCTCGGATAAATGAAACAGACTATAGGTAGGTACACTTGCATGCTCGCAACGATTGTGTGCACTAATCAATAACGCCCAGTTTGCTTGCTATAATGCTCATGATAACAAAATAACACACCTTTAAATACAATTGCAGTTAGTTTTCTATTTTTGACGAGACGAAGCAAGTCAGCGTTAGCAAGCAATTTACAAAAAATAAACATTTTAGACTATGTTTATACACCCCTATGTGAAGCACTGAAAAGTGTTTAAAGAAGATTACACTTTTTCAGAGGCCGCAGAATATACTTCGATTTTCGCGTTGCTTGAAGAAAGTCTGATTTCTAACAGATTTTGCGACTTTAGGCGTATACATAGGTAACTTTTTCCTAGTCCCCTCCTTTTACACACTTAATAATTCACAATTCTAAGTATATTCGTCTTTTTTGTTCCATCGGAGCATTTTTCTCTGCTATTACCCTACTTTTAATTAGCATGATTTGAGTAAATCAGTCAGTAAACAAATACAGTAAAATGCGACAGTAATGACAGCAGTCCAAGAACGCGGAAAACAATATTGTGCTGAACATCAGCATGATCTTTTTTAAACAAGACAACCCTAACTTATTTAAATGGATCAAAGATTTTCAGCATAAACTTCAGAGCAAATATTGGTTGTAAGGAACACTTACACTCATATTCGTAATCCTGATGTCACATGAAACATTTTGAAAATAATGAAGCTTCTAACTTTCTGAAACTAAATTCAAGTTTCAGTGTAAACTTTACATAACTACTTTATTGTAAAGAAAACATACAATCAGATTCGTGATCCGTACAGAAAAGTAACAATCAGTTTCGTAATTCTGACGTTACGTCGAAACTTTTGAAAAAAATAAAGCTTTCGCAAGACTCTGGAAGTAAAGTTAATTTGCAGTGTAAACTTTACACAATCACAGAGTGTAAAGAAGATTTTAGTCGGATTCGTGATTCTGATATTACTCTGATATTACGATCAACATTTATGAAAAAATTAAGTCTCCACAATGGCCTGAAGACAATTAAATAATAAATGTAAACCACTTCACACCACTGTTGAGTGTAACAAAAACGCGCCAAACTGACATATCCCGTTTGAATCCTGCTACAGGTTTAGACTTGAGATCATGTCCAGACTCATAATCGGAGAAGTTGGCCCAAAAAAACAAGACATAAACACGTTTACCACCCTATTTTGACTTTACATCTCCCGAAAAAGCTAGATATTAATGTAAACAAACGCAGTTTGCTGCGACTTGTACCCCGCAGAAAGTACTTCATTTTTATTCTATTCGACCTCTCCCGACTTCTAAACGGAGAAAGTGGCGAACAAAAAAAGGACAAAAACGTATTTTCCACCAATCCAACACATCGTAATTGTTAAAAATCTGAGCCTATTTTCCCATTGAGTGTGAAGAAATTCGGTTTAAACCCTTTGTAGCCTTTGAACATTAGTACGTTTGTATGTGCAAAACTTCTGTTCCGCAAAATTATTTACCAATCAAAACAGGGGAAAAAACGCGTTTTAGCCCATTTTACACCCTTAATTTCGAACTTTACACCCTATAAATAACTCAATATTGCGTTTTTTAAACGCATTTTGCTGCAACGTATAGCCCTTAGGAGGTACTTTATTTCTAAAGTTGGCAGAGAAATTTTGGTGCAACGTATAGCCCTTAGAAGGTACTGTATTCTGAAGTTGGCAGAGAAAACTTAGACAAAATCTGTTTTTTACACCATGTACTGGAGTGTGTAAAACCCTAGTTCTAACTCGGTAATGAGTGTACAAAAGTTTGCTGGTGAGCGGAAAGTAGCCTCTTAGCCGTAGTACATTTATCAGAAAAATTTCTTGGGACTCATAACCAGAGTTGTTGGCAGACATAAACAAGTCGAAAACTCGACCAAAATCTGTTTTTCACCCCCTGATTTTCACATTTTTACACTCCCATTCAAGAACTAATGCAAAATTCAAAAAACAAAAAAAGTTCTATATCTAGGGAATTCTATCCTCTACAAGTCTATACTATTAAATTGTATAAGGCGTTCACAGAGAGTTGTGTACATGCTGCAGAAAAAGCCACCAAAATTCGCTACATGTTATAACGTTACGCCAAAAATTTACACGCTCTTTACAAACTCGGTATTGAGTGTAAAGAAAAACAAAAAAGATATGCAGCGAATTTTTTTAAATAACTATTTAAAAAAACCGCACCTCCCAGATGTGTCCCATTATAGCTGTGAGGGGGAACATGTGTTAGGGGAACCCAAGTATATAATAGGATCGCACTAACGCGCTACCTATGATTAGGGCTCGTTAGAACGACTGAGCGGTAAATAATCCTATAATTTGGAGCACAAGTATAAAAATGATAAAGATGTCATTGAGCCGCATAATACGGTACTTCCGTGAATAAGGTATGTAAATGCACATGAGCTAATGTTTATAGAAATATATATGTAGGTGCATCATCGGTAGCGCGTTAGCGCTGACCAATAATTTACTTGGGTAGTTCTAACACCTGTGCACCCCCTACAGCTATAACGGGACCGTGACACATCTAGGAGGTGCGATTTTTTAACGACAGATAATAAAAAACTCGATGGAGCTTCTTTTTTCTGTTTACACTTAATACCGACTTTTCAATGAGCGTGTAAAGTTTTGGCGTAACGTTAAAACATATTGCGAATTTCGGAGGTTTCTTCCGCGGCTTGTAAACAACTCAGTATTAGTGCCTCGAACAATTAAATGATTTTAAATTGTAGAAGAAGTAATGCTCCAGATGGCACTCTTTTTTGTTTTTGAAGTTCGCATTATTTCTCGAAAGGGAGTGTAAAGAGTGTGAAAATCTGGGGGTGAAAAAACAAATTTTGGTCGAGTTTTCGACTTGTTTATGTCGGCTAACAACTCCGCTTATGAGTGCCAAGAAATTTTTCCTGATAGAAATGTACTACGGCTTATGGGCTACTTTCCGCTCACGAGCAAACTTTTGCACACTTAATACGGAGTCAGATCTAGGGGTTTAAATTTTACACTCTAGGGAGTGAAAACTTCGAAATCAGGTGTGTAAAATGGGCGGAGAAAAATGTTTTTGCCCTATTTTGATTAGTAAATATCTCGACTATCTTGTGGAACAGAAGTTATCCACGCACAAACGTATCACGATTTAAAGGCTAGAAAATGGCCCAAACCGAATTTCTTTACACTCAATGGGGAGTTAGCTTCAGATTTTTAAAGTTTACAATGTGGTGGATGGTGTTTTTCATTCGCCACTTTCTTAGTTTAGAAGTCGAGATAGGTCGAACAGAATAAAAATAAAGTACTTTCTAAGAGATATACGTCACAGCAAAGTGCGTGTATTTGCATCAATATTTAGCTTTTTCGGGAGGTGTAAAATCAAAAATTTGGTGTTAAACGTTTCTGTCTTGTTTTTTTCCGCCAACTTCTCCGGTTATGAGTCTGGACATGATCTGAAATCTAAAAATGTACCAGAAATCAAACGTGGTACGCCACTTGGGCGTATTTGTTTACACTCAGCAGTGGTGTAAAGTGGTTTACATCTAATATTAATTCGTCTTTAGGCCATTATAGAGACTTAATTTTTTCAAAAAATGTTGACCGTAATATTAGAGTAATATCAGAATTACGAATCTGACCAAAATCTCCTTTACACTCTGTTGTTGTGTAAAGTTTCCACTGCAAATTAACTTTGGCTCTAGAGCCTTGCGGAAGCTTAATTTTTTTTCAAAATTTTCTACTCAAGTCAGAATTACGAATCTTACTGTAAGGTTTCTCTGCACCTTGTAATTATATAAAGTTTGCACTATTCATTTCTTGTTAATGTGTAGTTTACACTACAAATTTATTTTACTTCCAGAGTGTTGCGAAACGTGAATTTAAAAAAATATATATTCCGTAAGGTCAGGATTACGAATCTGACTGTATGTTTTCTCTACACCCAGTAGTAATATAAAGTGTAGACTGAAAATTAAATTTAGTTTCAGAGCGTTGCAGAAGCTTAGTTTTTTCAAAATGTTCCATATGTTCCATGTAACGTCAGGATTACGAATCTGGGCCCAGTTGCAATATCGTAAGCACGTGCTTTGATTAAGTTCATGCTTAAAGTGCTTAAGCACGTGCTAGGATAAGCATCTGCTTAATTGGGTTGCAATAAAAATTTTGACCTCATGCTTAACCTAGCACGTGCTTATAAGTACGTGCTTAAATCTTCGAAGCACATGCTTAAGTTCATGCTTAACTTAAGCAACAGTTTCTATATTTACTCCTGCCAGACGCTGTCTGAAAAATGAGCAAATGAGGTTGATGTCAAAAAATCCCGTCAGTCGAGCCTTGCATATCATTAAAATCAAAGAAAAATACCGCTCCTTCCTGGGAAAAGTCCCAAAGCCACACAAAACGTGGGAATTACGCTATACAGTTGCGGTAATATTTTTAAATAACGTTAGCTAGAAAGGTTGTAATAATTCCATGGAATAATCGCTACATTTTGGACTATTAATTTTACTTTAATTTTGATACTTCAACCTACTGTCCTAACATTTAATATCCGCCTTAGTTTGCAGCTTGTGCATGTGCTCGTATTTTGATAAATTGATTGATCACCCTTGCATTAAATGTTTCCTTATTTCAATTATTTCACAAGGCGAGGGTACGCCTGTAACAATACTCGCATTTCACATTATCGGTTTCCCGATTTCCGTATGAATTTTTTCATATTTTAAAGCATTTATATAGTCTTTTGCAAGACATAAATACTGTAAAAGGTCGACTGCAATTGGTACACGTTTCATTTAAGATTAAATCAACACTTTTTTGTCTTTCTGTCGAGTCATTTTTTTACATCAGTAACTTTAATTTTATTTATTTACTTATTTTTTGTCTTTCCCTTTGTTCTTCCTATTTTGTCCTGATTCATTCTCTTTACTTTCTATTAAAGCAATTATTCAGATATATTGTTTTAAAACTCCTCGTTGTGAATTTAGTTTCTGTTTTTTCTTGAGCTAAAAGAAAGCGATAATAATGCTTGTCCATTTTAGCTTTTACCCGAGGATTTTTAGGTTTTTTGTCAATTTGTTGGCGCTTCTTATGATGAAAATACAACATCGTTCTTCTTAAGACAACGGAAAATTTTTGACATTATGTTTCCACGGAAAATTAAGCATTATCCGATCAATAAGCTCGTAAGCCTGGCTCTTCAGATTCAAGAAAGTTGGTACCTCAGCCCAAATGTATTATTCAATTTTTTTATAAAGGCCCGAAGAATGCTTTCAAATTGACATGCACAACATAAAAAATTATCCATTTCACTCTGGTCTTGTTTTGAGGATTTGATAATGACTTGCAAATTGTTTTTCCTAAAAGAGAAAAATGCCGTCAGACGTAAACGTTAAAGTTATGGGGATTGAGACCTCCAAGAATGAAAAAATGGTAAATTTTCTGTGAAAGATGGAGCCCAGCAAACGACAAGGAAAAAAATCAAAACCTATTTGCAAAAAACATTTGATTTACCAGAAACTGTGAATTAGCATCTTTAAAAGCATTTTAATTTAAAAAACACTGACTGACCCTTCCTCCTGATAAAAACGAAACTGCATATGACCACGCGTGGGCGTGGGGGTATGCACCCCCCAGAAGTTGAAATACCTCCCCAGAAATCAAAATACCCCCAGAATTCAAATTTTGAAATTTTTTTTGCTTTTTTAGCGATTTTTTGATGCCATTGGATAGTGCTCAAGGATAAACGTCGAAAAATGGTGTTTTTTCGCCATACGACCACTTTTAAGACCATTTTTTGACCTTTGGAAATTTTTTCACCCCCCTCCTGAATTTTGGTGCTGCCCAGCTATGCGCTATGCATATGACCCTAATGGCTCGACTAAAATGAATTGAGCATGTCAAAAATAATATTTTTATGAGAAACAGGGCAAAACTTGGGCCGAACGGAAATCAAATTTACAGTCAAAAACGCATTTTATCGTAGCTGAACACTTTAGCAGTGAAATAAGATTGTCTAATATGCTCTCGCTTAAATTACACCTTGCGTATTATTGCGGCTTAGTAAAGCAACGAATTTGGCATCTTTCTTGCCCATCAACTGACCTCAGATAGCTGGTACTGAACATACCTGGGCGTGGAAGGTTTGGGGGTATGCACCTCTCCCAGAAACCAAAATACCCCCCCAGAATTCAATTTTTGAAATTTTTTTGTTTTTATCCCGCAATTTTTTGATGCCAATGGTTAGTGCTCGATGATAAATGTTGAAAAGTGGTGTTTTCGGCCATACCAACATTTTAGGGCCATTTTTCGACCTTTGAAAAATCTTGCAACCCCCTCCCCAGAACTTTGGTGCTGCCCACCTATGGTACTGAAACCTCATTATTCAAACTGTTTATCTAATGCCGCCATGTAACATCGATATTTTTAAGAGCAATATTCCAAATTTCTAATAGGATAATAGCTGAATGATAAATACTGTTTTTTTAATGCAAATGATTCGCTTATTACGCACTGATGCTGGTAAGAAGAACAAGAACTAGCCCCTCCCCAATAAAATCGAAAACAATTCCAATAAAACAATTTTGCACGAAATAACGCATACTAACGCTTTCCTATTTATACTGCATTTAAGAAACTTCTAACAAAAATTTTCGTAATATACAAATAATTAGTTTATTACTTCCCACACCCGTAAAGTACTCATGCTGGCGAGAAAAACAAGAACTACCTTCCCAATTAAATCGAAAATAATCCCCAATTAAATAATTTTGTACGGAATAGCGAACGTTTTTCTACATAGCATTTGAATACTTTCTGAAAAAAATAATCTTAATGTCGAATTTACTTTCCAAATTAAGCTCAAAAATGAACTTAAAAATTCAAAAATCCTCTAACAAAAAATTTATATCTTTAATGAACAAAATCAAGACACCGCCGTTCACAATTTTAGGATTAGCCTAGCCCCCTCCACCCTCGCAAAAATTTTTCACCTCGTAGAATGTTGGTTATCAGACTCTCGTCGAAAACGACTTGTTTTACGTTTTTAGCGATCTTTTATTTAGTCCGAAAGTGTTGATTTTTGTAGTCAGTTTTGACTAAATTTTATTAAATCGTATTAAATTTTTCTTGATCACTATCTAGCAAGAAAAAAAAACATCCTGTGAAAAATTGAAACGTTTTTGACACGTATCTATCGTGAGCCAAAAAGGCACTTATTAAAAATTTTTAGGTCAAACCTCCCAAAATTTCCGTTCTGTATATGCACAAGTATGATCACCGCCCCGTAATTTCAATAGATTAACTTTTTCTCGCATATTTTAAATGATTTTTCAGCAAGCATATCTAATGAATGTGTCTGCGAATTCATGGAAAATATTAGTCAACGCGGCCAAGCTGGAACTTATGAGTGCCTCCGACCACTCATAAAGTTAAGCATCAGCTCGGACCAAGATAAGCATGTGCTTACTTTATTGCAACAGTCCAAAATTGAGCACAAGCTTAAGTATGTGCTTAGAAGCATGTGCTTAAGATAAGCAGCAGCTCCAATTTAATTGCAACTGTCTAAGCAACAGTCTGTTGCTTAAACCGGTACTTAAGCACCAGCTTGTACTTAAGTACGTTTATTGCAACTGGGCCCTGAGCGTTAGTGTTCTTTGCACCCAACATTTGCGTATACTTTATACTGAAATTCTTTGATTTGTCCTAATAAGGTAAGGTTGTCTTGTTTTAAAACAAGATAATGCTGTCAGAACAATATTGTTTTCTGCGTTCTTGGACTGCTGTCATTATAGTGGCATGTTACCGTGTGTGTTAACTGACTGATTTACTCAAATCATGCTAAATAAAAGTAGGGTACTACCAAAGAAAAATGCTCCGATGAAACAAAAAAAGACGGATATACTTGGGATTGTGGATTACTAAGGATGACTAAAGGAGGGAACTAGGAAAAAACTACCTATGAACATATATTCTTACATTCGCAAAATCTGCTAAGAATCAGACTTTCTCTAAGCAACGCAAAAAATCGAAGTATATCCTGCGGCCTCTGAAGAATGTAATCTCTTTAAATAATCTTTAATGCTTTACATAAGAGTGTAGAAACATAATCTCAAATGTATACTTTTGTAAATTGCTTGCAAGTTGCAACGCTGACTTGCTTCGTATTGTGATTGATAAAAAAACTAATTACAATAGTATTTATAGGTGTTCTATTTTTTATCATGAGCATTATAGCAAGAACCGGCGTCAATTTATCAGTGCACACAATCGTACTTGCGGGCATGCAAGTGTACTTAAAGTAGGTACATGGAGTCTGTTTCACGTAGGCTAACGCGTTTCCTACTGCTTTAAATCAACAATTTATATGATTGTCTTGAGTGTATCGATGTTTGCTATTTCATTCAATTGACTTGCAAAGTCGCTCCTAGTCTACTCCATCTTATTCCCCATAGCTACTGCATAATCTAACTTGCTGCTTTTTCAATCGTTTTTTCGGTTCAATAGTTCATTTCAATCTGCAGACCGCAGAATAAACTTCGATTTTTCGCGTTGATTAGAGAAAGTCTGATTTTCAACAGATTTTGCGACTTTAAACTTATACATAGGTAACTTTTTCTTAGTCCCCTCCTTTTACATCCTTAATAATTCACAATCCCAAGTATATACGTCTTTTTTGTTCCATCGGAACATTTTTCTTTGCTAGTTAGGTATATACGTAAATCCCGCTTTAATAAGTGTGAACTCATATATGATTAATATAGTGGCTGTTTCTTTATAGTGGTCTCAAAACAAATTTCAAACGTTAGCTTAATTTCAAACACGTTCACGAGGAAGTTTATTTTTTATGTATTTTCGGCCTTAATTCAGCATTATTTCCTCATAGAGCCTTTTTCTGCATTTGGCATCTAGAGACCCTAATCTCCACGTGTATGATCAGCTGATGTCTTTGCCGGTTTAAAATGGTGTCAAGAGTTCATGCCACTTAAGCACTGATAGATATACCAAAATTCATTTTTAAACATTTGTTTTGCATTTTTTGTGATCAATGAATAAGGAAACGTCGAAAAATTGTGTTTTCTGTTTTTTATTTAAATAATAATTTAAATAATAAATAATTTGAATGATTTGAATAATAACAGTCTTTTTGCCCCTTTTGGTTCTTGTAAGAATTTTCATTCTTGCAAGAATTTTCAAAACAAGAGCCATCGGATCCATTCCATCCTTTTCAATGTCCAGAGTGCTAGTACAAGGGCAGCTTATATGTACCTCCAAAAATACATAACGTCAACGCTTATTTGATTAATTTGCACTTCAATTCTTTCCTATTTAAATCTAAATGCATTTATACCCATCCATATCATTCGATTGTTCATGAGCCTCGCAAATACAAGTTACGTGATTCGGCTTATAAAGGTCTTCTGTTACGGTTGTCCCAGGCGTTGAATTCAGCAGATCCCCAAGATCAGGAATTGTATGGCCTTTGCTCGAATGAGCCTCAGGATCTTGATTATTGACCGCCTCATTCTGATCCAATAATGGAGTTACCATGGCCGGATACGACAACATAAGTGGTCGCGGCATAGGCGATCGGTCTGATGTAGTTAAAATATCCAAGTTGGGATTTAAGTTCAAGTGATTAATAGCTGACATAGAATCTGAGCAGCCAGGGGCTAAAAATAAGAGCATAAAAAATGTAAAAAAGCGAAACTAAATAAAACATACTTTTGCGATGTCAATTTTCTTTCAACGCATTACGCCAAAAAATGCAATAAAAAATATAAAAAATGTGACAATGAGAAAATAATTTATTTCGAGGTACAATATTATAGTAAATGACGAAAAAGTCGTACCTAAAGTCCAAATAATCTTTCTCCGAGTCAGTCTCAGCTGAAGAACATGGCTTGCTACTAACTGAAAGCAATCGTGGCGTACGAAATATAATACAAGCAGAATTCTCAGATGAAAAATTCGAACAAAACCTAAGAGATGGAAATCCGATCCTCAGGAAACGTTTCCCGTGTATCTCATTGACATACCTGAATCGTTTAGCTTGCACAATCTGCATCCTTCTTTTTTGTTACTGAATTCTTATGTTTACATAAAAACCTCTAGAACGGCTATCAAATGTCTCGGTCGGTATATCCGATGTATCATGTGAAACCCAAGAATCTCTTTTTAATAATGTACATAAACAGGCAGCGGAGGCTTTTTCCCAGTCCTCGTCCCAGTCGCATACTGTTCTCCCAAATTCGTATTTGCTTATCTTGGGTCCCGGCTACTAAAAACAAACACGGGAAAAACCCATAAGCCAACTGAGCGGTCCGTAAAGAGGCAAAAAGCTTGTACTTATAGTTTGGCTTTCGGATAAGCCGTGCCTTACGATAAAAAACTCGTATTCAATACAAGTAATAAAATAATGAAAAGACTTCTTACTCTGTTACGATAAAACAATGAGTAAAAATGGACTTGTTTGAACAAAAAATTTTTGCAGTACCCTACCTATTATTCAACGAGCGAGATGAGCGACATGCTCCAAGGTGCGGGACGGCATGCGATTACATTGACCGGACCTTTTCGGATTTTCTAAAAAAAGTGTGCGCCCTGTACGCATCACGTGCAGTCGTTTTCGACACATGCGCACCACTTGCGCTTTTACAGGCGGCCGAACGATGCGATGAAGCTTATTTATGATTTTTGGTAGCTTCTCACAACGCTATGTGTATTTCATGGTCCAATGCGAAATGATTGCCTTAGGTACCTACCTATAATTTCTACGTGCGTACATCATGATCGTGCTTAAATTAATGTCTTATGAAGTGAATCGAGCCGAGCGACGAAAAAAGTTATGTGGTAGTTCACAAGTAGGTACATCTAGAGCCCTAGGCTATAAAATAAGGTTGACCAGAAGCTGCTGTTTGGACCAGCTACCGTCGTACGTACCTACGCTCAACTTCTATGCTGTATAGTACGTTCAAAACGTGATACATAAAATCATCGTGCTTTTACGTTCTGAGCGAGTTTTAGTATCAAATTTCGGTTCATCTAAGAAAACGTATTGCCTGGCTCAGGCCTGAAATTCGATACTGGGAGATCGCGTAGGTCTGCGCCGTAAAGCTTTAAGTAAAAGCGCCATTTTGGAGCCTGCGCCGAAATAGTTTCTTACCGTATCATGTAAAAATCGTTCATTCGCCTGAGAAGCATTTGAGTACATTACATAGGTACGTTTAGAGAAAACTTATCACCGCCATTTTACTGCAAATGTGATCTTACTAACTATCTACGAGCAAGTTGACATTATTTGGGAACAAAAAATTCGTTTATGTATGCATATATGTACACAAATATTGACGTTTTTACAGAAAATTTCAGGGAAAACATCGTTTGTATGTCTTCTGCTGCAGAAATGAACTTCAGCCGAGAGAATACAAGGGGCTGGAATTTCTTGCAGATTTTGCTAACAAAGTGTGATGGTTCAATTTTAAGTTTGAAGGCTAACATGGGCAGCAACCAAATTATGGGTGTCCGATAGGGCAAAATCTTTAAAAATAGCACCAAATCTTTAATTTTGGGGGGACTATCGATTCTGGGAGTTTTCAGATTCTCGCTGTGTCTACACTGCCCCAGACCCCCACGCCCGTATGTACCTACATAGTTACATTAAGCTGACAGATTGCGATTATAGCATTGATCTGATATATAATTATCGTAATCCTCGGCTTACTGTCGTTGAAAATTCTTAGAATTAATGCACGAAGTTATGTGAAACAGACTATAGTTAAAGCAGCTATGACCATACATGGGCAGCAAGAAAAGTCTGGGGGCTGAAATCGCCAAAATTTGTACTAAAAATATAATTCTGGGGGTCTAAAATGATTTGCGAAAGGGGTTTTAAGTTCTGGGGGTGTATACCCCCAAACCCACCACTCCCATGTGTGGCGATGACTAATGTAAGTATATGCAGAGACGATCAATAAGAAATGAGAAGGAGAAAAACAAAGATAAAAACCATAAACCATATTTTTTACAAAAACATTTAAAGAAAAATCATCTGGAAATCGTTAGTTAATTATTTTAAAGTTCATATCACCTTTTAAAGTTTCGCTCGACAAATAAAAACTTATTTATCCCGCTGGCCCCTCGGCTGATTCCAAATAGATGCTGGTCATGTTGTGCGTCCGTTTAGTACCGACCAGACATGTACAAATCGTGGTACAACGTGGAAAGTTCAAGCGTGAAAGTAGGCTTCCATGAAAAGAAAAGGGAAAATTTATTGGAACAAAATTAGGCACAATTAAAGCAAGAAATCTGGAGGAACTTTTCTTGCACCAATTTTTAAAACCGTTTGAGCGCATTAAAGCTCTCACAGCTAAAACAGCAGACTAGATTGGGTCCTACACCCGTAGACCGACTATGCTATGAGTCTAATGGAAAAATATTAAATTTTCTGGGGCGAGGCAAAATAGAGTCCAAAAATGGAGGGAAACAAAACTTTTTTCAAAAGTCTGTGAAATTGACCGTAAATGGCGGAGTAACATATTTTTAATGTTATTTTAGCTAAAATAGTGGATTAAAATAATAAAATTTCAACTCTATTTTAGCGTCATCAGTTCTTAAGGCAATTTTAGCCCAGAAAAGCGCATTAACTGCTTCACCAGACCGGCCATACTGTACATGTGTAATCTTGATCAGACATGCACAGGTTTTGGGAGTCCAGAATTGAAAAATTGAAAATTTTGTGGTGAATATGAGGCAAAATAAAGGCCAAAAAACGGATGAAAATTGAAAATTTTATTCAAATGTGCTTCAAATTGACCAGGAACTGTGTAATTTTTAATGCTATTTTAGCGCTTACACCAGTTTTTGAAGTCATTTTGGCCTAAAAAATTTCAATTTGTGACCCCCCCCACAAACCGACTGACCCCCTCCAGATCATCCATGCTGTGCATCTATGGTCTTGACCAGAGATGCACAGCATGGCCGATCGGGGAGGGATCAGTCGCTCCGGGGGTTGAAGATTGAGCTTTTTTGGCCAAAATGAGCTCAAAAACTGAATTAAACGCTAAAATAGCGTTAATACTCAGTTATTACACAGTTTCTGGTCAATTTGAAGCACTTTTGAAGAAAGTTTTAAATTTTCATCGATTTTTGGCCTTAATTTTACTTAATTTTCTTCAAAGATTTCTCATTTTTTTTGATCCAGGGTTCAAAATAATCTCTAAAATTAATGTAAATCTTAAAATAGCGTAGAACCTACATATTTTAATCCGCCGTTTCTGATCAACTTGCGTACTTTTCTGAAAAAGTTTTGATACTTTTATTTTAGTCTTAATTCAGCCTTATTTTCTCCAGAAAATTTATTATTTTCCAATTTGGGGCTCTGACCAGAAGCGTAGTCAGAATTTTGGTTCGGGGGGGGCGCATACAAAAGTTTTTAGACTGCTTTTGCATTGAATGCTTTGATATGGTACAGTATACGCGAAAAACTCAGATTTTCGACGGTTAGGAGTGAGGCCAAGCGAATTTTATTGACAAACAGTTCGGAAATCATAAGTAGCGCAAAGCTCTTAACATGGTCATTTTTAACGCCCTAAACATTTTGTAGCTTTGTAAATACTAACAGTCTGAAGGGGTACAAAATAATTTTGACATTATTCTATAAGTTTAGGCTTCTAACAAGAAAACTGCGAATCACTAAGTTAGTATGAAGCACTAGAATATTTTGACTGATTCAGGCTTTTAAGCGCAATGCTGGAGCTTTAAAAGAGAAATAACAGGAACCGGCGGAAAACATTGGCGTTTTTGCTCTTAAAACTTAATTTAAACCGTTTTAAATAATACGGAATAGACAAACTAATTCTGGCGCAAAGTGCCGGGAATTTTTAAAACTTCTAGCTCTTTTACCTTTTTGTCCACCCAAAAATCTTTGTACATGTACAATACAACGAGATTTTGCGGCTGAGGATGTCTGGGGTGGCGCGCTCAAGCGCTCCCCAGCGGAGTTCGGGGCAGAGCCCCAAAATATTTTGTAAAAAAGACGCTTCATTATTAAATAGTAACGTCAAAATTTCCGCGAAATTGGCTAAATATTGATCCTCAGATAAGCCGAAAAACAGTTCAAATTGATCAACTCCTACATGGCACGAAACTTTTCAGTTGATTGCTGAATTGTAAAGCGCGTTTTGAGCTTAAATGCATTTTTCTACCTAGCTAAGTACGTGTAGCAACGGGTCGCTTCGATACCTATAAGATATAACAAGACTTAGTTCAGAAAACAGAAAATGCGGACAACACAAGAAAATTTCGGTCATTCCTTTCAATTAAAATAGGATTATTTGACTTTGTAAAGAAAGACAAACAAAGCAGAAATAGACAAACTGGTATGCAATCATTTTCGCACTTTTACCGTGATGCTCAACGAGCATGCGCAGTTTCATTCAACGAATTGAGTGCATAAAATCATTGTAATGATGTGAAGCGCTGAATGATTTCAGCAGCTGATTCAAGCTTCTAAACTCAATGGATCTATATAACAATAAATAATAAGGACTCGGCGCGAAGCGCCGAAAATTTAGTCCTTTTTTGCCGTTTTGAACTCAATTTTCTGAACACAATTATCGAATCAGAAAAGTCAACAAAATTTCTAAAAAATTTTGGGGGCACGTGCCCCCTATGCTCCCCTGGCTGCGCCCTTCGTTCTGACCCCTGACCCCCATACATATCTGGTTGTGACAAGACTTGCACGTTGGAGGTTCGGGGTCTAGACCCCCAGAGAATGGAAGAGTGGAAAGTTTTCCAGAAAAATGTGGCAAAATGGGAATCCGGACAATTGGTAACAATTCGTAGGAGGACAACTGGTAGGATGACAATTCGTAGAAAGACAATTTGTTGTATAGGTCAATTGGTAGGATACCAACTAGTAGGTATCGTATGTACATAATCGTAGGTGGCAAAAAGTGCAGTAAAGTGAACAAGAGGTAAAAAATGGGTTAATTTAGGTCAACATGTCACAGTGGTCAAAATCATTTACGGTTAAATGTCAGGAGAGTTGTGGTCGCTATTTTTCATGATTTCGTTGACTTGTTGCTAAATGACCGAATTTAACTCGACTGAGCGTGGAAAAAGAAAGCTATGTTTTGACGGATATGCTTACAATCGAGAAGCTGATAGCAATGATAAAACTTACTGGAATTGCGAAAAACGTACGACATGCAAAGCTAGGGCACATACTGACTTTGATGCCGAGCATGGCGACAGAGTAACAATCCGGGGAAATCATTCCCATGCACAGCAATTTTTTAAGTAGCGAAAGCTTGAATCAATTTGAAATCAATTAGCCATAAATGTAAGATTGGGATGGGGGCATCGCCCCACCTAAGATGGGTCCGTCTCCCCCTCCCAACCGTCCGGACCACACCTGGGCGTGGGGGGTTTGAGGGGGTGTGCACCCCTGAGAAACCACCCCCAGAATTCAATTTTTAAAATTTTTTTTCGTTTTTTTCGCAATTTTTTGATGCCAATGGATAGTGCTCGATGAGAAACGTCGAAAAATGGTGTTTTTTCGCCATACCACCATTTTTAAAGCAATTTTTTGACCTTTGAAAAATCTTGCACCCCCAGAATTTTCTTGCTGCCCACGTATGGTCCGGACCGGACTCGAGAAAAAACATGTAATTTTTAGTGATTTTTCGCAATTTTTGGGCCAAAATCGCACAATAATAAAAAATATCCCCCAGAAGGCCATTGCTCTGGTCGCATTAACCCTCTCCTTCATCTGAGCATGATTTTTGTGCTGTTCGTGTGTGATTAAGCTTCATATAATTTGATTTCATTTATCGTGGTACTGCATCCTACGAATTGTCCTCCGACCAATTGTCCTATCCTACAAATTGTCATCCTACCAATTGTCCTTCTACCAGTTGTCGTTCTACGAACTGTCTTCCTACGAATTGTCCTAGACCCGGCAAAGGGTATGAAGGTCAAAATGAATGAAAATCAAAAATTTTCTTTACACGTGCTTAAAATTGACTAGAAATATGTAATAACTTCATTTTTAACGCCATTTTGCACTTATACCAATTTTTGAAGTCATTTTGGCGCGAAATGCTCAATTTTCGGACCCCTCCCCCTAGATCGGGCATGCTGCGCATCTCTGGTAGTGCGTGACCAGA
This sequence comes from Mermis nigrescens, assembly GCA_036768485.1. Classification (NCBI taxonomy): domain Eukaryota; kingdom Metazoa; phylum Nematoda; class Enoplea; order Mermithida; family Mermithidae; genus Mermis; species Mermis nigrescens. The sequence continues at coordinate 235,268 of JAVLUZ010000521.1, forward strand.
CGTCTTGTCAACTCCCGAAACTGGGCTGACCCCACAGCCGATACAGTGCACCTGCTGTCGTAATTGGATATGCGTAAACATTGAGGTTTATAAGTTTAACAATGAATGAAACTTTTTTCTCCCTTGAAAATTATAACTAAAAAAATTAAAGTTTCTCCAAGGCAAAAATTTTCTGGAGAAAATAGGATAAAATAAAACCGAAAGCAGAAGGGCCGTGCTTAGGTTTTAGCGGCCATGAGCGAAGCTAGCGGCTCTCAAAGGTTAATTTTGTACAAAATAAGACATTTTTATAGGTAAAATTGTTGCAAATTTTTTGTCATCATAAATATACATTGAACATTTGAGATCTTAATTTAGTCACTGAAAAATTACTGTATGATAAATATTTATTTTCTCAAAAGTGATGTACATAAGTTGAAAAATCAAGCAATATGCTATTCAATCATTTTCCGGCTTTTTGCGAGCAGAACGACACGAGTAGCCATTGCAAAAAAATTGCAGTATACTGAGATAAGTCAAATAACTAAAATTACATGATCAGCAGAGTTTTTGTACATAAAAATTTTTAATGCATTCATAGTACAATTGCACTGTCGAAAACAGTTACACGTCATCCTAGAGTTAGTTAAGTGGTATAATTAATCGTAAAAAGCCTAAATTTGAACGAATTCTTATCTACATTGAGACGCAAAAATTAGACCCAAAGATAGAATAATATGTCTCAGAATTAGAATAGATACTGTTGACCTAACAAATGAATTTATAAAACGCTGAAATTGTTATCTCTAACCACATAAAATCAGTTTCACAATTTCGAAGGAGATTTTAAAAACTTTGTGTGAGATCATTATCCTGTACTAAATAATGTGTACGTACTTACGTACCTGAGATTAAATTATCAGGTGTGCAAGTTGAAATATCAAGGTTAATGAAATTGAGCATACATAGTACATAGAGAGCTAGAGTTATACATATGGAGTGTATCTCATTGCCAGATCCTTAGTTTGTAAGCATCAAAGCTCTAATGCAGAATTTGGATCATAAATAAGATGTCTGTCACATAATTTGCCGCAATAAAGCACATCTAAAATAGTTTTCCCACAATCTCTGAATTTCTTTCGCGGCCCTCAGTTTTTGTGGCCCTGGTCGACCGCCCGGTTCGCCAACTCCTAAGCATGGCTATGGAACGCAGATGAAAGTGATTCTGCAGAACTAGGTGAAATTGAGCAAAAAATTTATTAAGAGAATTTTCCCGTTATTTGACTATGCATCTATACATATATTCTTACCCATTTCTTAGACCATTTCTCAACGAAGTTCTAAATGAATTTTTTTAGACAAATCATGCTGTGCCATTGTCCTATACGTAACCATAAGTGAACAAATAGCCGGTCTGGCGGTTTTGCGAAAAACTTTGACTTTTGTTTGTTTCAAGCCTTAATTTTACCCGTAATTTCCCCTGAAACTTTTTTCTGTGAGTGAGACTTACTCCTATCTCTGCATGTATATCAGTACGCATGAATTGTCACAACTTTGCTCTGAAATATACCTCAACAAAGAAAGCTAGAATATGTCTACTGATGTAGTAAATATGGAGAAAAGAAGGAGACAGGGAAAATTGACTAGGCATGCAACTGTTATTAATAATCTATAATATTAATTTCGAGTTGTGTGTAAGTGTGTGTGTGTCTGTGAGGCAAAAAAGTTTTTACTGGATAATTTTGTGATACTTATATTTTCACTCAATGGGTATTCTCGGGCGCTAATTACAATTTTTTGATTAAAATGGCTCGATCGGACTCCTGAAACCCGGAAACTACGGATTTATGTAAAAGGTTTTGGTAGCTCTAGCCGCTTATGCAATTGCCGCAGGGTAAAATTTTAAAGCCACCCTAGATCAACTTTTTATGCGCTATCGACTGGTGTAAACCACTTTACACTACAGTGTAAACTGATGTGATGCCGTAAGAAAAACGTGATTTACAAGTGTATTTTATCAAATATCTCAAATCGCAGCGGATAAATTTTTTTGAAGTTTTCACCAATTATTGGATATCTTATGACTGACCTTACTGTAGAATTTGAAGAAAATTCACGGATTGGTTTCTGAGATACGGGAGCCCAAAGGTACCCTATGCATAGCGTAAAATTTAGGTTTTTGTCTTTTTGCAGAAGCACAGATTGACTGTTGCTTCCAAAATTTGGCCCCTGGGGTTTCTGGGACCGCTGATTCCATATTCGCTACTTTAAATATACGATCTGGCATCATAAAACATGTATGAGACGGGCTGAAAGGAAATCACGTACGGGTACTTATAAACATGATTAATCACTGAAAAAGAGCTTGCACCAAGTCAAAATTTTTGACCTTGTAAACCAGCGCGCGTGAAATTTAATGCGAAGCAATCGAAAGCAGCAAACATGCGGCTTTCGAAAGAAAGCAGCAAACATGCGGCTTTCGAAAATACAAATCCAAATGTTTTTGCTTCTAGCGGCTAATTTAATATGCAACTTTTTGCATTTGTTTACAATGAGGGCAAAGTTGAACATTGTACAAAGTTGAACCCGACGCTATAAGATAGGACGTGATACAACATACTCAATGCTATACAATAGGACGTGATGTAACATACCCCATGCTATACAATAGGACGTGATATAACATGCCCCATGCTATAAGATAGGACGTGATATAACATACCCAGTGTTACAGGATAGGACGTGATATAACATACCCCATGCTACAAGATAGGACGTGATATACCATACCCAGTGCTATAACATATCCTGTGCTGTAAGATTGGTGTCCCAAAACATCAAAAATATGGTTTGCACCAAAAAAATCTTTAAACATCCCAAAAACATCAAAAAAATGGTTTTGACCAAAAAAATTTTTTAAACACCCCAAAACATATAAAATATGGTTTTGACCAAAAAAATTTTTAAACCTCCAAAAACATCAAAAGTATGGTTTTGGACCAAAAAGTTTTTTTAATATTCCAAAACGTTAAAAATATGGTTATGATCAAACAAAATTTTTTAACATCCCAAACCATCTAATGGTATAATTTCCAGAACATCCCAGAACATCAAAAATATGATTTAGGATAAAGAATTCTCAGAACCATTCTATAACGTCAGAAATATGGATTTAATCAAAGAAATGGTTGACAAAAGACAGTTTTAAAAAATTTAAAAAATACAATATGTTTTTACCAACAATTTTTTAGAAATATCCCAAAAACATCAAAAGTCCCGAAAAATAAAAAATACAAGAGACATCTCAATCTCATACAGCTATCAGGCCTAAAATCAGCCAGGGCAACGCCGGGCAGCTCAGCTAGATATAAAAAATATAAAAACCGCTGGCCGATCCATTGCAGAGTCATTCAATTTTTTTATACTAATTACTGGTTAAGATATTATTTGTTTACAAACACTCTAGCAGATGGGGCAGCGAAGCGCCCCATTTGCTAGTCTATAATATTAATTTCGAGTTGTGTGTAAGTTGTGTGTGTGTGTGAGGCAAAAAAGTTTTTACTGGATAATTTTGTGATACTTATATTTTCACTCAATGGGTATTCTCGGGCGCTAATTACAATTTTTTGATTAAAATGTCTTGATCGGACTCCTGAAACCCGGAAACTACGGATTGATGTAAAAGGTTTTGGTAGCTCTAGCCGCTTATGCAATTGCCGCAGGGTAAAATTTTAAAGCCACCCTAGATCAGCTTTTTATGCGCTATCGACTGGTGTGAACCACTTTACACTACAGTGTAAACTGATGTGATGCCGTAAGAAAAACGTGATTTACAAGTGTATTTTATCAAATATCTCAAATCGCAGCGGATAAATTTGTTTTAAAGTTTTCACCAATTATTGGATATCTTATGACTGACCTTACTGTAGAATTTGAAGAAAATTCACGGATTGGTTTCTGAGATACGGGAGCCCAAAGGTACCCTATGCATAGCGTAAAATTTAGGTTTTTGTCTTTTTTGCAGAAGCACAGATTGACTGTTGCTTCCAAAATTTGGCCCCTGGGGTTTCTGGGACCGCTGATTCCATATTCGCTACTTTAAATATACGATCTGGCATCATAAAACATGTATGAGACGGGCTGAAAGGAAATACACGTACGGGTACTTATAAACATGATTAATCACTGAAAAAGAGCTTGCACCAAGTCACAATTTTTGACCTTGTAAACCAGCGCGCGTGAAATTTAATGCGAAGCAATCGGAAGCAGCAAACATGCGGCTTTCGAAAGAAAGCAGCCAGCAAACATGCGGCTTTCGAAAATACAAATCCAAATGTTTTTGCTTCTAGCGGCTAATTTAATATGCAACTTTTTGCATTTGTTTACAATGAGGGCAAAAGTTGAACATTGTACAAAGTTGAACCCGACGCTATAAGATAGGACGTGATACAACATACTCAATGCTATACAATAGGACGTGATGTAACATACCCCATGCTATACAATAGGACGTGATATAACATGCCCCATGCTATAAGATAGGACGTGATATACCATACCCAGTGCTATAACATATCCTGTGCTGTAAGATTGGTGTCCCAAAACATCAAAAATATGGTTTGCACCAAAAAAATCTTTAAACATCCCAAAACATCAAAAAAATGGTTTTGACCAAAAAAATTTTTTAAACACCCCAAAACATCAAAAATATGGTTTTGACCAAAAAAAATTTTTAAACCTCCAAAAACATCAAAAGTATGGTTTTGGACCAAAAAAGTTTTTTTAATATTCCAAAACGTTAAAAATATGGTTATGATCAAACAAAATTTTTAAACATCCCAAACCATCTAATGGTATAATTTCCAGAACATCCCAGAACATCAAAAATATGATTTAGGATAAAGAATTCTCAGAACCATTCTATAACGTCAGAAATATGGATTTAATCAAAGAAATGGTTGACAAAAGACAGTTTTAAAAAATTTAAAAAATACAATATGTTTTTACCAACAATTTTTTTAGAAATATCCCAAAAACATCAAAAGTCCCGAAAAATAAAAAATACAAGAGACATCTCAATCCCATACAGCTATCAGGCCTAAGTTCAGCCAGGGCAACGCCGGGCAGCTCAGCTAGATATAAAAAATATAAAAACCGCTCGCCGATCCATTGCAGAGTCATTCAATTTTTTATACTAATTACTGGTTAAGATATTATTTGTTTACAAACACTCTAGCAGATGGGGCAGCGAAGCGCCCCATTTGCTAGTATATATATTAATTTCGAGTTGTGTGTAAGTGTGTGTGTGCTGTGAGGCAAAAAAGTTTTTACTGGATAATTTTGTGATACTTATATTTTCACTCAATGGGTATTCTCGGGCGCTAATTACAATTTTTTGATTAAAATGGCTCGATCGGACTCCTGAAACCCGGAAACTACGGATTTATGTAAAAGGTTTTGGTAGCTCTAGCCGCTTATGCAATTGCCGCAGGGTAAAATTTTAAAGCCACCCTAGATCAACTTTTTATGCGCTATCGACTGGTGTAAACCACTTTACACTACAGTGTAAACTGATGTGATGCCGTAAGAAAAACGTGATTTACAAGTGTATTTTATCAAATATCTCAAATCGCAGCGGATAAATTTTTTTAAAGTTTTCACCAATTATTGGATATCTTATGACTGACCTTACTGTAGAATTTGAAGAAAATTCACGGATTGGTTTCTGAGATACGGGAGCCCAAAGGTACCCTATGCATAGCGTAAAATTTAGGTTTTTGTCTTTTTGCAGAAGCACAGATTGACTGTTGCTTCCAAAATTTGGCCCCTGGGGTTTCTGGGACCGCTGATTCCATATTCGCTACTTTAAATATACGATCTGGCATCATAAAACATGTATGAGACGGGCTGAAAGGAAATCACGTACGGGTACTTATAAACATGATTAATCACTGAAAAAGAGCTTGCACCAAGTCAAAATTTTTGACCTTGTAAACCAGCGCGCGTGAAATTTAATGCGAAGCAATCGAAAGCAGCAAACATGCGGCTTTCGAAAGAAAGCAGCAAACATGCGGCTTTCGAAAATACAAATCCAAATGTTTTTGCTTCTAGCGGCTAATTTAATATGCAACTTTTTGCATTTGTTTACAATGAGGGCAAAGTTGAACATTGTACAAAGTTGAACCCGACGCTATAAGATAGGACGTGATACAACATACTCAATGTTATACAATAGGACGTGATGTAACATACCCCATGCTATACAATAGGACGTGATATAACATGCCCCATGCTATAAGATAGGACGTGATATAACATACCCAGTGTTACAGGATAGGACGTGATATAACATACCCCATGCTACAAGATAGGACGTGATATACCATACCCAGTGCTATAACATATCCTGTGCTGTAAGATTGGTGTCCCAAAACATCAAAAATATGGTTTGCACCAAAAAAATCTTTAAACATCCCAAAACATCAAAAAAATGGTTTTGACCAAAAAAATTTTTTAAACACCCCAAAACATCAAAAATATGGTTTTGACCAAAAAAATTTTTAAACCTCCAAAAACATCAAAAGTATGGTTTTGGACCAAAAAGTTTTTTTAATATTCCAAAACGTTAAAAATATGGTTATGATCAAACAAAATTTTTAAACATCCCAAACCATCTAATGGTATAATTTCCAGAACATCCCAGAACATCAAAAATATGATTTAGGATAAAGAATTCTCAGAACCATTCTATAACGTCAGAAATATGGATTTAATCAAAGAAATGGTTGACAAAAGACAGTTTTAAAAAATTTAAAAAATACAATATGTTTTTACCAACAATTTTTTTAGAAATATCCCAAAAACATCAAAAGTCCCGAAAAATAAAAAATACAAGAGACATCTCAATCCCATACAGCTATCAGGCCTAAGTTCAGCCAGGGCAACGCCGGGCAGCTCAGCTAGATATAAAAAATATAAAAACCGCTCGCCGATCCATTGCAGAGTCATTCAATTTTTTATACTAATTACTGGTTAAGATATTATTTGTTTACAAACACTCTAGCAGATGGGGCAGCGAAGCGCCCCATTTGCTAGTCTATAATATTAATTTCGAGTTGTGTGTAAGTGTGTGTGTGTGTGTGAGGCAAAAAAGTTTTTACTGGATAATTTTGTGATACTTATATTTTCACTCAATGGGTATTCTCGGGCGCTAATTACAATTTTTTGATTAAAATGGCTCGATCGGACTCCTGAAACCCGGAAACTACGGATTTATGTAAAAGGTTTTGGTAGCTCTAGCCGCTTATGCAATTGCCGCAGGGTAAAATTTTAAAGCCACCCTAGATCAACTTTTTATGCGCTATCGACTGGTGTGAACCACTTTACACTACAGTGTAAACTGATGTGATGCCGTAAGAAAAACGTGATTTACAAGTGTATTTTATCAAATATCTCAAATCGCAGCGGATAAATTTTTTTAAAGTTTTCACCAATTATTGGATATCTTATGACTGACCTTACTGTAGAATTTGAAGAAAATTCACGGATTGGTTTCTGAGATACGGGAGCCCAAAGGTACCCTATGCATAGCGTAAAATTTAGGTTTTTGTCTTTTTGCAGAAGCACAGATTGACTGTTGCTTCCAAAATTTGGCCCCTGGGGTTTCTGGGACCGCTGATTCCATATTCGCTACTTTAAATATACGATCTGGCATCATAAAACATGTATGAGACGGGCTGAAAGGAAATCACGTACGGGTACTTATAAACATGATTAATCACTGAAAAAGAGCTTGCACCAAGTCAAAATTTTTGACCTTGTAAACCAGCGCGCGTGAAATTTAATGCGAAGCAATCGAAAGCAGCAAACATGCGGCTTTCGAAAGAAAGCAGCAAACATGCGGCTTTCGAAAATACAAATCCAAATGTTTTTGCTTCTAGCGGCTAATTTAATATGCAACTTTTTGCATTTGTTTACAATGAGGGCAAAGTTGAACATTGTACAAAGTTGAACCCGACGCTATAAGATAGGACGTGATACAACATACTCAATGCTATACAATAGGACGTGATGTAACATACCCCATGCTATACAATAGGACGTGATATAACATGCCCCATGCTATAAGATAGGACGTGATATAACATACCCAGTGTTACAGGATAGGACGTGATATAACATACCACATGCTACAAGATAGGACGTGATATACCATACCCAGTGCTATAACATATCCTGTGCTGTAAGATTGGTGTCCCAAAACATCAAAAATATGGTTTGCACCAAAAAATCTTTAAACATCCCAAAACATCAAGAAAATGGTTTTGACCAAAAAAATTTTTTAAACACCCCAAAACATCAAAAATATGGTTTTGACCAAAAAAAATTTTTAAACCTCCAAAAACATCAAAAGTATGGTTTTGGACCAAAAAAGTTTTTTTAATATTCCAAAACGTTAAAAATATGGTTATGATCAAACAAAGTTTTTAAACATCCCAAACCATCTAATGGTATAATTTCCAGAACATCCCAGAACATCAAAAATATGATTTAGGATAAAGAATTCTCAGAACCATTCTATAACGTCAGAAATATGGATTTAATCAAAGAAATGGTAGACAAAAGACAGTTTTAAAAAATTTAAAAAATACAATATGTTTTTACCAACAATTTTTTAGAAATATCCCAAAAACATCAAAAGTCCCGAAAAATAAAAAAATACAAGAGACATCTCAATCCCATACAGCTATCAGGCCTAAGTTCAGCCAGGGCAACGCCGGGCAGCTCAGCTAGATATAAAAAATATAAAAACCGCTCGCCGATCCATTGCAGAGTCATTCAATTTTTTATACTAATTACTGGTTAAGATATTATTTGTTTACAAACACTCTAGCAGATGGGGCAGCGAAGCGCCCCATTTGCTAGTGCAACTGTTAATTATTCGTTAAATTAAACTATAAAAGAGGCATCATTATTTTTTAGCATTGTTAGAAACAAGTTGTGCCTACTATAGTAACTACCTTGATCATGTCAAAAAGCGTTTTTTATTTTAAATGACTGTTTTCGTACGATATCTCCTTTCAAGAATGATTCTAAATGGAATCGTCATTCGCACAGCTAATCCGGCAACATTAATGAGGTGAATTGATGGATTTTATTCTTTTCAGGGAAAAGAAACAAAATTGATTGTAAAATAACAAAATAGGGTCACACGTATAATCAAACTTTCTTTCAGAATCGCTCGAAATTCCTGCAAAAAAACGTGAATTAAGTCAGCTTTCATGCTTTTATTTAATGCAGAACATCATAATCCGGTTTCTGTAAAGTGTGGCTTAAGCCAGGCTTAAAACTGTACATGATAAACGTAGAAAGTGTTCAATTTTGATTTCGTATGTTCCAACATTGTCGTTGGTTCCAGTCTGGCTTAAGCCTGCGTATGGAAGCCGGCTTAAGCTAGACTTTAACGTGACCGCGTATCTTTTAACATGGAAGTCGGTCTCAAGCCTAGCTTAAACCTCGTTTTATAGAAACCTGACCCAGGTTATTACATATGTAGTTTGCCGAAGCTGAAACGATATATGTACTCGTAGGTCATCATGCACCTCCTGTATAGCCAACCTGCCTCATCTTCAAGTCAATCATTAGCGTTTGCATATTAAATCTAAGAGGCATTGAGTAAACTGCAAACCTTAAATTGCTTTAGGCTCCCGATTTTGAAGAAATTCGTTAATATTGTCAGCTAAAACTGATTTTACGTTTAAGTCTGACTTTTAAAACGCTGAAAAAATGTCATTCGCGCTATGATGCATTTTAGATTTATTTGCATTGCCTGATGAACCTCTAACACGGATTAGAGATCTCTTTTAGTAAAAATTTTTATTCTTCGTCACATGCAGGTTTTTCTAGTAAATTATAATGAATTGATGAAATTGGGAATGGAAACCGACGATGGAATTATTTTAGGGTTACCGCCCGAAATCAATTACGTATGAAGTGAATTTCGTGCCATTTCAATGTTTAAAGCTTTTCTGAAGCCATTTCAGCCTGATAAAGCCTCGAGATTCAAAAAGCAGCAAAGCGTGCACCTGTGCTATAATCTGAGAAGCCTTTGCCTATTGCTACACGTTGTTTTCTCTTATTCTATCCTCGTTTTATCAAAGGACGAGTACTTAAAGTTAGCATAATCGCTAAATGAATTCACAGATACTTTATAAATAGATTATCATGCACAAAAGTGGTTTTTCTGTCAGTGCAGTACCTATGTATCAATAGTTTTGGCTAAATCACTGTGCAAAATGAAGTTGGTCAACAAACGAAAAATCAAAAGGCCGAAAATGACCAAATCTTGAACTCAACTAAAACCGTAAGAGCAAAGACGGAAAACGTTATTGTTTATTTAATTGAAAGGTCAGATAGTCGTAAAAAATATCAACAGATATTCCGAGCAACATGCGTCAAACTTATCTCGATTTGTTCTTCGAACACCTGGGGCCGGTTTTAACAAGACAACTTCCATCTTAAACTTAAGTCTGAACTTAAGTCGTTAAGTTCGAACTAGGTCAAGTCTGAACTTAAGTCGGTCTCAATAAAAATTTAAGTACAAACTCGTTAAGTCAGAAGATATAGTCTGTTTCATACAACTTCGGTCATAAATTTTATAACTATCTCCGACAATAAGCTGACAGATTGCGATTATAGCATTGATCTGATCGGAATGGGACGTTTTGGCGCCGCCGTTTTGGCGCCACACTCTTTGTAATATTATTAATTATTTACATTTCATTTATTATTTAAGTATAATACAGATTCTGGAAGCCCATTCAATTCTCTACGTGATGGTATAACTAACTTTCAGAATATTTTTGAATTTAGTGAGATAATTAAATGCATCTAAAAATACAATGGATTTTCTACAGTTTTTCAGTCGTACACAAATGAAAACTCATCAAATCGAAAAGAACAATATGCTATTTTGTAGCTTGTAGAATCTGCTTTCTGAATATATAATTTATTTTAAAATTGCTTCGAAATTGATTTAATTAGAATAATTTATAAGTTGCTGGCACCAAAACGGCGGAGCCAAAACGTCGTAGACCGTGATCTGATATATAATTATCGTAACCCTCGGCGCACGAAGTGATGTGAAACGGACTATAAGTCCGAACTGAAGTTTTAAATAGAGTTCAAACTTCAGATGAGATCATGCGCGCACGTACGCTTTGTGAGCAGTCAAACATGCCGAAAAAATTATAAACCGTTGGGTTATTAGATTAACTGTAAATATCACAGGATTTTGGTTACAAAAAATTGTTCATTACCAGACAAGCATAGCATGGGAATTCTGGAGAAGCAGGGGAGTAAAGCCAAAAGTTTTTCTAGAATTTATTGAGCTCAAAAAGGGTGGATGCGGGTTAAAAACATTTTTTGGCGTTTATAATGATGCTCTATCTTTCTGAAACGTAGAAAAACAAAAACAGTTTCGAAAAAATATCGAAAAATTCGAATATATCATAGGTTGCGCGATAGCGCTACCTATAATCTACTTGGCCTCCTTTTTTCTTATATGTTTATCACAGCGAGTGTGAAATTTGTTTCTCCCCCTCACAGCTATAACGGCACACATCTGGGAGGTGCGGTTTTTTTAATCGATGGATAATTAAAAAATTCGATGTCGGTTTTTTTTTGTTTACACTCAATACCGAGTTAGCAATGAGCGTGTAAAGTGTAAACCGAAAAATAAAATAATTTGCGGAAGGCCAATCTTTTTCAAAATGTTGCCCCCGAGCTTTAGATTACGAATCTGACCTTAAAATTTCTTTACACTCGATGGTTGTTGCACAAAAGTGTAAAGTATACGTGTTTTTTACTCTTTGCGTGTCCTTCAGCTTATCTAACTCAATTTTGGTTTCTGTGCAGTCCGATCAGTTTTATAATGTAGAGGGTTGCAAAATCTCAAAACTGAATTTTTTGTTTTCTCTTATAATGCAATATTTCTTTATCTGTGATCGTTTTAGTGTAAAGGGTTCGAGATGAAAAACGATATTTCTACAACTACTCCGCTAAGTAGGCGGAACATGCTAATTATGCTTAAAAGGTGCCCTGACCTTAGCGTTACAGATCCCAGCTTATTTTGTTTCTATACACCCAATATTGCGGTATTAGCACAAATGTAAAGTTTATAAAGTTTACACCGAGAAGCATTTTTGCGCCCAGGGCGTCGTAGATGATGAATTTTATTAAAAATGTTCTCCGTAAGGTCAGAATAACGAATCTGACCTTTAAACTTTTCTACAGCCAGTGTTTGTTGAGGTATGAAGAGGTGAACTTTGAATTACACCTACATCTATTTCCTAATGCCGATAGATAACTCCGTATTGCATATTGTTTGATCAGATTTTTTCTTATTTCAGAGGTTTTTGACTCGCCTTTAATAAATAATTATTTTTATCATCATAAATGCACTATTCTTAAACTTCAGTAGAATGATGAATATTTTTCAAAATAGTATAATCAAGCTGAAATCTTCCGAAATGTCGAGTTGGCGCAGTGGTTGACAACTCCGTTCTCGGATGCGGTCTTAAAAAAAGAATGATGGTTCGAATCTTCGGAATGCTGACATTTTTCATTTTTTAATCCTTTTGGCAAAACCATGCACTTTATTTGACTTATTCATCTATTTAGGTTCTGCAGATTACACTTTTTTGTTTTTTGAATTTCGCCTCAGTTCTCGAATGGGAGTGTAAAGAGTGCGAAAATCTAGGGGTGAAAAGACACATTTCGGCCGAGTTTTCGACTTGTTTATGTCTGCCAACAACTCCGGTTATAAGTTTTAGGAAATTTTTTCTGACAGAAATGTACTACGGATCAAGGGATATCTTGTGCTTACCAGCAAACTTTTCTACAATCAATACGCAGTTAGTACCAGGTTTTTAAACTTTACACTCTAGTGGATGAGTAAAAAAACAGATTTTTTCCAAGATTTCTCTGCCAACTTTTTCGATTATTAGTTGGGGTGAATTGAATAAAATAGAAATAAAGTAACTTCTAATGGCTGCACGTCGAAGCAAGCCGCGTTCAAAAAAACGTAATATTGAGTTGTTTATGGGGTGTAAAGTTCGAAATCTGAGGTGTAAAGTGGGCGAAAAAACAGGTTTTTTCGTATTTTGATTGGTAAATCATATCAAATATTTTGCGGAACATAAGTTTGGCACATACAAACGTACTACAATCAAAGGGCAACAAACTGGCCCGAACCGAATTTATTTACATTCAATGGGGCGTTAGGTTCAGATTTTTAATGTTTACAATGTGGTGGACAGTGGAAAATACGTGTTTGTACATTTTTTGTTCGCCACTTTCTCTGTTCAGAAGTCGGGCAAGGTCGAATAGGATAAAAATGAAGTATTTTCTAAGGGGTACGCGTCACAGCGAATTGCGTTTGTTTACATCATTATTTAGCTTTTTCGGGAGGTGTAAAGTCAAAAAATGGGGGAGTTAAACGTGTTTCTGTCTTGTTGTTTTCTGCCAAGTTTTGGGTTATGAATCTGGACATAATTTCAAGTCTAAAAATGAATCAGAAACCAAATGTGATACGCTAGTTTGTTTGCACTCAACATGGGTGTAAAGTGGTTTACATCTGATATTTATTTGTCCTCGGGCCATTGTAGAGAATTAATTTTTTAATAAATGTTGATCGCAATATCAGAGTAATATCAGAACTACGAATCCGACTGAAATTTTCTTTACACTTTGTGGTTGTGTAAAGTTTACACTGCATATTAACTTTAGTTCTAGAGCCTTACGGAAGCTTAATTTTTTTCAAAATGTTCTACGTAAAATCAGAATTGGGAATCTGACTGTTAGTTTTCTCTACACCTAGTAGTTGTGTAAAGTTTGCACTATTCATTTGTTGTTAATATGTAGTTTATACTACAAATTTATTTTACTTCCAAATCGGAGCGTTAGTGTTCCTTACACTTGATATTTGCGTAAAGTTTATGCTGAAAAACTTTGATCCGTTTAAATAATGTAAGATTGTCTTGTTTAAAAAGGATAATGCTGATGTTAAGAACAATATTGTTTTCCGCGTTCTTGGACTGCTGTCATTATTGTGGCATGTTACTGTATGTGTTTACTGACTGATGTACTCAAATCATGCTAATTAAAGTAGGGTACTAGCAAAGAAAAATGCTCCGATGGAACAAAAAAGATGAATATACTTGGAATTGTGAATTGTAAAGGATGTAAAAGGAGGGGACTAGGAAAAAGCTATACCTAAAGTCGCAAAATCTGATAAAAATCACGCTTTCTCTAAGCAACGCAAAAAATCGAAGTATATTCTGCGGCCAACACATTAAAATAAATATCTAACCATAAAAATGATTGAAAAAGCAGCACGTTAGCTATGCAATAGCTAGGGTAAATGATATTGAGAAACAGTCTTTCTAAGCCAATTGAATGAAATAGCAAACATCGATGCATCCAAAATAATTGAAGAAATTGTTGGTTTAAAACAGTAGGAAACGCATGAGTTGACTTGAAACAGACTAAATGTAGGTACACTAGCATGCCCGTAACGATTAAGTGCACTAATCAATCGGCCCCTGCTTTGCTTGCTATAATGCTCATAACAAAATAAAACAACTTTAAATACAATACCACTTAGTTTTCTATCAATCAGGATACGAAGCTGGTCAGCGTTGCTACTTGCCAGCAATTTAAAAAGGTAAACATTATAGATTTCGTTTATACACTCCTGTCTGAAACTTTGAAAATTATTTAAAAAAGACACTTTTTCAGAGGCCGTAGAATATACTTCGATTTTTCGCGTTGCTTAGAGAAAGCGTGATTTTTATCAGATTTTGCGACTTTAGGTATAGCTTTTTCCTAGTCCCCTCCTTTTACATACTTAACCATTCACAATTCCAAGTATATTCATCTTTTTTGTTCCATCGGAGCATTTTTCTTTGCTAGTTTATAGTCTATTTCACACAAGTTCGGTCATAAAGTTTAAAACTATCTCCGACAATAAGCCAACAGATTGCGAATATAGCATTGATCTGATACATAAGTATCGTAACCATCGGCTTACTGTCGATAAAAATTCTTGGAATTCATGCACGAAATTAAGTGAAACAGACTATAAGTTTGCTCGTTTTATAATGATTTTCACAGTCGATAAACAAGGTAATTTACGAGTTTCCAGTTATTGCATTAAATTGATCCGTAATTACAAACTGTCACTGTCGTCAAAAATTTTTGGAATAAAATCGCAAGGTTACTCTTATGTGAAACATAGGTACCGTTGCAATGTTTGGACAAATTCTTTTGTAACAAGAATGAGAAAAAGCATCTTTAGTCTGTTTCATGGAGCTTTGTGCATGGATTGCAGTTCTTGAGTTAATCGATTACAAAAGCGGCTTCAAAGTGAAGCAGCAATAACGATACTGTGCATAGCAATCGAAAATCATATGAAATTTCACTGTGCAAAATTATGTTACAGTATGCTGCGTAGTAAACCCTTTTGCTGCGCTCTAAATCGCTAAAAGTTGATTTCCATCAACAAGCTTTCGTGAAATAGAATGTACGAGAAGGGTGTTTTAAATAAACATGTGCAATGTTTTAAACTAGTATTAATATCTCAAACTTTACAGATGTACCTACCTACATTGTTTAAACAGCCTCAAATGGGTGTATTTCATTCGGGCTCCTGCTTTTGATACCAGCGGTCGTTTCTTCACTATTCTCTGCCTGGCTGAGCACATTTATTTCACAAGAGGTGTAGTATCATACAATCGTCTTCCGCATCTATATATATTTAAAGTTTACTTTGCAACAGCACGGAATGACTGACGCTGCGGCATCTGCGCCTGCTGGTCTCTCTATCCAAGTGGTTCCACCAGATGCTGAATTTAAAGGACCGTTCACAGGCTCAACAAAAAGCAACCATACAATCACCAATACAAGCGCGGTCAAAATTTGTGTAAAGGTGCGTTTGCGATTAAGCGTTTTTAAACGGTGAATCCAATGAGAGCCTGATAGACTTGGGAGCCGGGAATTAAAGGTCAAAAAATATGCACACAAGGTCATTTGGCTCTAAAATTTTTTGAGATAATAAAGTCTGATAAATGATTGTGCGGAAAGTCTTCATCTCAACATTCTTATCAGACTTACTCCGCTGTCACCAAGATTTGCCAGAAAGCGAAAACATTTTCGGGAATAATTAGTGGCCAAGTCTATACATCCAAGTTTGAAGGAGAAATGCGATATAGCGTCGAGTCAAATTTTTGCAAAAACTGTTTTTAGCGTTTTTAACGAGCTTTGATCGGCATGAAGAAAAGATGTGATTACGGAAAGCAAAGCAAACTGAAAGTTAAAGTTGGTTGCATAGATATGCATAATGTACAACATGATATATTAAATACAGCCCCTTTTTCAAAATAGTATTAAATCAAATTTCAGCACTCGAACGAGTGCATAGCATATAATATGTTGCCTCGAAAGTGGTTTCTATGTAGTCTAAACAGTACATAATTTTGTCTAACAAAATTTCATATGCTTATCGCCTGCTATGAGCAGTATCGTGGTTGTTGCTTTAATTTGAATCAGTTCTATAGTCGATTTGCTTTGACTCAAAAATTGTCCATGCACAAGGTTTCACGAAATATTGACTATAGATATTCAGTCATTCCTAACTGATCGTAAACTCCAATTTTCGAATGCTTGTATCACTCGATTTTGTTTTCCGCCAAAATTTTTTTGGCTAAACTTTACGCACATGGTGTGAACGGAAAGCTTGCAGTTGTACGTGGAAAGGAACGATATTGAGTGAAATGAGGAGTGACATGCAAAAAGAAAGTGCGGAAAAAAATTTTATGAAAAACAGACCATTATTGGTGAAGATAGAGTTACTCAGGATATAGCTACATTAAAGTTGATATTTGACAGTTTACCGAAAATCTTCCGAATTTGGGCTGAAAACATATGTATCTGACATTTTCAAGGTCGCTGATTACGAAAAAAATAACTTTTTATTGCACGGAAAAAAATTTTTGTTTGAAAATTTTCAAATTTGAAAAAAAAATTTTTTTGCATGTTCTTTCTGTCTAGTCTAGGATATGTGAAAATTCAAGTTTCTGCTTAAATGATGCTTAGGCTTAGGCTGAGTTTATCTGTGAAGGTGTTTTCAGCTGCTTAGGTCGAGGTCGCTCTCGCTTAGGTCGAAGTATAGATGCTTAGGTCAACGTATAGATGCTTAGGTCGATGTATAGATGCTCAGGTCGATGTATAGATGCTTAGGTCGACCTAAGTTGGGTAAATGTTATTCTGCATTCACTGTTTGAATCTTCAAATGGTTGGAACTTTAAGATAATCCAAAAATGCTGTTTGAATCCTATTTAGGTAGAAATCTTTAACTGGATGTAAACAATGCTAAAAATAGTGAAATTAAAAAAACTCATGAAAATTTGGGCAAAAAAAAATCACAAAAAAAATTTTTCTTTAATCTTGGTTTACGCGCAGTATAACTTAATTTTTTGTAATCTACGACCTTGAAAATGGCAGGAAAATATTAATTAGTAAAAAATTGGAAACTTTTGATAAACTGCTGAAATTCCTTAAAGTGGCTCAAAATGGTGAAGATGTCGAAGTATGATGTTTGAAGTACTGTAACTCTGTGAGTTCTGTATGGATTTGGTTTGTTATTTTTTTCCGCGTCTTTTAGTGACACAAAGTATCGTTTTTGCGCAATTGCATGGCAGTTCTGCCGGAATGGCGCAAAATCGGTTCACACCATATTCTTCAAAAACTCCAATTTTTTTATTAGGGCTCTCTTCGCTTCCTTCGCCTAAAAATAATTGTTTTAGTCGATACCCGGACTTCGTACAAACTGCATTTTAGCCTAAATTTATTTTTAGTACACGGTAAGTTGGCTAAGGTCAATTTCAGAAAGCAAGAAGATATTTCAGAGCTCTTACTCTTTACGTTTACCACGTATCAAATACATATAATTCTGCGTACAAGGGACCGTGTGAAAATCTCAATAGAATCGACTAATATTGATATTGCTTACTATTATCAAAAACCTGCCACACATAGTACGTATATGACAATTCTTGATGCAGGCTTGCAGGCCGCAGAGGTCGACGTGCTCCCGCTTACATAGGTCAATATTGTCGTTCTTTATTGTTTTATTGATTTCCTATTTTAATAAGCGCAGAACTTGTTGTCTACCGAGGAAAAGTCAAAAATCGTCATGATCGTACATGGGCAGCAGTCAAACTCAGAGAGGGGGGGGTTAAAAGCGGCGAAAATCTCGAAAAACATGCCAAAAATTCAATTATAAGGTCTATCGATTTTTCTGAGGTCTAATGGATTCTGGTGTAACTGCCCCACATGTGTGGTCACGATCATGGATGCACAGCTTGGCGAAGCTGAGGGTCAGCCGGTCTAAGGAAGGAGAGTCAAAATTTGAGTTTTGTTGGACCAAAATGACTTCAAAAACGGGTATAAGTGCTAAAATTGCATTAAAACTATTTTCCTCATAACATTTCTTATTTTTCCATTATGGGGGTTCTAGACCCCCAGGCCCCCGTGAATGTCTAGTCACGATCTTTCTTGTATTTTTTAAAATAAATGTTAGGATCTACCCAAGTTCCACGTTCACTCGCTCTCCGTTTCGCGATTCAAAGCAAAGCATATATGTAGTATGTATGCATGCCCGTAATCAGGATTCGGCCAAGGGAGGAGGGGGCGGACCCAACATAAATTGGTCTACATCTCTTAAAATTCGCCGATATAGCTCGCAAAAACTGCATTTTAAGACGTTTTTCGACATGCTCTATCAATTAAGATCATAGACTTTAAAAAAATTTTCTCATAAAAAGCTATGTAAGAAGTGTCATTTTTCGGTCACACTGCCAAAATGATGGGAAATACTTCACATCCGGCACGATGCGCCGAAAATTTGAAGATTTTGGGGCTGCCCCCGCGCCCCTCTTAAATACGGCCCTGTATGTACGTATGTATGCAAGATCAAACAAAGGTACCTAAATTTTGTTTTCCTGTCAAGGTCAAAGTTTTTGATGCCGCATTGGTAACAAGTCGCCCCACATGTACGCTTATGACGGCTGGTCAGCAACTTCCGTTAATTTTCCAGCATGGTAAATTCGATTACAATGCAGCTGATGTTGCCACGTTGTCTAGCAAACGAAAAGTGAGTTCAGGGGGTAATAATTTTAAATGTAGGCGCCCCTATCTACCTTGCTAAATTGTAATAAAAAGATACTACGTATCTAATGACCTTGTCGTGCTGGCGATTTTGCCCATTAGACCAAGAATTTGCTGCTGAGATAACAATTATTCATTCAACGAATAACGTAAGTATGTGGTTCGTTTGTTCTTCTAGTTGAAAGTTTTAAAAAGCTTCGGCTGTTGCGGAACAGAGCGAAACTAATCAGAAATTAAGAATTGAAAAACCTAATTTTCGATACAAAATCGACAATCACAACTTTTAAGTTGTAATTTACAAAACGCAGCAATGCTTTTAGAAGATGAGAAGAAGAGTTACGTAATTACTTTCATTAGATCCTTCGCCATAATCTTGCGAATTGCTAAACCTTATATTGAAAGAAGCACGCAATGAAAAAATATTCAGTTTGGAATGATCAGACATGCACGTGGGGGATTCGGGGAGACCACTAGAATGGAAAAATGGAAAATTTTCTCTGAAGAATGAGGCAAAATGAAGGCAAAAACGGGTGAAAATTGAAAATTTTGTCTGAAAGTGCTTTAAATTGGCCAGAAATTGTGTAATAACGTAATTTCAAAGCTATTTTAGCGCTTGTATTAGTTTTTGAGGTGATTTTGGACTAAAAAATCTCAATTCCTGACCCCCTCAAATTGACTGACCCCTCAGATTAGCCATAATGTGCATCTGTGTGTATGACTAGCAGTTGTTGACTTACCTGCCCAAGTTATTTAATTCATTGAAGGTTGCCATATGCTTCATTGAAGCTCCGGACACCACCACTGATGCAATGCTTTTCAGTCGAGAAGTGCCTGCAGCGAACTGGAAAATGATCAAGCTGCAAGTAAAGTATAAGCCTGTGGAAGCAGCTGTGACAGCTGACAAGGCGCCAGCTGGAGCCAGCAAATCGGCTGGAGCAAAAGCTGTTGCAGCCCCAGCTGAAGGAGTACCAGCACCAGCTGAAGGAGCACCAGCACCAGCTGAAGGAGCACCAGCACCAGCTGAAGGAGCGCCAGCTGAAGCAGCGGCACCCGGCGAACCACCAGCATGGGCATGATTTGCTAAATTATGGAACTAGGAAAAGGCCGATAAATGACGGAATGCTGTTGGCAAAAGATTTGTGTACTTAAAGCATCAATGTTCAATCTTATTTATAACGCGCTCATATATTTACATGTGTGGTATAACGTGAAATTTGAATTACTAACTGTTTTTTTCAAAAAATTTACCATTTGCACATAAGTTATCAAGTGAATCATTAAAATTTGAATGAAATTTGTTGCTGAAAAGCTTATCAAAAACCTATCTCACATTAAAATTCTGTCGTCGATCTTATTTAAGAAATAGCCGATACCACATAAATGAATAAAAAATTCTCAAAAATCTATTGATACGAAATAAAAAAGTGCTTCTCAGCGTAAACTTTTACATTAATTCAAATGAAACGAAGTTTCTCAACGGGCCTTTAATGTCGATCCAATTTAGAAAACGCACCTAACATTGGTGATTAGCATAGGTGGGCAGCACTGAAATTCTGGGGGGTGAAAAAATTTTCAAAGGTCAAAAAATGGTCTTAAAAGTGGTCGTATGGCGAAAAAACACCATTTTTCGACGTTTCTCATCGAGCGCTATCCGATGGCATCGAAAAAATCGCTAAAAAAGCAAAAAAATTTCAAAATTTGAATTCTGGGGGGGGGTATTTCAACTTCTGGGGGTGCATACCCCAAACCCCCACGCCCATGTGTGGTGATTAGCCTAGCACCAGCACATCATAGGTAGCGCGTTAGCGCGTACCTATATGTAACTGAGGTAGTTACAGCGTACGAACTTTATTTGGAGCGATTGATGTTTATCGCATCGAGCGGTACAGTATTACGAACTTTTTAGTAGCGATATCGAACGATTGTCGACTCAAGTTTTCATCGACGCCACGAACCCCCGACGTAGGAGTGGGACCCCATCCGTCTATGGGATGAGTTAGCCTGGGTTATGCCTGCAGACTCGAATTTAATCCAATCTTTCTTATCTTAAAAACTTAGGAGGTACTTGCCCGGTACGAGGTTAAGAATGCGTTAAGATCAGTTTTGTCAATATTTGTTCTTGACTATAGTCTGTTTCATTTATCCGAGAGCTTTTTCAGTAAATGTTTTTGGAGGCTACAGTAACCCCTTCTTTCTTATTTACTGTAGTTCGCTAGATCTCACTGTGCATAGAAGGGTTTTTCAATAACATTTTTGCGACATAATTTATTCTCGTCTTCCAGCAAATTAATCAACTTACAGATAAAAATCGCGCATTCAGCTTATCCTTAGTTGACACTTTAAACACAATAGACTAAAATGTTAAGAAACGCCGCGAACTCCCTCATAGCTCAGTGGCAAAACGTCTGCTTGTCGTTTTGAAGCAAGTGGGTTCGATTACACCCGATAGCTTTTTATTTAGCGCACTTACTGTAGTATGTCCCAGTTCTGATTAAATGCGTAAATTAAATTTATATAGGCGGATTAGTGCATTAAAAATGGAAGAATTCCAGCCACTCGCCCCTCACTGAGCTGATCTGCCGAATTACAGTAATTCGTCTTGTTTCGCTTACTGTAGCCCTTAAAAGAAATGACTAAAAAGCTCTCGAATAAATGAAACAGACTATAAGCTGTCATATGACATTTGCCTAAAAGATATCATATTTCATTTCGAATGTAGGTACCTTTATTTTGCGTTTACTGTAAGCCATCACAAGGTCTCTTGTTGTAAGATGTATTGTTAGTTGTGTTTTGTTGTTGTCTGACACTAGGTCGCTTGTACATTCGTGTAGTAAACGTAGCATTGTTTACCCAGTGATAATATACCTACATTAAGGGTAAACCGAGTCTGGGCCCCGGCGACGACTATTATTCCGCCTGTATATTCAAGGTGAATATTTTTGAAATTGTAGTTTTCTCTTCAAAATTTATTTATCTATTTTCATATCAAAAATTGGGTAAAATTATTATCTAATTTTTATCCATGATGACTGTCCAGCTTAGAGCTCGCTGTTGTTGGAATCATTGTTCATAGTGCTATTAGGAACCAAAACCTTTCTGAAAGAGCTTTTGACTAGAAAACAAGTTAAAATATCAACTTGAAAATTGTTGGGGTTTGAGATAGGTCAACTGACCTTGCGAGCATACCGGGGTTAGGTAAGTACTTATAGTTATGTTCTAGGGCATAGCTGCCGAGATTCTCCGCGAAAAGTGCGGTCAGCAATATTAGGACCGAGGAGATCGAGGCCATAGGAATTGAGGGTCGTTGGGTTGAGTCGAGCTTCGTGCCTCTAGCAACCTGACCAGCGCTGAGAGCAGTGTAAGTACTTAAGTAAGCCTCGAAGGTAAATACCTAGGCGTCCCTGTGTTGATTACATATACACAAGGCACCTCAGTATTTATACATATATAGTCTGTTTTATTAACCTTTTCGATTTTCTTTTGAATTTAATCTGCACGAATCAGGCTACAAAACTGATTTAAACTTAGGCACTTTAAACTTTTAAAAACCTTAAAGTTAAATGAAACGGACTATATAATAAGCAAGGAAAATTGCTCCGATGGAACAAAAAAGATGAATATACTTGGAATGTGGATTATTAAGGATGTAAAAGGAGGGGACTAGGAAAAATCTACCTAAAGTCGCAAAATCTGCTAAAAATCATACTTTCTCTAAGCAACGGAGAGAATCGAAGTATATTCTGCGGCCAACAGATTAAAATAAATTGAAAAAGTAGCACATTAGCTACGCAGTAGCTATGGGAAATGATGTTGAGTAAACTAACAGTCTTTCTAAGCCAATTGAATGAATGGTTTAAAACAGTAGGAAACACTTAAGTTGACTTGAAACAGACTAAATGTAGGTACACTAGCATGCCCTTAATGATTGTGTGCACTAATCAATCGGCCCCTGCTTTGCTTGCTTTAATGCTCAAAACAAAATAAAATGACTTTAAATACAATACCACAGTTTTCTATCGATCAGGATACGAAGCTAGTCAGCGTTGCTACTATGCCAGCGATTTAAATAACTAAACATTACAGATTTCGTTTATACATTCTTATCTGAAACTTTGAACATTATTTAAAAAAGACACTTTTTTTAGAGGCAGCAGAATATACTTCGATTTTTTCCGTTGCTTAGAGAAAGTATGATTTTTAGCAGATTTTGCGACTTTAGGTAGATTTTTCCTAGTCCCCTCCTTTTACATCCTTAATAATCCACATTCCAAGTATATTCATCTTTTTTGTTCCATCGGAGCATTTTTCTTTGCTTTACACAAAATACTCGTATAATCGAATAATGAATATACATAGACTGCGCGAAGCGCCGAAAATTTGGCACTTTTGAGCAAAACGATAGCTAAAAACGCTTAAAACAGCGCCTAGGAATTTTCTGCGTAATCACGAATTCTGGGAGTGAGGTAGAAAACTAAGGTTGTTGGTTGTCGAAACCCCCTTGTAGATCATGTTGATCATCACGACATTTCCAAGCTGCCTTATGCCAAAACAAATTATGAAGAAAAGCGATCTTACAACGATTTAAGAATTATTATAACTTGGAAATACTAAGATTTAGTTGTAGTCTTACATAGACTGCACCCGAAGTTTGTGGTCTAATTGGTGGTTAAACTTGCAAAAGTCACAAAAAACATGCCAAAATTCAATTCTGGAGGTCAATCGATTTTTGAGGGTCTTCCAGATTCTCGATGATCTTCACCCACGCCCTGCATAAACAACAGACAGCCAGTTGAATTTTAGTATTGGCTTCACGTTTGCCTCGAAATGATTGAATTTTCTTCAAACAATATTCCATCGGAATTTTTGAATTCAACAATTATGATGAAACGCTATCCGCGCCTCAGGCACGTAGCTCTGGGAGGAACGGGAGGGTCCGGCCGGACCCCCCAAAATTCAGAAAAAACTGTAAAATAGGACTTTTTAAAGGTTATTTTGTGCTATTTTTGGCCTTTTTAGACCCCGGACCCCCTTAAAATTGGTGTTGGTCACCCCAACATAGGACGGCCAGCTACGTGCCTGCCGCGCCTGTCATTGAAACATTTCATTACATTAGAGAAAACAGAACTTTATTAGAGTTGCCGAGTTTTGGAGTAGTCACTCTAATTTAGATCACCGATGATTTTTTTAGTCACAGAATCATCGTAGGCTGAAGTTTCACGTTTCCTGATAATTCTGCTCAATTAATCCGGACTTGGTTGTTAATGTTTTCGTTTTTGTTTACATTAGTTTCTAAATCTTGTAGAATAAAGATATTTATATTTATTCCGGAAATGAACATGAAGCATATACTAAATTTAGCTTTTATGCCAAAAATATTCTGTGAACTGGCTTTATTCTTAAACATAATCAAATATTTTCGAGAATTCCTATTCAATATTCATTGCAATGATAAACCCTTTGAACGAAAACAATAAAACAATATTTATTACAACCAAAGTGATAGCTATAAAATACTAATCGTACCAATTGACTGACTTAAGACAGCTCGTTGCTTTCCTAACTCTTTGCCTACTTAAGTCAGAACTTAAGTTTTTCAAGTTATAACTTAACTTCATTGAATCCGGCTTATTCTTAAGTTTAATCTTAAGTTCATTCTTTTAAGTCTGAACTAAAATTCTTATTGAAATCGTCATGTTCAGACATTAGTTCTAATTTTGAACTTAAGTCCGATTTTAGACTTAAGTCGCTATATTGAATCCGGCCCCTGAATGAGTTGAATGTAAAAATTTGCACCAGAAGTGACTCTATTTTCAACTTTCATCAATCCGTGTTATTTAATGAAGAAAATGTAGGTTTAAATAGCTGAAACTTTTGAAGATAGGGCTCAAGTTAATCAACGCGATAATTTATTACTTTTTTGGCGGCCTGAGGAAACCACATTTGGCACCAAAATGGTTTTTTCATGGCCCTTGACAAAATTTCTGTAGCAAAAACAATAGTTTCAACATATCTTCCCTTTTGCCGAAAATTCTAAAAATTCTGCGCTTTGTTCTAAATGCTCTTTAAATGAGGACTTTATAGCAAAATGCAACTCCAAGTAATGCGGGAAGAGTAGTAGTTGATGCCAGTTTCTAACTCAAGTTTAGATTTCCCAAATTTTCTGACGCTCGGATTTTCAATAAAATTTTAAAAAAACTTCAAAAACTGAAATTCTGTTGAAAGAATCGTGCACTATAAATAGCCTTGAATGAAAGTAGGTAATGGAAAATGGCGAAAAAACATTTGGTAGTTCTTAATTAAATGGCGGATTTTCAACCCTGATTTCAGATGTTTGGGGAAAGATTGTGGTCTGCCCCTTTACTAAAATCCTTTGATCCATCATTTAACTGTACTGCACGGGAAAACATTTTTTCATGTGGAGTACATGCTTCACTGATTTTACTCCTCTGCGATGCCTAAAAGGTCCACGAAAAAATTACCCAATAATACTGTTTTTATTCTCAGAGAGAAGAACAGATCAACAAAGCGTTTCATTTAACAAATTATAAAATAAAATAAATGTCATCACAAGGGTTGATATGTTGTTAAATTTTTCTTTCCATCTGTTCACGTGTCGTCATTGAACTTGCTAGAGAAATTAACTGTGCTGGACAGGGTCGCTTAAGGGCTTAAACGACGCGTTTACATTAAAATAACGAAAATAAAGTAAAACTCCTGTCAATGCATTTGCCTGTCAATCATCTGTGAAGGTAAAACGACACCTACACATGTGATTTCTTACAAAATCTATGCAATCATTACAGTGGTGTGGTGCGTTCCTCGACAATTATATATTCTTGTCATACATCAATATACTTCGCTCAATAAAAATAAAGTCTTCTTTCGCTCAAGGAAATCGTGTTTGTATTTTCCTTACTGTAATTTCATACTAAGAGACTAAGGAGCATGCAGTGTAACGTTTAATGTATTGTTGTACAGCAGGACTAATAGAGCAAGAGTAAGTGTGGAGTATCGCTGTCGATTCCTATTGTCCGCAATGTCATTCGTACGGTATAGGTCGTTACAAATCCCGTAATTTCGGTCTACTACGGTATTAAGCGCTGATTTTGTCTTTTTTATCTGCCTCTGAGTTTTTGTGAGAAAAATGACGGACAAAAACGTTATTTATTCCCATCTTGGTGTGACGAAAAATTACAGTATACCGCTTACATTAAAACACGGGCGAAAGTGGTTGATCAAGTTACCCGAGTAAACAATGCAAGGACGAGAAAAGGATGCGCTTCTGTGTAGTTTTTGTGGGTATCGAAGTAGTAAATAAAAGTGACGCCTTTTCGTTCGGTGAAATTTTCGCCTTGCCGGCCGGGGCACCACGAAATGCGTATTAACATATTCATTATTTACTTTAATGCACGGTTGAACCGAGGGCATCGCCAGCGTGTAGACATGAATTTATAACAAGTCTTTTTGCTAATCTGGGAAGACGGGGCACATCCCTCGAAAGATCCATGCTTCGACTTACTGTAGACCTAGATTATAGGCGAGATAATATCATTGAACGTCAATAACCTTAAAAGGTTCATGAGAAATTATGTATTTCTACACACAATTTGTCCAAATTACTCGCCCGTATTTTAATGCGTAGTGCCTTAAGCGACTAAATCGCGCAATATATTATACGTTTCAGACATTTTTATACACTTAGGCTTGAAAAGAAATAAAATACTACACGAGATTGCCTTTCCGGAATTTCGCAAAGATGCATTAATTACATTGCGTGTGACGATGAAAATGCGAGCTCGGGGCGTATTTTTACTTATCTCTCTCATTAATATACACATGTATGTAGAATTGACAGTTGAATTTGCTACGGTTTATAAGTGCCTTGAGGGCAAACGATCACTTGACGCGGTATTTTCGTAATTTACTTGTACGGGTACATTACACAAGACTGCACTATGATCAACTATCAGCGTTAATGTATCTACATTTATGTACGTATTACACCTTTGTCTGTTTGTCCCTATTTTTTCGGTGCAAAGCCCAGTTTCGTGATTTTTTGTTGATAATTAGTTTAGACGTCCGTGGGATAAAGTGTACGCTCCATGTAAAAAATCTGATAAGTCGACTTGTTACGAAACGGATATGCAATTGGGTAAATAAACCATGCGCGTGTTGCAGTTGGTATCTCACTCGTTCCGTAAACAAAAAATTTATTTGTAAAAGGTTCTAGCATACAAGCCGGCCCGGAGCATGTTGGGCAGAAAAATTTAGTTATTAGCAAATTGATTCGTTCGCCTTTTGAGCGAAATTTTATTGAAATCTAAAAGTACAAAAGCGCCATTTCCTTCGCGTGTGACGATAACGAGCGGTATGAAAGTATTAATGATCGGGTAATAAATATGCAAAAGCACTATAGTTCGCAAAACGAGGTTTGATAGCTCCTATCTATAGCCGCTTTTCACAATCCGTCGTAATTTGTATCCGGATTGGCTTTTGTGGAGAAAAAGCGGCTCAACGGGTGGCTAGCTTAATGATTTTACGGGCCAGCACAATACGCCGTGTAAATACGCTAAAAATACTTTTTTTACTTTCGGTTTCGTAGCGAATCGTCCTACTGTAGGGCTCCGTAGCTATTTATTACGTTAGAGTCGATGACGGCTCCATGGCCGGATAGTTAACAAGCGCGGTTTCAATATGACTGGCGGGGATTCCGAATGCGGAAACGGGCGAATACAAAAGCTCTAATATTATGAAGCTATCATCGAACGGCGTGTTATCAAAATGTAGGTATATTGCACTAAGCTAAAATATACGCATGTTTTCGTGACCAGATTTTTTATATGTGTGCATGGAATCGCGAGAGGGTTTTTTCGTGGCATACAGTAAGTACGAGGCTATCAAGCACGTAGAAAATCCGACTGAAAAAACGGATTTGATATTGTACGAACATTTCTAAAACTTTACATAATACTTCAAGTAATCTTGTCATTTTGTAGAATGAACAATGGATAAGTCAGACAAAAAATTTTGTTTAAGGAAAATGAAAGTTACCTGTGTAGATGTATAAATTTACACGGCATAAAGAACGCTATGCATAAAACTGAAGAAAATCTATCGTGGTTTGTCGGTTACAATATGCATTTATAATTTCCTAAGCATTTAGAAGATCGATTATTATTGACGCAGCAATGTCCTTTGCATTTCGAAAGCAGTACCTATACATTGTCTTGATATTTATTTTATACGTATCATCAAAGATTCTAATCCAAGTTTCCTGGTTCAAGCGTACAGAAATTGCTGCACTAAAAAATGAATGAAACAGGATTTTCAGCTTATCTTCTGCTATCGTGCATACATAGCTATACTTTTACACTTTAGCATTATTTAATAGCCTAATTATTATTTAAACGATAAAAATATCGAAAAAACAGTATAATAATTATTAATTAAGTCAAACACGATTAAGGAAGCAAATATTAAGTTATTTTGCAGAATAATTATAAAACTAAAATTCCAATAAACAAAATCGCAATATTATCAACTTTTGTACACATAAGCTCGTTTCAATCGTATACCGCTGCATACCAGCTTAACTACCGCGGACGAACATCAATTCAATAAATGACACAAATCAATTTCTTGCTTCACCGGTTTAAAAATAGTTGAAAAGGATAAAGATGAAGTAAATTAATTAAAATCATTAGATAGAACTATTTCACTAAGTTCCTAAGGAGTTTTAAAATCGCGTTTAGTCTAATTTGAAATCTAAGTCGGTATTTGGACAAGCGAAGATGTTCTATGGACTCGCCTGCTGCAGGAACAAAAGTTAAATAAACAAGATGATACCAAAAAATAAACCAACTGATATAGCTAATATATGATGTATGCTTGTGACATGTCCAAAAAATTTTTTGAACCCAGCCGATTTCATGCAAATCAGACAAAAACTTTGTCAATTTATGTATACCTTACACTCCCAGAAGCGATACGTATTTTCAAATAAACTTCTCAGCTTAAATATAGCACATTTAAATTTTAGCGCTCCAAGTTTCCTAGCTTAAAGATTGCTTTCTAATCTCAAATTTTCGAGAACACCATAGAAATGACAGAACTACAATATCACATTGTGCTAATCAACCCTGATCAAGATCGGCTGTAAATTGAAAAATTAATGCAGTCAGTCACTTGATCTTTTGTTTCTTAGCCGCCGGCTGCTTATCGCCGCAACTTTCAGCATCAGAAGCCGAATTCCAATTATCGCTATCGTTACCGCTCACTGTATTTTTAGTTTCGGTGACGATCGCTCGAAGCGTTCGATTCTGTTTCTTCTTCAAATCCAGCGGTTCATCGTCACCATTCGCTGTGCTTCTGCGATCCTTTGAATTTCGGTCGTCGTTAACCCGCCTTTCGCAATTTGGCATTTCTCCAAACTTCGCCGGGTCCGTCTCGGACGGCTTGATCGCCGTCTGACGCGGGTATATCGACGACTTGACGTCGTCCGGTTTGGCCGATTCCGTTTTGGACGCCGGCCGGCAGGCTAACGGCGTCTGAGTCGCCGACGGCATAAGTGACGATGTAAATGGCGGAACGAGACCGAATAGCAACGACGGCGGAGCGATCAGTCCGGCGGCGCCCATCGAGCTCGACGCCGAGTAAAACATCGCCGGGTGATGAGGCCACGGAAATAGGTGCGACACAGGGAACGTCGGAGGCAGCGGTGCACCGGGCGTTGGGAATGCCGCCCCGGCGACCGGGGCGAAGGGCGCCGGAGCCGTCGCGTTATGGCCGTTGATTAGCGCGCCGATGCTGAACAATGACGACGCCGAAAAACAGCCATTGCCGGCGTACGACGGTTCGGCGTTGATGCCACCGATGCCGTCTATTGTTGACGATTCGCTAGACTTGGCCGTCGACGACGGCGCTAACGCGATGGGCGACGCGGAGCGCTATCGGGCTCGCCGTTGTCCTCGAACATTTTCTCGTAATCGTCGGCGTAATCGTCGTCCATATCATCATCGTCGTCATCGTTGTTCGACTGAGCAGACTTGCTAGTGCTTGAACTTCTCGAACGACTGCGACGATGTTGGGACATGATTGGAGTTCTAGAGACAAAAGATTGAACTAAGATCGAGGGTATAAGTGGCGGATTGAAGATTTCTGGACAAGGGGCGCAGCCTAACTTTTTCATAAACTGTCTACGAACTAAAAATTCTCTTATTATTCCCAGATAGCCTTTTTGCCCTTAATTTCCTAGTAGGTATAATCAGGGGCGTACACAGGATTTTTTAAGGGGGGGCGGTTTGAACTTGGTGACCCTATATCCCAGAATATGTTCGCCGGGGCACCAAAATAAAGTGCATTTTCTGACGTTTCCGAACATTCTCTATCCATTAAGCTGATAAAATTCCTCTTAATATGCTATGAAAAAGGACGTTTTTTTGGCCGCGCTTAAGACAAACTTATGAAAATAATGATCCTACGGCGCGAAGCGCCGTAAATTTTGAGATTTTTCGATGAAAAAATGCCAATTTCTATTATATTATATTCCATGCATTATCTTATCTTTTTAGAATTATTTTTGGGCTAAGGGGAGGGGGCAGCCGCTCCTCGCCCCTCCCTAGGTACAATTATTCTGGCGCACAAAATTGTTTTGAGAACTTTAATTTTTTGAGAAACTGTATTATGGAAAGACTGGATACGTTTTCAAATCTTTTAAAATAAATGCAAAACCCAGCACAAAACACGAATATTAATAAATTCAGACTAAAATATGGCCATGTAGATGACTAAAATCACTGCAACTCTTTTCCTCATACCTTACATTTAAAGTGAACTTAAATTGACGCAAATTTCTTAAACTACTTTGCTCAACCGTCATGCGAGTAGACTTCATGTACTATCATCAGCCAAATCGGTAAAATTATGAGAAATCATTGCTAAATATCATAGAAGATATATAATTCTTTATCTCGCCATTTAAATATGTATGTTAAACCGTCATGGGGCGGCTGCCCCCACCTTCTTCTGAACCCGCGTCTGACATTGAAAAAAACAAAGGGAATTTCATTTTGTACTAACACATAGTAAATTCTGATTTTGCTTCTCTGGAAAATGCTTTGGCTTCCTAATTCATTGATTTTATTCCTTAGCATTGCCGTGCTTAGAGGGTGGTTAGCACACGTGGGCGTAGGGGTTGAGAGCCCCTCCCTAAGAATGCGTTAGACCCCCCCAAAATCGATAGACCCTACCAGAATAGAATTTTTAGGTGTTTTTGGAATTTTCGCCAGCTTTACGCCATTCAGACCCCCAGAATTTGGCCGCTGCCCATGTATGGTTGTATAGTGAGACTGGCGGCCGCCGAAGGCCGCTAAAACTAAGGGGAAAATCTCAAAATCTCGAAGAATTGGGAAAAAATCTGTTTTAGCGGAATGCAATATATCATATGCTATTTATGAATGCGTGCCGAAACTCTGATATTTTCCTATGCATATTTATTTTACCAATTATTTTGTACAAGACGAAGATTTAGAGGCCCACACAAAATTTTTAATTTTTGTACAATGTAAAAGGATTTTATAATGCAAAATATATCAATTTTGAAGTTTTGGGCATATTTTTTCAACAGAAATTTTGAAAAAGTTTAGGTAGGGATCGAACAATGAGCCCAAAAATTGGGGTTGCTGAAAGCAATTTCTTCCACGGCCGCTAGAAACAACACGGCCTGCGTAGCACAGCATATCGAAATGTTCTCTTCGAAGATAACTCGTTCAGCCTACATACTTACACACATGAACGTGGGGGATTTAGGGGTTGCACCCCCAGAATCCGTTAGACCCCCAAAATCGGGAGACCATCTGGATTAAAATTTTGGCATGTTTTTTGGGATGTTCGCCAATATTTGCACAACCCAGACTTTCCAGAATTCGGTTGCTGCCCAACTCGTACTTTTCGAAAGATCTTTTGTAGGTGTTGAAAAAACTGAAGTATCAGCTCCTAACTAGAGTCTGTTTCAAATAACTAAGTGCATAAATAATAAGAATTTTTATCGACAATAAGCCGAGGGTTACGATAATTATATATCAGATCAATGATATAATAGCAATCTGTCAGCTTATTGTCGGAAATAGTTTTAAAATTTATGACTGAACTTGTGTGAAACAGAATATAGAATTTCGATCTAAGTCTTAGGTTAAATTGACGTGAGTCGCTAGACGTAAGGTGTACTTTACGAATTGAAAAATGATAAAATCTGTAATGCTAAAAAGAATTTACTACTAATTTACTAAATTCTCTTATTTCTTATTACGACAACGGTAATTTTTGCCTATCTATATTAATGAATACGATGTTGATTTAATCGTTTTGCAAATTGTACATCATGATGAGTTTTATGATCGTCTAACTCTACCATATTCAGCTCGATCACTCTACTTATTGAAAAAAACGGAATTTCTACTCTGGTAAAATAATTAAATCAAATTTTAATTTTTATTGAAACGTACATATAAATGCTATAATTTTCGAAAGAGTAGGTACAAATGACGATAACGTATCTATTCCTGATTAACGGGTTTCTCTCTCGATGCACAAATTCAGTATTCCTTAGAATCTTAGAGAGAGATATTTAACACATAAATAGCGCTTTAACACCTAAGGTGCTTATTTCGTTCTGAATTTTCGGAAATATTGACTTGATCACAGAATTGCAAGTTTACTCTTTACTTTATTCTTGATTTATAGAAAGCGAACCTAACACGCTGGCTTAAGCCACGTTATATGCTGTCAAGATTAAGCGAGGATACAGTAGCGCTCTATTTATGCGAATCGCTGCTAGCAATATGCAAATGTGTATGTATCGCGTGTAGCATATGCGCAGAACGGATCAGGCGAATTGAACCCTTGACGGGGTAACCCGTTAGTCTGCATGACTTAACAGCTCCTAGGCAAGGCCCTAATCCAATCTTTGTAGCTACGCGGCTCAGTTTACGGTATAAGCCTACGGACACTTCATCCACATAATGTAATAGGGCATTTAATACAGCAGATTATTGTAATTCAATAAACTAAAATATTCTATTAGTCAGACATTTTGACGTTTGAAATATACAACAGAAGCCGAAAACGACCTTTCTTTATCCGTCTTTTTCCTCCTATACGTTTCGTGCGCAAAGAAGTCAAAGGCTTATTCGTTTAGATTTATACGATACGCCGCGTAACGAGAAAAAAGACAGATTTTTATGCTACGTTTGCTAATAAGATTGGACAAAAGTTTTTAATGATGACATGGATAGAGAGTTGGATATTTGACTTGGCATTACAATGCAACAACGACTTGCTTACACGAAATGACTGCGGCTTTTGATTTAAACACTGTAATTTGCTCAGCAAAGTATATATGTATACATAAGTATGTAGAACGAGTTAGCTTTGAAGAAAGGGAACATTGAGAGGTGCTGTGCTACCGAATAAAAGTCAATTAATTTAAAAGCCAGAGCAGTTTCAAAAGAAGCAATAATCTTTGCTGCTTATAATGAAGCAATCCTGTATTACCATGTCTTGTAAAACGCAAAGTATAGCATTTTTTCAAATCGTTCTACTTTTGCCAAAAGTCAGCTATACAATTTTAGTCATTTATTTATCTGGATAAAAAAGTCCAGCACAACTTCTGGCAAGATAGAACATAATTGATGATTTTAAGAAATAAAACGAGGCTTAAATTATAAAAATATCGCTTGAGTCAAAGGAAAACTAAGATCCAAAAATATATGCGTATATAAAAAAACCGTATTCATCAAATGTGGAGGTCAAGTCTAATGATTTAATCAGATGATAGAATTGATTTTAGGATCTGATAATTTTATTAAATACTTACAAAATAGCTGTCCGAAAAAAATTATACAATCTCCAAATATTTACACTCTCCTTACATTTTTTAGACTTATTTATAAAATTCTAGCAGAACAAAGCACAGAAAACAGTGTACGTGGATTCACTTCATTTGATAGTATGACGATATCACGTTCGAAACACGACCGGGAACATTAGGCTAACTAAATCGGATGAGGTTGCGCATATTTTTAAAATGAAATTATCGAAAAATAATGAAATAGAAGTTCCACATTGGATGCTGAAAGAAATGACGAAGTCAGTAGATTATAAGTTTACTTTGTAGAAATATTTTTTGCTTGAAAACATTTTTAGCTTGAAAACGTCTTTTTCACTTCGATATGTATATTATTCATTCTTTTTATACTTTTAGCTTTTCATTCATTGGAAGCAAAGCCGAATGCTAGCTGAAAATTTGTGGAACGTTAAAAATTTTAAAATCACTACTGTTACTTATACATATAGAAAAAACCTATTTTTCGCTGCTGCGGCACGGTCCCTTTGTCGTCTGTTTTTAAACCAATTGCCCACTTGTGTTGGAGTCAGTCCCGTGGCCTGGGCCAGTTCCCGTTTTTTAGTCGGATTCGGATACGGATCTTGCAAATACCACTCGCGAAGCAAACTTCGAGTTCGTTCCTTGAAACAATGTGTTTTTTGTTCTCCATCCCAAATCGTGCGAGGCATAGGAAATTTCTTTCGCACTCTATATTTATCAACTGGACCTAGCGGGCGACCACGTAATTTCTCAGCTTCCTGTCATAATTGATATTATTAATTTTTGTACTATAAAAGGTCTGACAATTGCTTTCAAATGCGTCTTCTATAAACTCTCATGAATATATAAACAGTTACAAAAAATTACACTGGTCTTAATTCATTACTTTGAATATCTTTTATGATCAGTGGCGGATCTAGGATTTTCGTGAGGGGGCGCGATATCCCAAGTTTTTGTATAAAACGGTCGGGAATAGGTCCAAAAATTTGCTCTCCTCGATTGAAATGGCGTTTTTTCGGCGTTTTACGCTGTCTTCTTTTATTTAAAATCATTTTTGGTGCAACAATTTCCCAAAAAATTTAAAATTTTCGACAATTTTGTGCGGAAAAATGCTTAAGTTTCCTTGACTCTAGCGAAAATGCGGCGCGAAGCGCTCCTAAAAATCTTTCAAATTTACGAGGAAGACGTTTAGAGATTTGATATGCAACTGCATTTCCTGTCTTTGAAGCATTTAATGCGAAGCATTGAAAATTTTCGAATTTATGCTTTAAATGGAAGAAGACTATGTTGAATTAGCGATTACTGTTCCAGAAATTGTTTTAGGAGTCATGGAAACGTTTGCTGTTAACAAAACATAAATTTTAGCAATTATAGTCACCGACGGCCGAAAATCGTCGCAAATCACATATCCATTCCTTATTTCGCCAAATATTTTTGACTAATGGGAGGAACAGCCATCCCCGCCCCCTTAATCTGCCCCTGTTTATGTTGGCTTAAAAATTTTATATTCGCCTCTCCTATTTATTGATCTTTACTAATCAGCCGTCCGAACAAAGAATAACGCGAATTTAAAAAAAGACTCAAAGAGAATATCTTGCTAAGACACAAAAAAATTTTTGATAGAGATTTCTTCACGGTCATAGTCGATTTTTACATGCCCCTTTCGCACCATGTACCGCACTCGTCAGATTGAAAAGTAGAAAAATAATGCATTTTTATAGATTACTTGTAAGAATTTTTGTTTCTCCTTAGTCACGTGCTATAAATTTCTGATGTACTTCCATAAAGAGATGCACCTCCATCGAACAATCATTGTGGCAGTTTCAATAAACGCTTATGCTGAAACCGTGAAATTCTTAGTGTCTGCAATTTACTCTTCTTGAAATTATCCATCACGAGCATTTCAATTAAAGATTAACTCGATAGAGAGACCTTATTATTGATGAAAGCTAATATGAAGTGGCGAGTGTTCGCCCGATATTATCGAAAATTTGAGTTCAAATG
Organism: Mermis nigrescens; assembly: GCA_036768485.1. Classification (NCBI taxonomy): domain Eukaryota; kingdom Metazoa; phylum Nematoda; class Enoplea; order Mermithida; family Mermithidae; genus Mermis; species Mermis nigrescens. Next base: position 271,359 of record JAVLUZ010000521.1, read on the forward strand.
CAGTGAAAATTGTCTGAAAAATATAGAAGCTATTAAAGTCATATATTTTTTAGCGATCTGTGTTTAGCCTTCTTTTAGTCTTCATATTTACGATTAATACTTACCATCATACATGTAAAGCATAGGAATTCTAGGGGTCAAGCCCGAAAATTATTTAAAAGGTGTCTTTTTTAGCTAAAAACGATGGGTACACTTGAATAAACACTGTTTTATGACATTTTGAACGATGATCGCTCATTCGTAAATACATAAAAATTTAGAAAAAATTGAAAAAAATTGAATAAATTGAACAAAATATAGCTAAAAAATGAGGATTGCCGCGAAGAAAATTTGACACTTTTGATCCAAATGTTAGCTAAAAACATTTAAGACAGATCGCTTTCTAACAATGGTGGATCTTGGATTTTCTGACAGAGGGCGGAAGCCAAAATTTCCCAATCAAAAATTGTCTGGAAAATTCGTTCATTATGCTTATCGGTTTTTTGCCGTCTTTTGATAGGTATCATTTCTGATGCAAAAAAACATTTTTTGGAAGTTTTCTCTGAAAAACGCACAAAATTAGTGCAAAACTCAACACAAAGCACCGAAAAGTACTTGATAAATCATTGCAAGAACTAAAAAATCTTTTTTCTTGCACACAAACACTCTTCTGGACGTAGAAATAAGGGTTTAGAGGCCGAAATAATTTGAAAAATCGTGATACAAACGGTTAAAATTGTCAGAAAATCTACATATATTCCTTATTCCTTATTGCGTCCAAATATTTTTTGACGGCAGGGAGCGCCCCTGCTCTCTCTAAATTCGCTCTCGCTATCTAAGACTTCTTTTTGGAAACTCGACAATTTTGGGGAGTCGCTCGTTTTCGCGAGGTCTTTAACCTCCAAGAAAAAGTATGCTCACTACCGTTTTTATACCCGTCTTTAAAAAGGTCTATCAGGCTGGCACGCACAAAGCAATTCCCTGTATTTAAAACTTTTCCGCATTAATTATTTCAATTTCAACTGACCCAATACTCTGCAATAATTTATAAAGAGAAGCCGTAGCTGCCACTGCAAATGGTCAATAGCTCACTATTCACAAAACCATCAGACTTCAATCGAGTAAAGTTGATAAAACATTTGAAACGATCATAAAAAGTATGCATTTCAGCTAAACTATTCTTTTTAAAAAATGTGAAATAAGTTGCATCACAACTCCTGAAGATATTATTAAAAATTCTATTTTATTAAACATTCTTAAATATCGAGATAAATTAATTATTGAATTAATCATAAAGTAAATTTATACTAAGTTTTTATTATACATTATTAAATAAATTATACTCAAATTTTACTTGATAATGCGCTTCTAACCACATTGCTTGCAATTTGCCGTGAGAAGCCTTAGAAAATCGGCTATTCTCCAATAAATGGTACAACTCGCGAAAGTTGCACATATGAAAGGCCACCAAGGCCCGACTTCGCAGAACCGCTTCGCATTTGCTCAATTCGCCGAAATTGGGGTGCGACATCAGCGACCATAGAAAAGCGGCTAATCGTTCCACATTGCCACTTTCTTCGAGTTGCTCGCAAACGTTTGACACAGTTTCCGGAGTAAATGTAAAAAGAGGTAGGGAGGCGGACCTCTCGGGGTATGCCGCCTGGCATCCCTAACGCGTTTGTAACCGAAGAGCTGTCCGTACTCGTAAAAGAACCGATTAAGGGTCCGTTCATGCTATTGACTTGCGGTGCCAAATGAGATAAAATGGGGAGCATCCAAGGCATGTAACCTTTTGGAGTCTGTTGACCAGTAGGGATGAACGGCTGCACTTGTTGTTGTTGCTGTTGTTGCATTTTGTCGCTCAACAAGCGCAAATAATCCACGTCAGAGAGCATATTTATTTCAAATTAGAGTATGTGTTAGCATCGGGAAGTCCTATCAAAATTTTTAAAAATTAAATTCTAGTACAAATTTCTTATAAAAACAAAATACTTGGAGAAGATTACGGGATCGCACATCATAAAAATACAGTACGCAAAAGCATTCAGTGACTACAGTAAGCCGCAATAATCTATTTCTACTGAAACTGGTAGGTTGAAACCGACCGACCTTCTTCAATACCGTTAATGCATTAGCGCGAGAATGGGTCGCAGGTAGTGAATTTTGATCCATTCGTACATTATATTTCCATTATACTTCATAGATAAGTACGCGTATGGTACGGCATGCTTTTGTACGATGAATGCGCTGTTGTATAGTACGTGGTACAATAACAGGCTCCCTACTCGTCCACCTAATGTATTATAAAAACCGTCGCTCATTAAAGTATAGGAGGGGCTCGATGACGTATTTATAACGTATATTACTCAGGCGTTGTCAGTATCAAAACTGTAATGTTCTGTTTCCATATTGTTGAGTGTTAATCTTGGGGCGTGGTTTTCGGCGTTTTAGGTCGTTTTTGATTCGGTGACCCATTTAAAGCATGCGAGTAAGGATCGAAGTTTTCACATGATTTTAACGATGTTGCACGACTTAATAAAATGTGTGCCTGAAACTTTTAAATTTATTCGTAAGTTCATCAGCGCGTGTCTAACTGAAGTCAAAATTTAGCGCTGAGTTCTCGATATCGTGCTTATTGTAAGGCAAATCGCAAAATTATTATTGTAGTGACGAATAACAAAATGTTTACAGTATACTGTACTCGAATCCTGAATGGTTCTCGGAACGAGATTCCGCTCTGAATGCTTTTTATAGCAGTATTATTTCTCACGACGATGTTTGATAACCCGTCGATTTTGTGCCGTTTGCGCGTGCTAAAGGATTCGCTGCAGGAGCCGGTTTTTACTAATGGACTATTAGGGCAAGATCCCGGGTTTAATATCGCCATACCTTGTGAAAAAGATGAGATAAATTATATATCCGGTTTTAGAGGGAAACGTAGATTTGAAAAATTCGACGTACAGCGCGTTATTCGGTTAAGAGCTACTGTACCTATACGAATACATCGTAGCTCATTCAACGCCTGAATTTAGCGCTTTACTTTCGATCAAGCCATCGAGGTAATTTGCTTATAATCGTGCTCTAGATACGAGCAAAGCACTGACCCGCACAATTTCTTAAATTATGCAACGGTTATGTGAGCGAAATTATAATTATTAGGAAAGATTTTTAGACGTGTAAATAAATTGGAAGGCGGTGTTTCTCCGCGCTAAGAACATCGGAGCCCTTTCCTCCTGACATACAAATTTCCTTCAATGCGTGTACTATTTTAGAACGATATAGAGATACAAATGTACCTACGTAGTTTAGCGGCATAATAAGACAGGAAAAACACAGGTGTATGTCATTATTGATGTAATCAGGGCAGCAATTAGGAACGATAGGGCGTGTATAAAGTGTTATTTTGTTACCCGCTACGAAAGCCTTGTTATTGTATTTGCGTTCATTGGGCATTAAGAGAGTAGAATATAAGTACAGTAGGCCAGCATGCAATTAATCCCTTTTTATAATATTAACGCTGCAAAACGTATTATAGTGAAAACATGTAAAGTATAATGCAGGAAGAGCTCGCGGAACAATGAGACTGAAAATTGACCGTCGTGGTCGCAGTCGTGTAGCTCTAGAGGTGGGATTGTCCCATGACTGCTACAAATCTCCGCTTCGCATCAACACGTCGCCATTGTTGCATGCACAACCTGCTAAATCCATTATTCTAAATCGCCGAAAGTACATAAATCTCGTTAGTACATTTGTTGGTCCACAACTGACAAGCATGAAAGGCGTACTGTAGTTTTACGCGCCAAATGCGGCAAAGAATATGGGTAGCGTGCGTTAAGCGACCAAGTACGATTATTATTATTATTATTATTATTATTATTATTATTATTATTACGATTCAATATTTCTATCCTTTGCGAGCAATGAACACGCTGCATTAAGCTTTACACGTCTAATCACAATAAAATTTTACCGATCAACGATTCTTCGCATGTGAAGATATTTGTCCGCACGCGGTTGCGCATTTTTGCGGTTTTTCATAAGATTGATCAGCAGGCTGCTGAGAAATGAGCATGCACATCCGGGTACGAAATTATGAAGACAGTTGCGAACCTGATAGTGTGACGGACGACCGTAGATGCACAGCACAGCCGGTCTGCGGGGTCGGTCGGTCTGCGGGGTTGAATTTTGAGAATATATGGGCCAAAATAACGTCAAAAACTGGTGTAAATGCTAAAATAGCGTTAAAACCAGTGGCGGATCTAGGATTTTCTTAAGGGGGGGGCGGTACCCAAACTTTTTCAAAAACCGCCAAAAATAGGTCAAAAAATCGCTCTTAACGCGCAAAATAGCGTTTTTTACGCTTTTTATACGGTCTACTTTCATCTAGAATCACTTTTGACGCGATATTTTTCCGGAAAAATTTGAAATTTTCGACAATTTTGTGCGGAAAAATCATTAAATTTCTATGACTTTAGCTAAAATCCGGTTCGAAGCGCCAAAAAATTTGCGAAATTTCGACTAAAAGACATTTAGAAGCTTGATTTACCGCGTGATTTTCTGTATTTATAGCATCTGACGTCGAACTTTAGAAATTTATTGAAAAGTCTTGCTCAAAAATAGAAGAAATCATGCTAAAATATTCTATTTATGCCCTTCAAATTGTTTTAAAAGCTATTTTATGAGCAAAAAATGGCTTGCAGACTGCAAATAAAGTAGATAAATGTCATTAATAGGTCTAAACCGGCGCGAAGCGCCGAAAAATTCTGAGAAATTATGATCATTGACGGTCAAAAATCATCGCAGATTACATGCCCTTTCTCTATCTCGCCAGATGTTTTTGGCCGATGGGGGGCGGCCGCCCCCCGCCCCTATAAATCCGCCCGTGGTTAAAACTATACTAATTTACAGTTTTTGATCGAGTTCAAACATTTTTGAAGAAACTGTTTCATAATCATCGATTTTTACTTATTACATTTTCCTCATTTTCCCCAGGAAATTACCCATTTATCCATTTTAGGGGTTTGGAGACCCCCAACCCCTCACGCGCATGTCTGATGCCGACATTTGCAGGGACGGATTTACGAAAGGGACGGCCGCCCCTTCTCCCCCAGTAGCGTAGCTGACCTTCTGAATTTGGGAAGGACCGAAATTCTGAAGTTGGAGGCAAAAATACTGGTGTTTTTGAGTTTTTCTCAACGAGAGCTACATATTAGAGAATAAAAAAATTTCAAAAAATTCAACTTGATTCCAATTACATTAAACAAATATGTTGTATTTTTGGCTTATTAGTTCCAAAGTGTGCTAAAATATATTCTAGCTGTCTATACACTTTATGAATTTTCAATTTTTTATTTTGGGGACCCTTGTTAAACGTACATATTTGCGAGATAATGAATGGATGTGTTAATAATGCAGGTCGAAAATTCCTCAAAATTTTCGCGTCGAATAATACCTATTAATGGTATTTGATAGCTTTCTAGGCGACAAGTCACATTTTTGCGCTAGGAATTGGTTTTCGTATCAACAAATGTTTTCATGACTCATTACAATTTTGAGAGCATTAAAACAGCTATTTCAGCATAGTTTCCTTCCACTTTTAAGGATGAATTCTAAAGTTTTCGACGTTCCGTCAAATGCTCTAATGGGCTTGTAAAAATATGAAACTCAAGGAGATTTATATCAGTTTTTTGCGCAAAATTGTCAAAAATTTTGATATTTTAAGGAAAAATAGTATTTTGAATAAAAGTAAACGTAAAATGGCGAAAAACGCTATTCCACACGTGAATGGCAAATTTTTTTAAACCCATTATATACCTTGGGGAAAGTTGTGATACCACCCCTTAACGAAAATTCTAGTCTCCTCTAGATAATAGGTGCAAAGTTCTTCAAGCGCCATAGTCATTGTGATCAGTCTGTTTTCGGTCTCTATTTCGCCTTATTTTTCGCTGAAAGTCTTCTCTTTTGTCCTCTCAGGGGTCTAGAATATCCTGAAACCTCCTTTGCGCGCAGGTCTATAGACGACCGTCTCCGCTCGAGACCGAAAAGTTTGCTGGATAATCGAAGAGAGGGATTTTCGATCAATTTTAGTCGTTTTAACCAGAAGTAAAATGCCGGTTAATTAATCAAACCTAAAATTCGTACTTTTAAATTGATTTGAAATACTATATATTGAAAAACGTTGAACCCAAAGTTAATTCTTGCTTCTGAATTGTTTCAAATAACTCGCCATGAGAAAAATCATTCGTAATCAGAGCTTTTGATATCTATTGCCAAAATATTTCGAGAATTATGTACATATGTGTATGTATGTTTAGAGCTCAGGCTCTCTCGATCATCAACAAAAAATATTGACATACGTATACTGCATACTACGACCTATCATTGTGAAAACTAATCAAAAAATTGCATTTTCAACTTATCCGACTTAGCTTTAATTTATCTCATCGAAATATAATTTATCTCTCTAGATAACGAAATGTTATATTTCGTTAAATAATTAATTCTCCACTATATTTATAAAGTACTAAGTACTCTTTGTGAGAAAGAATAAAAGACAGTTGGCTTTGAATATGGCTATATTAAGGTAATACACTGACCGCTACACAAAAGAGAGCAAATGAGCACGATTTGTTCGAGTAATTATGTTTTCGAAGGAGGAGGAACACTCGTCACTGCATAGAATTACCCGAGAGGCGGCCAGTAATGCACGGCGCGGAGATTATGGCCGGCGACAGGCCGTTGCCAGACAGCTCTCTGATTCTGATCTCCACTGATTGGATATGTACAGCAGGAAATAAATCCAGTGTAAGGTCAACAGCGGGCTATGCAGGGTCAAAGTGACCAGCGAAAATACTAAATGCATCATCTTCAGTTTTTTGTGCCCAATCGATTGAACGTCTTTCAAATCGCTCAATTTCATTCACTGCTATTAACATATGTATTTCTGACAAATTTATACTTCGAAAAATGATGAAAGGAAAACGCTTTTTGACTCTGAAGATTATATATTTTGTACTGATACGTAGTTTGTAAAAACATAATCGTGTGGCATAAACAATTTAATAAGCGAAAGAATTTTATGAAAATCATGCTAACTCATTTATTAGTATAAAAAGGTGTGGCTAGTCGATTAATATTCCGAGATCCATTTCTGCACTTCTATCTCAAAAAATATATAAGCGCTCTAAGCTTCCCACGTAGCATTTCTGGATCATAAGTGTACCTGATATTTTTTATGTCCAGCTCTTAAAATTTGTTTGTTTATTTGTTATTTGCCTTTTTATTTGCAATCATTAAAGCCTTGTGTACGAGTAGCATTCCAAAAATTTTATTGTAATTCTGAAAACAATAAAAGTCCACTAATGTCAGAATTGATAATAAAAGAATTGATTTGGCGGCCTATGGTTCAGTCCAGGCGTTGGAAATTTTTTGAGCAGCAGATATACGTTGAAATGCGCCCAAAATTGAGCTAAAAACGCAAATACGTCAAAAATTTTCGGCGCTTGGCGCCGAATCATCATTATTTTTCGTTATAGTGTTCCAGCATTGTGTTTGAAGCAGCCAAAATATTCCAGTGTTTCACTTCAATTTAGTGATTTAATGTACTATACTATTTATTGGTTGAAACTCTAAACGCTGGTTGGATATCGTATTAAAGGTGTGTGCCGGTTATCGGCAATTTTTCGTTTTGTTTCGTTTTTTAATTCAGGACGCATCTCAAAGCAAGAGTTTGTAATGGTTCGTAAGTATGAAGGAGCTGGTTAACTGTTTTTAGGCTGAGTTTAGAACCATAATTGGGCCGATTTTGTGAAAGTTTAACGCTACATTTTGACATTTCATTTTATATAATTTTCGGAGCTCCGCCTTGGGTTCCGCTGCGGGCGTTTGAGCGCGTCCCCCAGATCCTTCAGCTGTAAAAGCGAGGGAGTTTCTTGAATTTTTTTGTGTCCAAGGCATAGCTCGGGTAATGTAAATGTGTGACCTGACCCGGGGCAGGACCGCCCCATCCACTAAATGAAATAAGAAATTTCGTTTCTCCCAAGCGTACACTAAAGGGAAAAATGGAAAATTGGCGAGGCGCGTCTAAAACACCGCCAAAATAGGTTTTTAGCGTGCTTTTGAGTTATGTAAACTCAAAATTTTCCGGCGCCGGATTTATTGTTTATGTATGTTTTTGTCCTCTAAACCGCTAAAAAATACTCAACTCTGACTTAGACATAGAGAGCATGTCAATTTTTTTCCGGCGCTGTGTGCCGGATTCTTTGTTCAGCTGTAGTTTTCGCCTTCTAGCCCACTCAAAACAGCTCAAATTTGAGTTATGAGAACATGAAATTTTTTATGTTTCTTGTCTTCTAGCCCGCTCAAAACCGCTCAAATTTGAGCTTGACTTGCAGAATATATCGATTTTCTCGGCGCTTGGCGCCGAATTATTTATTATCTGTATAATCTTTCTCAAAGCACAATGATTAAATACAAAGACAGGAGATAAGAAATTACTCGTGAATTGAATTATGAGAAATCGGTTATGCAGATATAGTTAAATGATCAATTTTCTGCGTATCAATATTGAATAAGGTTAAAAATTTTCTGAAATTCCATTTTAAAATTTGTCTCCATCATCGTTTAGAGCTCGCCGAGATACGCTCAAAACTGTCCTTATTTTCGCGTATCTCCGAATGGTTCTCGGGATATCTTACTTCAAATTTTCGACCGCCCTTCAAATTCTTTCCAGGATCTGCTAGTGGTTCAGTCTGTACCTTTGTCATTCATACTGGCCTATACTGCCATCATAAGACATATGTAAAAGCTAGCAAATACGTAACTGCAGGTTAACTATTCGGCTTTTCGCTTGACTTGACTTTTACACTAAAGTTCCAGTCCTCGTAGCCAAGAAAGCCAAGACACTGTTAACTTATCCTTTCACCATCGGTCATACATTTAATGTAGTCCCAGCCACCGTTCAACATTGCCACTGCCACAACACTGCTACCGCTAGTCCTAACATAGCCACCACGAGTCCCAACATTGCCACCGTCTCCCACCATCAGGCACGTAGCTCTGGGGGGAATGGGGGAACCCCCCAAAATTTGAAAAAAACGGAAAAATAGGACTTTTTCAAACGTTATTTTGTGCTATTTTTGGCCTTTTTGGACCCCTGACCCCCAAAATTTGTGTTGGTCCCCACAAATTAGGACGGCCAGCTACGTGCCTGCCCACCATTGCCTTGCCACCACACCTGAGCGTGGGGGGTTTAGGGGTAAGCACCCCCCCCCCCGAGAAACCAAAGTACCCCCCAAAAAACAAAATACTCCCCCAGAATTAAATTTTTGAAATTTTTTTTGTTTTTTTCCGCAATTTTTTGATACCAACGGATAGTGTTCGATGAGAAACGTTTAAAAATGGTGTTTTTTTGCCATACCACCATTTTTAAGGCCATTTTTCGGCCTTTGAAATATCTTGCACCCCCAGAATTTCGGTGCCGCCCACCTATGCTTGCCACCGTCCCAAAAGTGCTACCATGGGACGGTGGCAATATTGGGACAGTGGCAATGTTGGGACTCGTGGTGGCAATGTTGCGACTCGCACTGGCATGGGACTGGTGACAATGTTGGGACAGTGGCAGTGTTGGGACATGACCACACGTGGGCGTAGGGGGGGGTTTGGTGGGTATGCACCCCCAGAAGGCCGAATACCCCACCCCCCAGAAATCTAAATACCTCAGAATTCAATTTTTGAAATTTTTTTCGTTTTTCTCCGCAATTTTTTGATGCCAATGGATAGAAACGTTGAAAAATGGTGTTCTTTTCACCAGAACACAATTTTTAAGATTATTTATTGATCTTTGAAAAATCTTGCACCCCCTACCAGAATTTTGGTGCTGCCCACCTATGAGCACGACCATACACCAGGCCTATAATTATCCTGCGCGCAAAATCTTAGGTCTCTGTAAAACTCATGATAATGATTCAGACGCATGCAATGTTATGCAAACACGATTTCTCACGCTTTGAAGATACACGGCATTCTGTGCGCACACACATAAAGCACTTATCGCGAATGCAAGTACCTAAGGGAAAAATTCTGGTACAGTAAACTGTGATGCGTTTTTATTATGCGAGTTTCTCGAAAGATTTCGTAACCGTATTATTGTAGGCTATTGTTAAATGTGAAGCATTAAATGAGGATTTTACGTCGTGCAAACAAGGTTCCGTCGCCAGAATAAGCAAATAAAAAGCAAAAAAGAAAAAGCTAGCGTAACTAGATCCGCGTTGTTTTCAGAGCATGCATTATCCACTCCGTATTTATTTAACTGGCTGTATCAAATTGACACAAGAAATGCTAAAATCCTACTGGATTTGCACTCAGCAGACTGAGAAACGATTGTAAGAAGTAAGGCATTCGTTAAGAACGCTTGCAGGCAATATTGAACTATGATTCTTTTTTCGTAGAAGTACATATCGGATTATCCGGGGCTTACTTTTCTTTGAATGGTACACATTGTATCGAATTTTAATTGCTTATGAACACGGCGGACTGAGTGAGCAGCGATCACCGCTTAATGATGTCAAAATAAGTATGTATAGTAATGAATCCATTTGATAATTCATCACTCTTCGATCGGTTTTTTTGAAAATTGTCAGATTGCAACCAAAAATGCACATGGAGGTTTGTATAGATCCTCAGGCACAATTAAGACCAAAAATGCATACAAATCAGAACTTTTGCGTAAAAATATGCGGAGTTGATCGTCGACCGTAAATTAGACTGTCTTTATACTATTTTAGCGTTTATTTGAATTTTGAGGCCATTTGGGTTCAATAAAGCACTCTGGCTGACCAAGGCACAAATGTTAAAATCGTACAAAGGCTACTACCTACCTAAAGTTAGATATCGTTTGTGTATAATCTAGCGCATTCATTCTAAATTTTAATTCTTATGGCTTCAATTTCTCATTCTTTTTGATATTCAAGAACTAATTGCGTTCATACGTGTTAGTTTTTCATGGTGGAAAAAATTGTGTCAATCTTGCATATAATGTGTATAAGTAGGTAACTTCCGTAAGTATGTTTCTTAAACGTTTTAATTCAGTGAGTATTTGAAAACCGAATTCTTCACTTTGTAGTAGTACTTGTCTTGATTTGATCTTTCATCCGCCAAGTAAAAGTACCTATAGTTTTTAATAAATATATTTTGTTTGTGTCAAACAGTAAGACACACTTAGGAATAGTACGGTTTTTCATTTGATAATAATATTTTAATAATTACTCAATACTGTTTTTCCTCGTAGGTAGGATATTTTTTGAATCTAGTCGAAGTCCTGTATTTGACAAAGTTTAATTTTGCGAGCTACTCATACGTATAGCATTCATTACTTTGTATTCTAAGCTAATTCAATTGCGCAGTGATTTCAGTGCAAGTTTGTTTCAGAAAATGGATCGCATATCGAGTGATTGCTTAGCTCACACTTAAAGTAAACTAAAACTAGAAACAAGTCACTTTAGTTTGAAAACATTCCTAAGCTGACAAGTTGACATGTTATTTTGTTTACTCAATCCAACAAGCCTGTTTGTTCAACTAGTACCGTATAACGAATGTCCAAACAGATGGGAACAAGACTTTGAGACGGATTGCACGGTCGAAGCTCGTTTTCTTATGTAAATACGCAATTGACCGGTAATTCCGCGACGCATCAGTATACAGTAATATTAAGTTAGTAGGTATTCTGGATTTTTGTGGAACCATTTTTTAAATATAAATAGTTGTGTCCAGGGGCGGCTTTAAGGGGGCGGCCGCCCCTTCCCCCATTGGGTAAAAATATTTGGCGAGATAAAGATTAGATATGTAATTTACAATGATTTTTGGCCGTCAGTGATCATAATTTCTCAAATTTTTCCGGCGCTTCGCGCTGGATAATACCTATTAATAACATTTATTGACTTTCTTTGCGACCTGGAAGCCATTTTTTGCTAATGGAAAAGTTTCCAAAACAATTTTAGCGTAGATTCCTTCTATTTTCGAGCATAACTTTTAAAAAATTTCTGACGTTCGGCGTCAAATGCTACAAATAAAGGAAATCGAGCAGTAAATCAAGCATCTAAACGTCCTCCAGCCTAAATTTCACACATTTTTCGGCTTATCGCACAATGATTGCAAAAAGACGTACATAACGAAGCATATTCATCAAATCTTCGTTAAATCTTGATTTCCGTCAAAAAATCTTATCGATGGAAAAATCCAAATTTCTATAACGAATAAGATGACTACTAGCAAAGAAAAATGCTACGATGGAACGAAAAGGACGAGTTGCTTGGAATTACGCATCATGAAGAATATAAAAGAAAAAGGGAAGAGGCCCGTGAAACTTGTAAGAATCTACTAAAAATTAGACTTCCGCTAAAAAACGCAAAAATCGAAGTATATTCTGCGGCCTGCAGAAGGGAGTTGCATCTCCGAAGTAAAAATAAAAAACATGAATAGCTTATTCCTAGAAAAGAAGCGATCACTAATCAAAAAACAACATAATGTGCATTCTTATTTTAGCGTGGGATGCATTGCTATAGGGCAGCAATTAACAAGATGGTGCGCTTGTCATAATTCATTTATGAAGCCACCGACAATTAACTTAATATTGGCTTAGATATTGAAAGAGAAATTTGATATTGATAAAAACTGAATCGGTTATTAAAACACATCTAAGCTTCCCCATAATCTTTTTTCCTGAGCCAGTGAACAATGTTTTGTGAAGGCACGCTTTTTTCAGAAGCCGCAGAATATACTTAGATTTTTTGCGTTTTTTAGCGGAAGTCTAATTTTTAGTAGATTCTTTTAACTTTCATGGGCATACATAGGTAACTTTGCCCTAGTCCCCTCCTTTCATGTCCTTAATGATGCGTAATTCCTAGTATATTCATCCTTTTTGTTCCATCGGAGCATTTTTCTTTGCTTGTACTCTACTTTAGTCAGTAAACACATACGGTAGCATGCCACAATAATGACAGCTGTCCATGAACGCAGAGAACACTATTGTTCTGAACATCAGGATTATCTTTTTTATGTTCGTCGCCCCCTCCCCCTCCCCCATCCCCCTAGAGTCAGAAAATTTTAGACCCCCTTTTAGAAAAATTGCGATTTTTTGGCCGTTTTTGCGTGTTTTTGGCCAAAAATTGGAGGTCATTTATCCCCCCTTTTGAAAAGGGTTGGGGACCTCCCACCAGGGTTAACAAAAACCCAAACTTGTAAATATTTGAATTCAGCTTTTTGGTTTTTTGGCGGGTTTTTCGTGGTTTTCAGTGGGTTTTTGTGGGTATTTCATAGTGACAGTACCCCTAGAGCAAACCACTTTCTAAAAAAAGTACTTGGGAGTTAAAGTCAGAAAATTTTTGACCCCACACCACCCGATTTTTGGAAAAGAAACTTGAGTTTTTTTGGCCATTTTTATGTGTTTTTTTGCCACTTTTGGTAAAAAACTGGAGGTCATTTACCCCCCCCCCTTAAAAAGGGCCGGAGACCACCCTCCAGGTTGGCAAAGAACTAAATTTGAAAATATTGGAAAAAATTGTTGTTTTTGAAAAAATTTGGGTTTTTTGTGGGTTTTTTATACTGACATAAACCTAGAGCATGCCGCTTTCTAAGAAAATACTTCAGAGCGAAATTCAGAAAATTTTTGACTCCAACCCCTTTTTTGTGAAAAAAACACGAGTTTTTTTGGCCATTTTTAGGTGCTTTTTTGCCGTTTTTGACTCAAAATCGTAGGTCATTTATCCCTCGTCCCTGACAAAGGCAGGGACTTTCCACCGGGGTTGACAAAACCCAAATTTTAAAATTTTGGAATTTCAGTTTTTGAGTTCTTGGCAGGTCTTTCATACTAAGAGTAAGCCTAGAGTAAGCCACTTTCTAAAAAAAGTACTTGTGAGCAAAAGTCAGAAAAATCCCCAAATTTTTGGAAAAAAACTCGAGTTTTTTTGCCATTTTAAGTTTTTTTTGCTATTTTTGACATGCCCATAAATTATGCCAAAGCCTAAGCATAATAATAACAGCAGATTATTTCAGCAATTTACACTACTATTCTGTAGAAGTGTCTAGATACCTACATACCCATGAAAAACCAAAAAACCTAATATACCTGAGTAAGTACCTACCTATGAAGAAGCAGAACACCTAAGCTACAAATTCATAATTGATTTAGCTCATTTAAACGACTTTTGCATCTTCAAAATATTTTTGAAGGACTCTTCCTCCTATCATACCAAAAACTGATTTTGAAAGCTTCAAAAAATCACACAAAAACTTACCATAACCAAAAACTTAGATTAACAATGTATTAAGTCCAAAAAATTTCGACTTAAAAATCGGAGGAGTACTTACCCAGACAACAGACACAAAATGGTTAGAAAATAAGCAGAGCCGCTAGCCAGCTGACCTCAATGACTTATGGATTTAAGCGTTTCCTAACATGCCCTCCCTCCTTGGTAGGGTTGTGGTCGAAAGTGCAGTTGTCTAACCATGTGGATAGTCGGTCAACATACCGTTTACATTAGACTTGAGTGGGATCGTGAGCAATTAATCTTTTTTAAACCTAGTGCATAGATTCTCTCGAAAGACTAATATCCATGTTACTGTAGTGTTCAATCTTTCCTTGTTCGACAGAGTCAGTAGTAAATTTTTTATATAGATATGACGGGTCGAGCGTTGAACAAATCGGTTGTTAAAGTAATAAGGGAATTGGTTTACTGAGCGGATTCAAGCACTAGCATAAAAAATAGACTATGGATGCACAGCTGGGCCGATCTGAAACACCGTGACGACCTACATGTGATCCTTGATACTTATTTTAATTAAGGGTTAGTTCACATGACCCGATTCATTACTGGAGAAGTTCAAAAAACAAAAAACGGGCACAAAACATTTTTTCTAAATCAGAATTTGAACTTTACACCTCTTTATCTAACTCTATATTGAGTGTAAAGAAACGCATCCAAATGCGATGTGTAACCCTTCAGATGTACAAGGGTTGTTAATTAAGTTCGTTTTATCTGTCTAATAACTTTTTTCCATCAGAGTTATGAACACGCGGTTTTTTGCTCGTTATTCTGCAACTTCTGTTTTACATCTCTGAACTCATCATTTCTTCTTATCTTTTTTCAGCTTTCCAGTAAAATAATTTTGTTTTGTCATAGATCAAAAATTGATTAAAAATAGCCCTAAACAGAAGGTCCCATGACTTCATGCTTCAAGGAAAAAGATAAATATTTCAGCTGAGAGTATCCAACGTTGTAAAGCACTTTTTAGAATGTTTTTTGTTCATAAAATGTGCATCTGCGATGAAGCAAATTTTTCGTCAAAATCAGCAAAAAATTGAGTTTCAACGAAAAATGCATCACTAAAAAGAGATAATTAATCAAAATGGGATTTTCGGTAGTGCATCAATGAAAGTCATAATCTGTCTTTTGTTTTACCGAAATTTTGAGATCAAATGCTAATCAGTGCCCAAGGTACGACAAGATAAAAGTTATTTTTCTTAAACAAAGAAGTGAGGTATTTTAAAAAAATTTTTCTAGAAAAGGCGGAAAAAAATAGAAAAAATGGTGACTCTAGTAATGTAAAGCAGAAGTTGTGTCACCATATGCAAAAAAACCACATGTTGATATCTCTTATACAGAAAAAGTTATTAGACAGCTGAAACGAACTCAATAAACAACCCTCGTACTTTAGTTTTATTATACTTTGCACGTTCAGATTTATCACCGGACATTAAACAACACATGTGGTACAACACATGCACTCAATTCATACTTGCTTCAATAAATCTCAATAAACAATGGATATAAAATAATTTTAAGGCCAGATTCCTAATTTTGACGCCACGGAGCACATTTTTTTATATTTGGCCGTCCGCAATACTCTAGAGAAAAATTTACTATTCCGTTTGAACTTTACGCAACCACCGAGTGTAAAGAACCTTTTAGTCCGATCCGTAACTCTAATATTACCATCAACATTTAAGGAAAAATTAACTCTCGCAATGGTCTGAAGACGAATAAATGTTAGTTGTAAACCTCTTTACACCACTGTTGAGTGTAACAATGCGCCCAACTGACGTATTGCGCTTGATCGCTGGTACTTTTTAAGACTTG
This sequence comes from Mermis nigrescens, assembly GCA_036768485.1. Lineage (NCBI taxonomy): Eukaryota > Metazoa > Nematoda > Enoplea > Mermithida > Mermithidae > Mermis > Mermis nigrescens. Next base: position 287,471 of record JAVLUZ010000521.1, read on the forward strand.
TGATCATGTCCAGACTCGTAACCGGAGAAGTTGAAAGGAAAACACAAGACAGAAAGATGCTTTACACCCCAATTTTAGACTTTACACCTCCTGAAAAAGCTAAATATTTATGTAAATAAACGCAACTTGCTGTGACGTGTACCTCTTAGAAAGTACCTACATTACTTTTATTTTATTCGACCTATGCCGATTTCTAAACGGAGAAAGTAGCGAACAAAAAAGGGACAAAAACGTATTTTTCCACCATCCACCGCATTGTAAACTTTGAAAATCCAAACCTAACTCCCCATTCGGTGTAAAGAAATCTGTATGGGGCTAGTTTGTAGCCTTTAAATTGTTGTACGTTTGTGTATGGACAACTTCTGTTCCGCAAAATATTTGAGATATTGACCATTTAAAAAAGGGGAAGAAAACGTGTTTTTTTGCCCTATGTTACACCTCTGATTTCGAGCTTTACACCTCCATAAGTACTCAATATTAGGTTTTTTTCAAACGCGGTTTGCTGCGATGAGCAGTTCTTAAAACGCTCTCTTCTTCTACTTTATTCACTTTGTCCCGACTTATAACTGGAGAAGTTGATGGAGAAATCTTAGACAAAACCTACTCTTTACACCATCCACTATAATGTAAAGTTTAAACCTCGAGATCTAACTCCGTATTGAGTGTAAAAAAGTTTGATGGTGAGCCAAAAGTAGCCCTTTAGTCGTAAAATTTTTTCTGCTGGAAAGAATTTCTAGGAAGTTGCAACCGGAGTTGTTGACAGACAAAAAAGGCCAAATGTGTTTTTTTACCCTCAATTTCTTTATACTCTTTACACTGCCACTCTCAAAAAAGTCACTTTTCAAAAGAATAAGTGCCATCGAGCTCACTCAATTGTCTATAATTTTAAAAACCAGACTAAACAGAATACAAAGCTGAACTAGAGAAGTCGTGTGACAGACTGAAATTTAAAAAAACTATATATTATAGCGTTACAGTAAAACTTTACATGCTCTTTACACCACGGGTAGAAGTGTAAAAAAACAATAAAAAAGTTACATAGAATTTTTTATTAGCTATCTTTTAAAAACTGCACAATACAGAAGTGTTCCAGTGTTGCTGTAGGGGTAGTCATAAAATTCGCAGTCGCTGTGATAAACATATAATAAAAAAGGTAGCCAAGTATATTATACTAGCAAAGAAAAATGCTCCGATGGAACAAAAGAGGGGAATATACTTGGGATTGTGAATTATCGAGGATGTTAAAGGAGGAGACTAGGAAAAATTTCCCAATGTTATATGCCAAGAATCGCAAAATATGTAAAAAATCAGACTTTCTCTAAACAATGCAAAAAATCGAAGTATATTCTGCGGTCTCTGAAAAAACGTATTATTTTAAAATAATTTTTTCTGATTGACATAATATCTTAGAAGCATATTACGTAATGCAACTTTTTGAAGACTTCATTCAACTTTGAGTTGCTTAATAATGTGACTGAAAGTGAAATGCTGTTAACAAATCATAATTAAGTTGTTCGTATTTCATTATTACTAAGCATGTCACTTAGCAGATACAGCCATTCTAAGTGTCAAAATGCAACAATATTCAAATTACCAAAAAATTGATTGAAAAAAGCAGCGAATTAGCAATGCAGTAGCTAATCGAATTGAATGAAATAGTACATATCGATGCATTCAGACAATCGATGATATTGTTGGTTCAAAGCAGTAGGAAACACGGAAGCTGACGTGCAACAGACCTTATGTAGATACTCTTTTACACATGTCTACAGCAATTGTTTACTAAACTTTTACATTTTTCAAAGGCCGCAGAATATACTTCGATTTTTGGCATTGTTTAGAGAAAGTCTGATTTTTTACATATTTTGCGATTCTTGGCATAACATAGGGAGATTTTTCCTAGTCCCCTCCTTTTACATCCTCGATAATTCACAATCCCAAGTATTTTCCGCTTTTTTGTTCCATCGGAGCATTTTTCTTTGCTAGTACCCCACTTTTAATTAGCAAGATTTGGAAATACAATACTAGATTTCATTTACTGTGCGGTTCTTCTAATAATTGAATGGTTTAAACTTTACAAAGCTACTAGTTGTAGAAGAAACAAACATTCTGATTAGTAATTCTTATGTTACGTAGAACATCCTGTAACGAAATATGCTTCCAAAACTTTCTAGAGCTCAACTTAATTTACATTTTGAATTTTACACAAGAGTGTAAAGAATTTTAGTGGGATTAATAATTTCGATATTGCTCTGATATAACGATCAGCATTTATTAAGAAATGAAACCTCTGTAATGTTCTAAGAACAAATTAACATTAGGTGTTAATCACTTTACACTACTCTTCATGCGCCCTTAGCAGACGTATCACATCTGTTTCCATATATATTTTACGACTTTAGAGAAAAAATAAGTTACCGTGAGGCTCTAGAATGAAGCTTATTATATAGTGTAAACTTTACACTAGCAACGAGTGTAAAGAAGATTTTAATCGGATTTGTAAATTCGATATTACTCGGATATTACGATCAACATTCATGAAAAAATTTCGTCACCATAACGGTTTAATGACAAATAGACACAGATGTAAACCACTTTACATCACTGTTGAGTGTAAACAAACGCGCCCAGCTGACGTCCCTTATTTGATTCCATGTAAATTTTCAGATTTCGGCAAAAAATTTAGGTTTTTGCAAAGCTCTAGAATGAAGATAAACCACTTTACATCACTGTTGAGTGTAAACAAACGCGCCCAGCTGACGTCCCTTATTTGATTCCATGTAAATTTTCAGATTTCGGCAAAAAATTCAGGTTTTCGCTAAGCTCTAGAACGAAGATTAATTAGCAGTGTAAACTTTACACAACCGCCTAGTGTAAAGAGGATTTTATTCCGATTTGTAAATCTGATATTACTCGGATATTATTATCAACATTTATGAAAAAATTGCATGTCTACAATGGTCTGAGGACAAATAAACAGTGAGTGTAAACTACTTTACATCACTGTTGGATGTAAACAAACGCGCCTACGTGACGTCTCACATTTGATTCTTTGAAAATTTCTAGACTCCAGGAAAAAATCAGGTTTCTGCAATGCTCAAAAACGAAGATAAATACATATGTAGTGTAAACTTCATGTACACACCTAGTGTAAAGAAGATTTTGGTCAGATTCGTAATTTTGATATTGTTCCGATATTACAATTAATAGTTATGAAAAAAATTAAGTCTTCATAATGTTCTATGGGCAAACTAACAATAGGTATAAACCACTTTACAACACTGTAGAGTGTAAACATATGCGCCAGACTGGCATATCAATTTTGGTTCCTGGTCCATTTCCAGACTTGATAATCGTGTCCCTGACTCATAACCGGAGAAGCAGGCAGAAAAAACAAGACAGAAACGCATTTTAAACACCAAATTTTTGACTTTACACTCGCTAAATATTAATGTATAGACAATTTGCTTTGACATGCACCCGATATAAAGCACTTTATCTTTATTCTATTGGACTTATCCCGACTTCTGGACGGAGAAAGTGGCGAACAAAAAACGCAACAAAATGTATTTTCCATCATTTAGAACACTGTAAACTTTAAAATTCCGTACCGAACTCCCCATTGAGTTTAAAGAAATTTGGTTTGGTACGATTTGTAGCTTTTAAATCGTAGTACATTCCTGTGTGCCAAAAGTCTCTTGCAAAAATTATTTGGTATGATTTATTAATCAAAATTCGGAAAAAAGGTGTTTTTTCGCCCATTTTTTACCTCTGATTTCGAACTTTACACCCCCATAAATAACTCAATATTTCGTTTTTTTGAATGGAGTTTGCTGTGATGTGTAGCCCCTGAGAGGCACTTTATCACTGCTGTATTCAATTTTACCTGACTCATGAGCGGAAAAATTTGGCAGAGAAATCTTAGTTAAAATCCGTTTTTTACACCATCCACTAGAGTGTAAACTTTAAACCCCAGGATCTAACTCACCATAGAGCGTAGAAGACTTTGCTTATATGCAGAATGTAGCCCTTGATCCGCTCTACATTTCTGTCAGAAAACATTTCAAAAAACTCATAACCGGAGTTAGTATCAGACATAAGCAGGTTGAAAACTCGACCAAAAAGTGCTTTTTCACCCCCAGATTTTCGCACTCTTTACACTGCCATTCGATAACTAATGCGAATTTCAAAAACAAAAAAGTACCATCTGTAGAATTTATTCCTCTATTATCCTATGCTGTTTAATTATTCGAGTCATCAATACTCAGTTGTCCACATGCCGCATTATAAATGTCCCAAAATTTGTCCTATGTTATACCGTTGTACAAAAACTTTACACCTTCTTTACACAGTCAGTTTTGAGTTTCTAGAAAAATAAAAAAACACGGGCAGCGAATTTTTTTATTATCTTTCTTTTAAAAAAACCGCACCTTCTAGAAGTGTCCCGTTATAGCTAGGTAGCGCTAACGCGCTACTTATGATGTATGTACGCGCTAACGCGCTACCCATGATTAATTACTGTTTCCATCAATGCATCGATGCTTCCAATCATTTTTTCGCAGTCATATTCATCATGCGGCCTGGCAAGTAACAAGCAGAAGGAGTTCAAGCTTGAGGCGTATTGCATGCAAAAAAGGACTTTAAGCGTAAAATGGCTAAAATCTATCGAACGAAAATGATTGTCCGGAAATCGAAAATTCCGATGGACGACAAATTGTAATAAAATTAATTGGCTGACAAAACCAGCAAATGTTCTGAGTGGTCGACTGCTCCGTGTAGCCGACGGTACTTAGTGTCCGACTTACCGTGTATAACCGATTGATCATCGTTCAGGCCTGTAGACTGATTATGAGCATAGATGCACAGCACGGTCGATGTGGGGGGATCAGCAGTCTGGAAGGGGTCACAAACATAGGTGAGCGGCTCCAAAGTTCTGGAGGGGGTGCAAGATTTTTTCAAAGGTCAAAAAATGGCCCTAAAAATGCTGGTACGACGAAAAACACCATTTTCAACGTTTCTCATCGAGCACTATCCATTGGCATCAAAAAATTGCGAAAAAAGCAACAAAAAAATTCAAAAATTGAATTCTGGGGGGATATTTTGATTGGGGGGTATTTGGGTTTCTCGGGGGTGCATACTCTCCAAACCCCCCACGCCCAGGTATGGTCACAAATTGAGTTTTTTAGGGTCAAAATTACCTAAAAAACTCGTTTAAAAACTGCATTATTGCACAGTTTTTTGGTCAGTTTGAAGCACTTTTGACAGAAAAATTTTAAATTTCTATCCATTTTTGGCCTTTATTTTGCTTCACTTTTCCCAAAAAATTTCCTATTTTTCCATTCTGAGGAGGTCTAGACCCCAAACGCTCCCACGTGCATGTCTGGTCACGACGTGAGTTATGTAGCATTGTTAATGTAGGTAAGTAGGTACTCGTCTTATTAGATGCACTAGTACCCTTCAGTATTTATCGAGACCCCTTAAAATGCACCTCACCTCTTCATTCTAATCTGTAGCGTAACAAAAAAGCAGCTGCTCCAAAATATCCCAGGGGTACCAGACACGCGTGGGCGTGGGGGGTCGGGGGGTATGCATCCCCAGAAGTTGAAATACCCCCCAGAAATCAATATACCCCCCAAAATTCAAATTTTGAAATTTTTTCTTGCTTTTTTAGCGAATTTTTGATGCCATTGGATAGTGCTCAATGAGAAACGTCGAAAAATGGTGTTTTTCGCCATACGACCACTTTTAGGGCCATTTTTTGACCTTTGAAAATTTTTTCACCCCCCCCAGAATTTCGGTGCTGCCCACCTATGGTACCATAACAAATCGGTTTCTTTTTTCGATTTAGTAACACTATAAGTATTAATAAGAGAATGAAGTTTCATGGACCGATAGGTCGGTACCGAGGACGGCGAGTTCTGTATATTTCCTCAATTTGTGCTTGGGGGTTTAGAATTTATGAAAATTTGGGATTTTCACCTTCTGTATACGCAGTGGCGGATCCAGGATTTTCCTAAGGGGGGCGGTACCCCTAAGGGGGGGGGCGGAATCCTGACTTGGGCGGAAAAATTAGCCGTTTTAACCCGAAAATCGCTAAAAATCGCTCAAAAATCCTTAATTTTGCGCACTATTTTTGGCCAATGGGGGGGCGGCCGCCCCCCCCGCCCCACCTAAATCCGCCCCTGTTTATACGTACATATAATTCTAAAGGTTTACCATGCAGTTATCCTTCTGACCGATTGTCACCAGGCAGAAAACACATCTGGCTAATAATACTTTTATAACAGGAAGGCGGACCAGTCGATCCCCTAAATTTCACAAATTTCTGATACATCGATTATTTTCGGAAAATATTAAAAAGGAATATTATTCGTATCTCTGACCGAAATTCAGCTCCAGGTTTCTGGACGGTCTGTCTCCTGGATCGGTAAACTAGCCGATCTGCTCAGATAAGAGCAGATATACATTTTGAGTTGTACTTAAAACATGTGCCCACCAACGTGTTCTTGGGGGTTGACCCCCAGAATGGAGACTGACTCCCCAAAACGGCTGCGACCCCCAAAATTGTCGATTTTTTAAAGTTGGTAAAAGTTGTAAAAAGTGTGCCTTTTTAGGCGTTTTTAGCTCATTTTTGACTATATTTCGTTCAATTAATTCAAATTTTTTCAAATATTTTTGAGAATTCTTTTGCGTTTTTATGTTTTAGAAAGAACTAGCATTATCTGAAACGTCTTGACGTGTACCAATCGTTTTAAGCCCAAAAAAGGCACTTTTCGGGCATGACCTCCACCAGAATGCCCATGCTGTACATGTATGGTGCCTACGGCTTACTAATTTTGTTGGTTTATCATGCTGCCTCCCGGTTCACGTCACGAATTATGTTTATCATTCTGTTTTTTGTGCATGAATCCATGAAGTGCTGACCGCTTTTCACCCTTAAAATCACTAACTAACTAATTATTGAGTAAGATAAAGGAGCGAAGAATAAGATTATCGCGACATTTCTTCATGAAATTCCACAAAGAACAAATAATCATTACGCCGTAATTATACATAGAGTGTCTCCTGGCAATTATATTGTTTTACCATTTACCAGTTCCATACCAGGAAAGAATAAAACCTATGCCTTATTTTAGCTGCACGTACTTATTACTTCACATGTTATAAGGAGGTCCATACTTATATATGTAAGTTTACGCACCTACTATGTATACAAGTACATGAAATCTTACATTAGGGAATAATTTTTGGTTATAGTCTATCTAAATCCTAGTCAAATGACAACAAAACGAGGGGGTAGCGGTACTCAGACTAGGCCTAAAACAGTCAAAAATAGGTCCGAGAATTTGGCGTTCACGTGCAAAACAGCGTTTTTTCGGCGTTTTACGTTGTCTAATTTTATTTGAAATGATTCGACGCAACATTTTTTCTAAAAACTTTAAAATTTTCGATAATTTTTTTCGAAAGCATCGTTAAATTTCTTTGATATAAGCGAAAATGCGACGCGAAGCGCCGGAAAATATATGAAATTTAGGCGGAAGGACGTTTAGAAGCTTGAATTACCGTTCGATTTGCTGTATTGACAGTATTTGACGCGGAACATCGAAAATTTTAAAAAGTTATGCCTAAAAATATTATAAATCTAAGCGAAATAGCTGTTTCTGCCTTTAAAATTGTTTTAAAACCTAGTTCATGATGTGAGTATTAGCGCTGCCCCCGCCGGTACCTAAATACATATAGCTACCTAGGCGGAGACAGGATTACGAACCTACGGGGCTTACTTAATTGCTAACCTTTGCGCTGGTCAGGCAAGTAGGGCGAGATGCCAAACGCAACCTCTGGAACCTCAATGAACTTACGACCTCAATCTCCACGGTCCTAGAATTTGCTAACCGGTACCTATCGGAGATTTCGGCAGCTACGCCCTAAATACCTAACGCAGGAGTAATTAAGTAGCTCCGGACTTAAATGCGAGGTCAGTTGACCTTTTGGGATTAAAAACCCAACAAATTGCTCAAGTTTTAATTTAACTTATTTCCGCGAGAGTATATCATTTCATAAAAGATTTTGGTTCCTAAAAGCGCAAAGAACATTGAAAACAACAACCGCAAAGAGCTCTAGGCCGGTCAGGCATCCTACATAAAAATTATATGATTTTCGGATTGAAAAAGGATTATGGATTCCGAACGAAAGAAATAACTCTAAAAGTGTTCACCTGAATAGGCAGGGCTGTAGAAATAATTAAAGTCATTAATAGCTGTTAACTGGCGCGAAGCACCGGAAAATTTGGAGAAATTATGATAACTGACGGCCAAAAATCATTACAAATTACATATTCCATTCTTTATCTCGCCAAATATTTTTGGCTAATGGGGGAGCGGCCCCCCTTAAATCCGCCCCTGATGGTACATGCATCTCTGCAAGATACCTACAGTAAACTATATGTTGCAATTTGTTGTAAGATTCTGACCACTTCAAAAATTTCTTTAAATTTTAAAATAGTTTGAAAAGTAAGTTAATCGACAGTTTTTGATCAATTTTTAATACTTTTGCATAAAATCGACGGTATAAAACCTGCAGAATAAAACTTATTCTTTCTTTACGACCTAGTAAAATTTGATGTTATTCGTTTAAAAATTGAGTTGTACATAGATATAGAAACACAAAATGTGGAATAGATACGCGCGCCACCATGTAGAATCAGTTGCTCCTGTCGAATCAACAGCTTTAACGCAGTAATATTCTTTCCGTTTCTTTCCAAATACTATTTGGTTAGAAATTAGCATTTGTCGACAATAAGTCAAGATAGCTTGGCGATTACCTCTTTCAAAATGACCTGATACCTTTACTATATGTCAGCACGGCGTCAGAAACTTGCAGGCCAAGCCCAAAATTTTTTAAAAACGCCATTTAGGGCTTAGAAAACACGTATGGAGTTATAGGCTACTTTTTGACATTTTTGACGATTCTCTTTCTTTCTAAAGCATAAAAAACAATTAAGAACATTTCGAAAAATTAAAAATAATTGACTTTTTTCAAAAAACAAATATTTAGAGCGAAAAGCAATACAATTTCAATCAGAGTTGTTGTTGGACTACAGATGTATATCATGAGTTTCCAACTCAACTAATAATGTTGCCTAAGAAAAATAAAGTCAATTTAAGTAAAAGTCACAAAGAATGGCATTTTTGATAATTTTTATTATAAAAATAATAAGCGATTTGACCCAATAAAATAATATCTTATAGATCTTGGTATGCTCTTTCACGTAAACTATGGTTTTCTACTTTTTATTGACTTTGCAGTGAATTATAAATCCTCAAAAAAGTGTCCGTTTTAACGGACGACCATATATAAGGTTTAAATCTGAAATTGGGTTGACATCATTTTGGGAGAGGGTTCGACCTCCCAGAATGGCTACTGACTCCTATGAAATAGTTGCGAACCCTCAGAATTGTCGATTTTACGAAAAAAGTGTGCCGTTTAAGTGTATTTATCTTATTTACGGTTCAAAGTCTTAATTTTTCGGCGCTTCGCGCTATATACACATCTTTGACTGTATGTATTTTGTACAATTTAATCTATTTGTTTTCGAATTTTTTCAAGATTTTTTATGTTTGCATGACGTTTTTAATTTTATGTGACTCGCAAGGCTGCATGAAACATTCTACACGTTATCGCACGATCAGGCACGTAGCTCTGGGGGAATGGGGGTCCGGATCCCCCAAAATTCAGAAATATCGGGAAAATATGACTTTTTAAACGTTATTTTGTGCTATTTTTGGGCTTAGTCCCCCCAAAATAGGACGGCCAGCTACGTGCCTGCGCACGATACTTTAATGTGGAATCTTGCCAGCTACAGCACAGGAATCCACGCATCACATGTTTCTCATAATGATGGATCCAAGCGTTATGCAAAGTTTGTGCAGGGCATACTGCTAAGCACGCTTCTCTGATTAAATTGAAATAATTGCATTTTTTCCAGAAGAACTTGCTATCCTAGCACATTTTTATTGGATGCAGGTCTATAAAACTGCACTACCCATCAATTTATGTGATTTCCATTTCTGAAATTCTCGCACGCTTTTTTTGTACCTGTTTACTCGTTTTTTTGACTTTGCAAGTAAGTCTTGTCTTAGAAAGCTGTGTTTTGTTAAATTTTCAGCAAAAAAGACGCATTGATTTATTGAAAAGATTGTTGTGCAATGTGGCAATGGAGAAAAACGGGAAATTTGATATTTCCTAGATGTACAGGAAAAAGTAAAAACTTGATGGGATCACTGAGAAAAGAGATATTTTCAGCGCATGGCCCTTTTAGCGGTATTACATACTGTGCTCCATGGAATTGCTATGGCAGGGAGCGCCACAATTTTTTTCCGACACTTTACGACTCTTAATTCGTACTTAAAGAGTTTAACTTTCTTGACAATGACTTTACTGCTTCTTTCATAGCTGAAGTAACCGGAGAGTAAAGTTGCGCGTTTGATTGCATGTTATTATTCTTAAATTGCCAAATTCGACTAGCATATCAACGTAGAGTAGGTCGCTCGTGTGAAGATAGCAGTGAGTGAGTATATAAGTACAATATAAGCTATAATTACAGATTTTTGATCAAAATAAATTAAAACTAAGACTTAAATTAAAACATAAAAAATTCAAATTAATAAAATTACTTCTACTGATATGGAACTGAAGTAGCAAAGCTCCTTTATTAGTCACTATCTTACATGATCTTGGGGGGTTTGGGGAGGTTTCAACCGTCCAGAAAAATTTTCACCCCCCCCCCGCAAAAATTTTTTCACCCTTCCAGAATTGGTGATTTTTTGAAAGTTCACAAAAATTTTCTAAAAATTTGTAGAATATATGCTTTTAAAAGCGTTTTTAGCTATCTATTTACTCGAAAGTGTCAAATTTTTGGAGCTTCGCGCCATGATACTTTAATTTTGACTAATTTTGTTCAATTTGTTCCGACTTTTCTGATTTTTTTTCATAATTTTTTCAATGTTTTTATGCTCTAGAAAGATGGAGCATCGTCAGAAACGCTGAAAAACGATGTTTTTGACGCGTAACTACCATTTTTGGACAAAAATGGGCACTGAATAATTTCAACCCCCCTCCAGAATTCCCATGCTGTGCATGTATGGTCTCTATCTTTAATAGTATAAGTCTGAAACGTTCCTTTCTTTACACTCACTTGCTAAAAAACTGTATTATCTATAGGACATGAAATAACTGAAAATTTGACAAATGGCGGAAGAATGAAAAAAAATTTATAAGGAATTCAGGCGTGATTCTGCTGGATCACAACTTCTGAGTTTATTGATTTGCTGAAATGAGAGATAGCAGATTTGCGCATGTGTAGGAGAACTATAAATCCATTGACGGGTTTTACTTGGCTTATTTCTATTCAGGATGAATGGACAGTTTTGAACAGCGAATAAAAACTTAGAATCAACTTCTTATTTGAATGAAATTTTTTAAATGGAATTGTTCATTCTAATCGTTGAGTTTATTACGCAGTATTTGAGCATGTTTACTTCGTAGTTTGGCGTAGATGGAATAATAAATTAGAATATTACTTTACATTTTCTATTCAACTTTTTCCGGCTGATGATGTTTGCACGACCAGCATAATTCGTTGTATGACGCAATGCGTCAGTCGCAGAGAGAAAAAATTTAAAAAATGCTGGGTTATATACCTACGGAATTTAGTCATTAATTCCCTCGAGACAATTTCAATCTCAAAGTCTTGAAACGGTCGCATCCTAGTTTTTTGATTCAATGATCGATAAAGCATAAGCTCAAATAATGCCATCATAACAAATGCTACTTTTTACCAGAGTTTTTCCGATAGGGCATGATAAATTGACTTTTTAATCTGTGCGATGCAGGACATTGCGAAAATCATTAAAAAGGGATACGAATTCCGGAGATCTAAGCTGTAATCATTTTTATTGTCGATTTCGAACGACTAAATTAAACAGCTTTTTGTGCAAACATTTTCAATGAAATTAAATTTCAACTTTCAATAAGCATCATGGCAGCGCAGCGCTTGAATTCGATAAATCTTAAGCGTTGATACTTGCGATTATTGTCTCGCAAAAAAAGCAAAACAGTGTTAGCTGTAACATGCGTTGCGTAAGAATTCTTGACGTCTTATGCGTAAAGGTGTTATTGATGAACATGATTCAGCATGAAAACAAAAAGTAAAATTTTACGTCTTTTTCCACATTAGTAGCAAGCACACTAATCGTTATATAAAGCCGTATTTAATGATGTACGCAACGACAAACTATCACTATTGTTCAAAAATGAAAGTTTCATACGTTTGATCTTTATACTTTAATTCATTCATTTCATTGCGGGAAAAAGTAAGCATGGAGTCAAGTAGGTGTCATCTGATACCCGTGCTATTGCAACAACATCAGATTGAAAATTATCAATCGACTAATTATTCAATATTTTATGCTTTATTCGCTATTACGGGTCTGTTGGCCAACGCTTTTGTGTTAGCCTTGATAGCAACGCAGCTGAATTTACGAACAAAACCGTTTTTATTTCTGATCAGTATCAGCGCCGCCGACGCCATTTTACCCCTCTACGGCGCTATAAAGTCCTACGAATCTCTGAAATCGTGTTCCAAGTACAAAGGCTCATATGAGACCGCTGATGATAGTTCCCTTAAATTCACCTGCCGAATCGATTCGCACTTGGAGCTAACTTTACAAGCTATTATTATACTAAGCTTGACAGCAGTTAGTTTAGAAAGGTGTGTAATATTAAATTGATGCCGTGCATTTATCCTAAATATATAGACACATTCATGATTATTAAAACTTGTTCTGAAAAAGTTAAAGCGGATTTTCCAAATCTAGTACCTTAATTTAATAGCAAATTTTTTCTGTAATCTGATTTTTATATATCTGATTGACGGTCTTAGCATTTAGAAGTTAAGAGGAGTTTACTAGAAAAATTGTGCTATATCTCACGAAAAAATGTAACTTAGTGTACAATGTAGAGTACATTAAAATATAGCGTGCAGTTGGACATTTGCATGCAGGAAACTCATGTTCATTTCAGCGGTTTAACGTATTTATTTATTGAAAAAATTTTCGGCCAATTTGATTTTTCTATCTCGGATATATAAATTTTCCTTTAAATCTTGCATTCTGCGACTCCCTGAAATTCTAGTAACTTTGATTTCCGCGCTAATTTTTATTCATATATACATAGATACGTCGCCATTTGTCATCCACTCAGAGCAAAAAATATTTTGACCAGAGCAAGGTGCCAGACATTTATTTGCTTTATTTGGGCAATCTCATTTGCGTTGGGTTTTTCCAGATCGTATTATACGGTGAGTGTTAGAGTCACAATTGCGTAGCTTAGCCTATATTAGTGAGCCAAAGTTTTGTCAAGCTAGAATGATCACCAAAAGCGGCGTAAAAGTTGGATACACAAAATAACCTTAATTTGCTTCAATTGTCATAGAAAATTTAGCACTTTCTGCTCAAGGTTTGATCATTAAACCCCATATTCATCTCCATCACGGTAAAAGAAGTGGAAGTTGTTATAAAAGTTCATAAAAGTTGCATACAAATTATTTTTTAGAATCCTGTAAACCCCAAGAAGTTTAACGATAGAATTATACCTAACCATCCGGTTTCTGATGACTAAATCAAATTTTCATTGGTCTTTGTTTCTTCTATTTGTTATTTTTGCCATTTCTGTTTATTCCGGCTAGCGCAATTTTTCATAAATTTTTTATTCAGAAGGCAACGTGCACTCGAGTATGCAACCTTGAAAGACAGATGTACGAAATCGTATACTGCGCCCTTAATAGAAGAGTAATTACGTGGGTCAGACCATTCGCTTTGTTTCTTTTGCCATTCCTCTGCATGCTGATAACATATGGAAGAATAAGCTACGTGCTATGGCAGTCAATCGAGAGTCATTCTGCAGATGCAAAGGACCCTCTTCATATGACCAGCGTACGGTAAATCTGAAATATTGCAGTGTATAAAACGTTGTGAACTTTGCAATCAGAAAAGAAGAAAGATGAACTTAGCAATCAGAAAAGACAGCGATTTTGAAAAAGTATCAAAAATATAATGAGAGGCTGCGGAAAACAAGGTAATGTAATTTATCTTGAAAATTTCACATCGGCTCCAATTTGACGATCAAAACATAAACTAAGAATTTGGGTCTGACGGCTATTGTTCAATGTGTCGTTCAGCAAAATCTGCTACGAATATTTCGAAGTGAAGTCTGTAATTAGGAGTCACATATATATTTTCAAAATTTGTTGCGCATCTTCAGTTTTTTCAAATTTCCTTTTAAATATTTTCATAATGTTCGTAATTATTTTCGAGATTTTAATTTTTTTTCGAAGTTGTCTCAAAAATCGGTGTAGTCCCAACACTGCCACCGTCCCAACATTGCCATCCGTCCCAACATTGCCACCGTCCAAACATTGTTAATCGTCCCAACATTGCCAACGTAAGTCCCAACATTGCCAACACGAGTCCCAACATTGCCACCGTTCCCCAGAAGGCCAAATACCCCCTACCCGCAGAAACCAGAATACTCCCCACTAGAATTCAATTTTTTGAAAATGTTTTGTTTTTTCGCAATTTTCGATGCCAATGGATAGTGTTCGATGAGAAACGTTGAAAAATGGTGTTCTTCACTATGCCATCATTTTTAAGACCATTTTTTGACCTTTAAAAAATCTTGCACCCCTAAAGAGTTTTGGTGCTGCCCACCTATAGTTTAAACTCCCCCCCACACATCAACGTCCATATGTGAATCACTGTGTAAGTGTGCGAGACAATGTTAGGACTCGTGGTAGCAATGTTGTGATTCGCTGTCGTATGTTGAACTGGTGGCAGTGTTGGGACGTGGCAACGTTGGTACAGGGGCAATGTTGGGACTCGTGGTGGCAATGTTGAGACTTGCGGTGGCAATCTTGGAAACGCCCCGAAAATCTACGACAAAATTGATACATTTTAATGTGAAGCGAAATTGACTAAATTGACTTTGCATGGTTCGCAAGATGTGCAACATTTCAAGAAACGTATTTGCTATACGAATTGATAACCGAAAATATAGTCATACTGCGACTTTAAGCGGAGTGGCACTTCTAAACAACTTTATTATATCGAATAGTATATTAAAAGAAATCTAAGATCAAAGGCGCACAGCAAGGTCGGTTTTTGGGGGTCAGCTAAAGTATTTTTTTGAACGAAAATAAGCTCAAAAACTGACATAAATGCTAAAATAGCGTAAAAACGATATTAATCTATAGTTTATGGTAAATTTAGAAATATTTTTGCAGAAAATTTGTTTTTTTCCATTGTTGGTCCTCATTTCGCCTTATTTGCTCCGACAAGTTTTTCATTTTTCTTATTCTGGGGTCAATAGAGCCCAAACCAAAGCCCCTCTCCATGTGCAGTCTGATAGGAACGATCGAAGCTAGTTATCAGTATGCTATTTTATTAGTTATTTTATTAGTAATTCGTTATCTGAAATTTTTTCCGTCGCATGAAAATCTTTCATTTTCAATGAAAAAGTGTAAATTGCTGACGTTTGCGAACATTATGTGTATTAAGCAGCAACGACAAGACTCTGTGCAGCCAAAAATCCCGTCAGACGCTTCAAAGTATTTCAGTCATCTTCTCAAGAAATAATAGCATCGTTAGCACGAGCACTCAAACGAGCGATTCACTCGACAAGCGAATAGGCACCAAAAAAATTTCGTGAGCTCTCAACCAATAGTTGATCGAAATAAAACGGAGGAAGAGTCAAAAGAAACGGCCCAACGTCAGAATTCTAACAACTTTATTATTCATGGAGCTACTAGCTTATTCAGTCGAAACAGAAAATCTAAGCAAGATGTCCTTGGACAACGCAAGAAAGTACATAAATAATTCTGGTGACCATGCTTTTTTACACATTTTGAGTATTTTTTCGAACAAAACAAACGCTAGTCTGAATGAGTGTATTGGTGATTACTAATTAGGTCAAAGAGGAAAAAGTAAGATTTTTGCGAAGTTAAAACACAACTTTAAAGAAATGTCTCGTATCTCACTCGCTTTATTTGAATTGAAGCTGATTGTTTAATTTGAATTTATGAACGTCAATCTCTAACCAAAGAGCTGATAATCTTTAAACGAGAAGAGAGCTTGATTTGGAAATAAGCTTAGCTTACTATGTTTTGCAATCTGCCTAGATGTTGCTATATATGGGCATGGAAACTTAGTCGAGCGGGACCCCACAAACCTGGCAGACCTCCCGCAAATTAGCGCAACTTCCTAAATTCCGTTTCTGAAAGTCTTTTGAACTTTCGCAATTTTTTGATCATAGTGAATAGAGTTTGATGTGAAATGTTGTAAAATGATGTTTCATCTCTCCATGAATTTTAGGGCCCTTTTTTACCTTCAAAAATTTTTCGATGGGTATGATGACCATATATTTATGTATTGTATGTATACTTTTTTAGGCATATTTTTGTGGTGGTTTTTCACATAAGATAAGTTGACTAAGAATTTGCAAGCTTATGATTCTGCTTTGGTGAACTATTCAAGTGAATACATACTGCTCTGTGCTGCAATTTTTCTGTGACAAACTAAAAAAGGGGAATACGAAAAAAGGGAGTTCAGTGTCTGTTGCCTCAACGTTCCGCAGAACCTCAAAAATCTTTAGGATTGCCTTCATTATTGACTCGCTTAAATTCTTACGAAAAATAGAGCATTAAATGCTTCTCACGAAAACCTGAATAGACCAGAAATTTAAAAAATTTGGGGAGAAGTGTAAAAGATGTTCAACGAATGATTTTGTACGTAACGTTCAAAAATTTAATTTGCAAATACAGCCTTGAAAAAGCAATTAAGCTACATTGTATTGCCAGGTGATTTTGATGCTGGTCGTTTCTTTGGCAACGTTTACCATTTGTTACGGGCCTGACGTATTTACCGAAGTCGCAGTGCATTACAAGCTAAGAAATCGAGCCAGGGCCGTTTTCAACATGTCTAACCGGACAAACACAACGGAATTCACGTGGCCTTCTAATTGTTCTCAAATCAGCAATCACGTAAAAAATTTGAACCGGGATCAATTGTTCATGGCCATTGGCCAGGCTTCCCGTATCAATCGTTTAATTATGGTGCTTCATTCAACGCTCAATCCGCTGCTGTACTTCATATTTTGGAAAGATTTCAAACAAGCCGTAGTAAAGGCAAAGCTGTATTGCAACGCATTTTTTCAGAGGATGATGAAATGCTGTGCATAACACAATATGCCTTCCATTTTCATTTTTTCAAATAGCATTTCATCTAATCTACGTTTATGTATAAATATCGTTTTGCAATATCGTTGTATGCAGTAACAACAAACATTGAAGCGCTCTGGAAAATAAGAATAAAAATCGGAGACCGATAACAGATTGTTTTCTCTTCATTAAAGCTTAAGTCGGTTCTCGCTTTGCGGGTTTTCAAACATAAACAAGTGTTTCACCCCTCTATCGTAAAAAAATGTAACCCAGATTTTCAGAAATTGGTATGTAACTAAATTTTCGAAATTTCAGCACATTTTTTGAATTCCAACTTCAAGACCGTTCATACCTGTGCATGTCGGATATGCAAAGTTTAAGCCCTTCTTCATCTTAATCGTGTTTTGAATGGTCAAAGTCTTTTACATTGTCAATCTTTGTTCTTATAAAATAAAAGGTTAGCGCCAGACAAAACATTTCTTAAAACAGTGGTACATTCATAGTTTATGGCGACGAATTCGCTCTTTGTGTATACACTGTAAAAAAATTGTCAAATTTACTCCCAACTTTGTTGGGTTGAAGCTGCAAATTCCTTGAAGCGGACACGATTAACCCAACAAAGTTAGGTAATCAATAGTAAAGTTGTGTTGTATCTACCCAACAAAAGTTAATGTATGCCTAGTTCGCGTTTAAACCCTTCCAATAATGCTACAGAAGTTACTTATGTCATGAGGCAACACATCCTATCTTCAACATAGGAAGCTTTTTTGCGCCTTGTATGTACAGGCGGTGGCTAGAAAATCCGCTATGCTTGTGTTCACACGTATTTGAATGTTGGGTAGGATTAATTCAAATTTAATCACATGTGGATATTCCGTATAAGTTTGGTAGGATTTACCCAACTTTTGCTATGCATCAATTCAGCGAAAATTTGATAGGATTAACCCAACTTTGTTAGGTCGTGTGCATCAGAGTTGTATAGGATTAACCCAACTTTGTAGGGTCCGATTGTTCCAACAAAGTTGTGGCGTAAATTTACATCCAACTTTATTGGGTAAATCCAACAATTTTTTTACAGTGCAGCGTTTTCTTAGAGTTTTTGCCAATAGCTGGTCACTTATTTATAATGCATTACGTATCAACAAAGAGTGCAATGGACATTTAATTAATGTAGCACCTGCGTTCACCCAGTGCTTACTGAATTTAATATTAACAGACATTTGTGAATTCATTGAAGACTAGTTTCGTTTAACAGGAGACAATGAAAATTTGCATTAACGATAGCAGCTTCTCTATCTAGCAGCGGGAGAATCAGAAAATTTCGAAAATTGGAGCAGATGGAGAAACGATAACCGCATTATTGCGGGATGGACTCAAGTGTGAGGTCGAAAAATTGGAATAATCATTTTGTATCTCTATTCTCTATCTTTCAACGGGTGAGGAACCTGGCACACTTCCAAATGAGATCATAAAGTGTACAAACCAACACGTTTGTCCAGGCGCCTATATGCACTAGTTACGTTTTAAGGAGTAATTTCGCTCCATAATAAATTTTTTGACGTTCATTTGAAATTTTTTCTGAAACTGTACGCAAAATTTAAATCCTTTTGACGTCTCTTCATCATATTCTGGGGTGATTGTAAATGTAAATTCCGAAAATTAACGATTTAAAATACTAACAAAGCAATCGAAAAACTAACAAACCATCGCTGCGCAATTTCCGTGCAACTCTATCTTCAACAAACCATTCATGATGGAATCTTGTAACATTCGAAAATCAATGAATTAGCATACGAAAGCTGATCTAAGCGGAATTTAAAACACCAATTTTTATATGACTGCTATTTCAATCAAATTTTATAATTCCTCAAGTAGTGCAAAACCTGCCACACGCCCACGCCTTAATTATTCCTTGCTGATCAGGTGATACATGCTCGATTCATGAAATTTATAGTCGTGCTTTTCTAAGCAGTGATTATAATTAAAATCAAATTTAAAATGCAAAACTGCTCACAGAAATTTTCAGAGCAACAAAATGTTCGTGCTTAAGGGACAGCTTTTAATTTATCTTCAACGGGCTAAAACCATCTGAAAATCCTTCTTAAACGAACAACAATAATTTTGCAATTTAATGTACCATTTTTTATTGTTTAACGTTATTTTAATCTCCGTCGACATTACATAATTACCGGATTCACGATATAATAATCCTTAAAATTTATCAGACAGCGTTCTGTCAAAAAAGCATGAAAATCGGAAAAGAAATTCCAAACTAGAACTCCTTCAAAAAACAATGAAAGCTGGAAGTATGTAAATCGAGGCATATTCCCACTGCTATATTGCAAGTTGCTTTTGTATATTTATAGACTAATGTTCTTGGGGAGGATTCACGATCATTTTGTCTTTAATTTTGCAATTTGTTTCTATTTGTATGAAGTCTAAAAATGGATGAAAATCGGAAATTTTCTCTACAAGTTTTGAAACTCATTTTGGTCCAAGAAACTCAAGTTTTAACCCCCATCCCAGACCAGCTGAACCCCTCCCCCAGAACGGCCATGCTGGGCATCTATGTTTATGAATCCTAGGCTCCCAAAACTTTGGCTCTCTACATCTACGGTAAAAACTTTCATTGATTAAAAAGACTTCCAATTATACTCGTATGTCTACACGTGTACATCGATTGGAGTTATCCTCCGTATCAATTCAAACATTGAGTTATGGCACTAGTAGCCCCAAAGATGTGTAGGTAAATTGTAGGCCTACATGGGTAACATTGAAATTATGGGGTATGGCTTGGGTCCGAAAATTTTCAAAGTTTTAAAAGTGGTTGTTAACGAAGAACATCATTTTGACGTTTCTCATCAAGTTCTATCTACTGGGATAAAAAATCACGAGTTTTTTGGATGGTAGGAGTATGTATGTACATACATACCATCTCTCATGAGTACTCGTAAGACCTTCAATTAACTCATCTCCTTGGAGCAAAAGCGATGATTTATACAATTTTAACGAAGACATTCCTACAAGAATGAAACGTAAAGATGAATACGATCTTTCTTTTTGAAATGTTTGCGAATGTCGGAGCTTCAACTTTGCAGGCTGTTTTGAAAACTTGACTTATCTCATCATATTCTTTCTAGATTATAGCGTCATTTTAATTTATTGATGAACGTGAAATAATAATACTGCATACGTGGGCAGCACCAAAATTCTGGGGGATTGCAAGATTTTTCAAAGGTCAAAAAATGGCCCTAAAAATGGTGATATGGCGAAAAAACACTATTTTTCAACGTTTCTCATCGAGCACTATCCATTGGCATCAAAAAATTGCGAAAAAACAAAAAAAATTTAAAAATTGAATTTTGGGGACTATTTTGGTTTCTGGTGGGGAGGTATTTTGGTTACTCGGTGGGTGCATACCCCCAAATCCCCCACGCCCAGGTGTGGAATACTGCCGATTACTACGATACTTTTATCGATTTAAAAAATTAAATGTTCATTTTGATTAAAATTAGTCTTAAATATAAGCCGTGACAGCGGTTTCTATACGCCCAAATATTGATTTTACTTGATGTTTACCAGGTTTTCTCGCATTTAAAAGCTATGATTCATACGTGCCTACGCTTGTGGAAACAATTCTAGCTTTTAGAAACATTGAGTATTTTGAAGCGGGAATATTTATGTCGTAGTGATTCGCATTTCATTTGAGCATGATGTTCTCTTTTTAGGTACGTTTTCGCGTCTTCGTATTGATTGTTATTCTGATTAAGTTTCAATTTGGTCGGTATTTGCTGGGGTTCAAAATTTGCGCAGACCCGTTTCGAATAGATAATCATTCACATTACGGCTCAATCGCGAGCAGACGGTCGAATCGCTCAGTTTCTTTTCGTCTATTTTGACCCTGTCTCTGGAATAAAACATCACGAATCCGGTTTTCCCTATGCGTAATTAAACTCAGAAACTTTCGGTACGAATGTGTGCTCCAAAATAAATATGCATACATATGAGAACTATAGTCCTATTTGCCTTATGACTAAACAAGAATATACGTACTCTGCTAAATAGGTACACCCTTTGGTCTGCTGCACCTAATATATGCACACGAGAATTATTAGTGACCAACCAATGAATGATTGGTAGGTACATATAATGCGTATGCAAACGGGACACAATATGCGCGAGCAACATCTTACCTGTGCGTTAAAGTAAAAAAATATGCACTCGAATTATTATGATTCATTTTGCTGGCGGCTCCTAAATTTTTGGTGTTAAGCTGCTTGACGGGCAGCTTTATGATATTTATTTGCTAAAAAACATTGCAGTATACGCTTAAATGTGTTTATAGGTGTTTACCAGATTTCGTGGAGAAATGATGTTGATTGATAAATAATTCGGACGTGTGCAATTCGGAAAACGTAATTGAGTCGGAATTATCGATTAGATAAATAATTGTCTTATTTTTCTGTGATTTTTTATACATTCTCTTGTAAGCTTCTGGACGCTTTTTATTGAGTTTCGAATGTCGTACTATTTTCTATGGAAATAGGAAATATCTTAATTAACGAATTTTCTGGAACTGCTTCCGACTTTTCTGGATATTGACCTTTCGTGTTCGCTTGCCAAAACAGTCTGGCCATTATTGTTTTATAATAAATAAGCACTTTCCTCATGGACGGGTGTGAATAAACCGCACTAAAATAGTAGCCCTTCTCATTTGTGGCTACTATTAATATTAATAATCCCTTATCTTCATTTATCATGCTGTTTTTCGCTGCTTTGTTGTAACAACTTATGTTTAGACGTCGTTCCAGCCTTAATTAATGATGTTATCGTGCTGATCATACTGGTTCTAGGGGAGGCAGCAATATTTGCTTCGAATATGAAATCTTCAATATACTATGGAATCAAATGATTTTCGGTATGGAAAATTTAAAGTAAACATTTCTGATAGACAGTAATAAGAGAAGGAAAATTTGAAAGTAAGATGACTTATTTTTTCTGAAAATTGTTGGCATAATATTTATTATTAACAACGATTCACTTGCAATAGAATTTCGCGCATATGCGTTGTGAAGACGGGTTCACGTCTCTAACTGAGACGAACATAGATGCGCAGTTTGGCCGGTCTGGAAGGTTAGTTTATGAGCATTTTTGGGCGAAAATGGCCTCGAAAATTGGTACAAATGCTAAAATAGCGTGAAACTATGCTAATCCACAGTTTGGTCAATTTAAACCACTTTTGAAGAAAATTTCCGATTTTCATCCATTTTCAGCTTTTATTTTGCCCCAACACCAATTTCAATCTTGGAGGTCTAGAACCCTCACCCCCAACGTGCATGTCTAGTATCGACCACATTTCTACGACATGACTCTTCCACTGCGCTCCCCTCATGTTTTATAAGTTCTTCCCAAAGTCCCAGAAATCCGAACGTATAATAAAGAGTCGCCCCTCCGGTCAAAGTACTTATGTTTAACAAAGAAAGAACGTTTAGAATTAAACTATAACAATAAGAAATATTTAAAACTCATGTAGGGAAGAAATGTCAAATTGTGCACATTTCTCGCCACAACATCTCTCGGAATGCTTCAGCTAATTTATGCGGTAATCCTTGCTAACATGTTAAAATTTGATGAAATGCATATTCGCTTATACTTACGCTTGAGGAAGTACGCAGTCTGCTATATTATTGCTAATAACACCACTTGGCGGACTCTTGCGGAATCCTTGGTTTCTATCGATTTGAATAATTTTGGACGTTATTACCAGTTACCGAACATGCACTAAATTGCTTAAACCAGGACGTTTTCTACGATTGTTTTTCAGAAAATCGTGAATTCTAAGGGGGTGGAAATATTTTTGCGGGGGTAAATATTTTGCGGAGGGAGTGGAATCAGACTAAGTCCCCCTAAGATCATGTATGCTTACTAATATTTCAACGTGTTTAGTGCACAAACGCGTTTGAATCTCGATGAGGTTGTAGGTGCATAGGTCATATATTTGGCATCGAGACAAGCGGGACAAATGGGCCTTCTGGGACATTGGAACATGAGTGTTGTCTTCGCGGGAAATGAGATTTGATGATAAATTGCATTCAAGATGTGAACTTGAATGTTTAATACAGGATTTAATGACGCCTTCACCTCTCAATTATTCATTTATGTCTCACGCGATCAGTGAAGCGGACGTTTGCATTATATGTTAAGCTAGGCTGGCCGACGGTCCATGTACAATTTGCGCAGCAAATAAAAAGCAGGCATGTAGTTGTGGGGGGAGACGGGGATAGTCCCCCAAAATTTTGAGAGTACGATTATTTTTTACAAGGGTCGCCAAAAAAATTTAAAACATTCTTGAAGCGTATTTGAAAGACCGCCAGAATAGATTTTAGCTTACTTTTGAGCTAATAGACCCAAAATCATCGGGCCCTCCGCGCCCAATTTATAACTTTTGCCTTCTAAGCAGCCTAAGTTTGTGTAAACATGGTGAATACGTCAAAATTTACTGACGCTTCACATAGGAAGATTAATATACATGGACATAACGTTGAGAAATCATTTGTATTACCATTTTATACGACATCCTTTTTGAAGACAATTGAAATCAAAATAAATTTTTTGCATTTGTTTTAGAATTTTTTCTTCTCCATATGTAGAGTTCGCTGAGAAACGCTCAAAAACAGTGTTATTTATGTCTATCTATAAGTAGTTGTGGAGATATCTGACTTCAAAATTTTAGTCCCCTTAATTTTGAAGTCCAGCTACGTGCCTGATAACAAGTACGGGTTCTCGAATCCAGGCATTATTCATTCAAACATGGGTAGTGACCAAAATATGGGGGTACGATGGGGCTAAATTGCAAAAACGCCAGAAAAATCAATTCTGGGGTCTACCGTAATCTGCGGAGGTATTTTGGATTACCTGAGGTCTAAACCCCAAGCTCACCCCATGCCCACCTGTGAATGCATTGCCTGTCAGGGAATTGATTCGGTACGAACAATAACGAGTATGGAGCTAATAATTCTTATTTGACGATTGAGTGGCCTTGGCATCGTTTTATTCATTCTTTTTTCAGTAATGCAAATCAGTCCAGCGGGTAATTAAAAATTTGGAAAACTAAATTTGTGGTTTATTTTTTTCTATGAAATTTCGCAATTTCCGAATTTTTTGTAAGTGATTTTGTAAGTGATGAGGTTTACTTCGCTTTTATTAGACGCATTAAAAATTAAATACCGACATATTTTTTATCATAAAATTTCCTTTTATGAATTTATATCGACAGTAAGCAGACATTTTACGGCATTATGGACCAGCTTAATTTAATTGCCTTGAAAGCTTAAACCTATATGATATTAACTTGCATTCTCTACTTTTGACATTACTGAAATATGGGCTACTGCACACTTGGCGATTGTAAGATTAGAATAATTAAAGTTGTTCTAGTTTTACTTGTCCAAAAATGAACATAAGTTAGCAACTAGATGAAGTTTGAATAAAAAAATCATTGTTCACAGAATATTATCGCGCATTGGTTTTTTCCACATCCAGTGAAACAATTTTACCAGTTTCAGTTGTACACAAGATGCAAACTTGAGCCAAAAATAAACAGGCTCTTAAAGGGAGTTCCTTCTTCATGATTAAAATTCAAAGTAGGTAAAGCCATCTTTAAAATCACACAATTTTGTTGACAGGCTTAATTTTGCGTGCTGTCTTCGCCATTTTGCGATTAATCATTTATACATAACGCGATTCAAGTTCATTTGAGCCTCCAGAGAATTTACGCATTAAACTTTGACTATCATGGCTGAGATCAAGATGCGGTTTCGCTATTGCATATCTTATCCTGGAATGCTAAAATGGCTGGAAATCGTAAGAATAAGAAAAATATGATAATATTAATAAATCGATAGTTATAAAGTCTAACTTCTCTTTAGCGGCTTAGTCTGTTCTAGATTATCGCTTTTTTCTCTAATATTCTGTATTAAATCTTCCCGAAATTTCGACTACTTCTTAAAATCATTTGTATGGTACGTTACCTTTTTCCTATTATAACTTGAAGGAACAGACATTTTGATTTTGATTGCTTATCAAAATAGCGTCATAAGAGAATAAAATCGAGCCAGAATGGTCTTAAAAGGTCCTATATGCACTGAAATCGCGTTTCTTCACTAATTGAAGGATTAACCTTTCTTCCACTGAATGACTTTATGACCTTATATTTACTGCTTCACGGTTTTGAAGTTAGCCTGGATTGAGGGGCGCGGCTAGAGAGGGTTACGGAGCTAATAAAAACAGCCTTAAAAATTAGTGGAAAGCTTTGAACTGCCGTGGTCCACAATTTGCCGATTTCAAACATTTTGCAAGAAATTATGAAATTTTATTTTCTTCAGTTTCGGTTCCTAAAGGAAATTGCCCTTTCCTCCTACTGGCTGATAGGTCTGAACCCCTGACATTCCACGTGCATCTCTGCTTAACTATACTTTTTTCTTTACATTGTCATCGAAATTTTCGCTTTTCTCCTTCTTTGGGCTCAATACCCTCAAGCAAATTCATGTATGGAATCGAAAGCGAAGTGATCAATTGATCAAATTTTATTCGCTTATGTTATAATTATATTTATTATTATGTATGTTTATTAATTTTCTGCACAACGTTTTGAGCTAAAATTATTTTTTATTCACAGTTTATTGCTTTTGCCTTTGCTTTGTTTGAATATTGACAATTCTGTGGATCAATTTCAATTGCTTTATTTTTGTTTCTTATCACAAATGATATTAATTTCACAATTCTACATACATGTCGTTTCTCCTTTTATGGCTTTCTTCAAAATTCTATTTGGTATTTCGATAGATTTTCGTAGCCATCGTGCTTGGTCTCATTTTGTGGGAAGCAGTCGAAAAACGAGACGTAGATCACCGACGTCTTGTCGATGGCGAGCAGTATACCGCTATCATTGGCGGCATTTGCATAGTCGTCAATCTGTTATTTTTGATCGTCTTCTTCTTCAACTGCCACATGGGTCCTTGCGTTGGATGTCGGTGCTACCAGCTAGTGCGTATTTTCGAAATTTACACTAAAATTCTCTTATAATATTCAATTTTATTATGCTAATTCAATTTAGCTTTACTATCATTAAAGAAAATGATGCTTCCCCCGCTTGCAAACTTTAAAGGCAGTTTAATCGAAGGATTGATACCGCATACTAATCTTTTGAAGATCAACTTTAAAAACAGATTTGTCTGCAACGATATGATTTGATATGTGCTTGCTTTTTGAGACTTTAGCCGTATTATTTGGACATTTTTCCCTTTACTTTACATCAATTTTGTAGAAGGAACCTGCTGAAATCACACACTTTTTCGCTAAAAATAAATGAATTAGCGTATGCAAATGAATATCTGCTTGTTAACTTAGCGTTTTTTTCGCCTGCTGCAATATCACTGAGTCAATGACTGTTGTTTTAATTTAGTCCTCGATGTATTACTTCTTGGCCTTCCTGGCTTGGCTAGCTGCAGCTGGAGTTGAAATTTACGCAACCATATACTACAGGGACCACGGCGACACCAACAGATACAACCGCCGAGCCGCCGCTGCCGTAATATTTTTACTTATACAGGGTGTCAGCAAAATAAGGATATGTTAACACGATTGAAACTGGCTGAGAAAAAAAACAAAAGAATTTGACGTAAAAGTTTTTCCAAAGATTCATTCAATTGTGAATAATGTTATCAGCTTGACACCATTTTTCGCATAAGGTGCAAAGAGCCCATTATTTAAAAGTATCTAGGAGGTGCGAAAGTTCTCGGGCTACACCTTGAACCATACATGTAACGGCTCGAAATTCGGTTTGGGGGACCCCGGCCATTTTAAGGTAGAGGGGGTAAATAACCTCTAATTTTTGGCTAAAAATTAAAAAAAACACGTAAAAATGGCCAAAGATGCAACTTTTTCCAAAAATTCAAGGGGGGGGAGTCAAAATTCCCTGACTTTTGGGGGGATAGGGGGACGTCTGACTTTAGGTAGGGGGATCCCCCAAACACTCCTGTTGTAGGTATGCCTTGAGCTATATTTTGACTTTATATTTTGTCTCAAAAATTTATTAACCAGAATGAAAAATGCGAATCGAATAAAGAAGTAATTATGAATACTTAGCATAAGACTAATAAAAAAACTTAATGGATATCTAAAATAGATAGAACTTAAATATAAAAAATCACAATTAAACAGTAAAATTTTTCTAATCATAAAAGAAAAGAATATCTTTAGCAATAGAATGTCCACTCGATGAAAGCTTTTTTCATAGGTACCGTAACACGGAGAGGTTCAAAAATTTTTTAATTCACATTTTGATTGATCATAGTTAGAATTTGGTTTAGACAAAGGACTAAACTTATTGGTAAATGAGAGTTCATGATCTTTGAAGAAAAAATTTAGCTCTATTATTTTTTGCCAACGAATTGAAGTTTGGTCCATAGCAATCATGCATGCACATAGAAGGTGAGGTGGGGTATTACCTCCGCTGAAGGATCGGCAATTTTGAGCTACTGGAACGTTTTTTGCATCATTTTTGAGGTCAAAAGCAGTAAAAATGTCAAAATTTTGCCGTTAAGTACTTCTATATTCTTTTTACTCAAAAAGCGCCCAAAATCGATCAATTTTTGTATTTTTTAGTGTTAAAAGTAATAAATTGCAGTTAAAATGGTTTAAAAGTGCTTTATAAATGTGATATTACCATGAAAATACGTTATATTGGTTATTTTGACCATTTTGATCGTTTAAATAGCAAAAAAATCGTGAACGTTAAATTAACTGTTTTTGAATTCTGGAATTCCCCCTACCGATCCTGACCTTGTGCATCTATGATAGCAATAGAGAATAGTGAGGCAAAAACGAAAATCCTCGAAATTTTAATTCGAGTTATCATGATTTTTGGGAACTTCTATAAAGCTGAACCCCTATGTCATGCAAGGTGCTTTAATTACTTAGATTAAGAAATAAATTATTTATCAAGTGACGTATTTTTTGCTAAACATAAAAAATAACAGTGATTATTGCAAAAAAGTAAGCGTTGTCTTTTTCCGGACAGCCTGTGTTCAAAAACGGAATTTCAGCTTGCTTTTCACGAGAACCATAGATTTCACGAGAATCTATGGTTCTTGAAAAGATGACCTGTTCCGTGCAGCTTATTTTAAATTGACGCTTACAAGCATAGATGCACATCATGACCGGTTCATGGGTGGGTTAGCTAGAGAGCTTTTTCGAGTCTAAATAGATTGAAAAACTGGTATTAATGCCAAAATAGCGTACATGCTATACAGGTCCACAGTTTCCGGTCAGTTTAAAACACTTGTAGAAGATTTTTGTTTATCATCCGATTCTGGCTGTCAACCTGCCTTATTTTTCTTCTAAAAATAATCGATCCGTGCTTAGAAGTCGTAAAAATTTTAAAGCCATTGCTACATTTTTACTTTAACAAATTTTTTTATGCATTTACCTAGAACATTAATCACCGGTTTAGATTTACTCAAAGCAATTTTATTAAAAGTGAAATATTTTACCAGCCTCTATTTATTTCTCTTGTGCGATTAAGACTCGGAAAAGGAATAAAGTGTTTGTATTTGCGGTTGTGTTGAAAATACGAGTAATTG
Source organism: Mermis nigrescens (assembly GCA_036768485.1). Taxonomy (NCBI): domain Eukaryota; kingdom Metazoa; phylum Nematoda; class Enoplea; order Mermithida; family Mermithidae; genus Mermis; species Mermis nigrescens. Next base: position 316,382 of record JAVLUZ010000521.1, read on the forward strand.
TTCTGTATGACTCATAGACTAAACCACTAAATTTCACTAAATCATACTGTTAAGTGAAACGACATCAGATGAAATAAATACACATCGATAAAGTAAAAATGAATCGATCATGTTAAGCATGATTTTGTTCTATTCGGCATATTTTTTCCGACAGTATAATGTCTTTTTTGGAGCCGTCTTTGTGCATGTACAAATATTTTTTAGGTGACAAAAAGGTAAAAACTTTAAAAAAGTTCGATAATTGCAGCCAAGATTCTGTAATGCTTCACAGCTTTTAGTAATTGAATGTATCTACTGTTTGTCTGCTAAAACTCTAATTGTGACTTGGAAATATGCAAATTTTTTTTATCAGTTTGCCATTTTCTGTGTCGACTTTTCAAAGCCTTGAGTTGAGCACATTTTTTAAACTACTTTTTATGTCCCTAAAGTCATTCAATCAAGGTTTCCTTGTTAATTCTCATCTGTTTCATGAAGCCGCTTTTAGTTTCCTGCATTTTTCAGGCGTTTTCGTTTGCCACCGCCTTCCTGTTTCTGGCTAGTGTACAACAGGCCAGATACATCGACTTATAGTAGGGCAGAATCTCTCAAGCGGATTATTTGATTTCTTTTTTATCGCGCATATTAATTAAAATTAAAATCTATAAACTTAAACGTTCGATTTTTTGTAGACGGGCTTTTAATTAAATATTACGTTATTGAAGCAAGGCGCGACCTCGTTCTAGTATAATGTTTCCTTTTGCATAGAACGCGCTTTTCATTATGCATGCTTTTGATAAACATTTAAGCATCTGTATTTAGATTTTTGTGTATCCACCTATCAGAGCTGTTTTAACTTACGATATTCTTTTAATAAAATGTTGCGCTAAAGCGCCATTGATTCGCGTTCGAATATTATGTTATTTGTAATTTCCGCGATAAATAAAAAAGTAATTAAATTCTAAGGCATAGCACGTACTCTCCATTTTTCGAAATTCGACCTCCGTCATTTTTTCTTTCTGTGAGTTTTTAGACCCGTCTTAATCCTTATACATGCGTGTCTTGTGACACTCGTGGTGGGAATGTTGGGACTCGCGGTTGAAATAGTGAGATAGTGGAAATGTTGGGAATAGCGGTGGTAAGGTTGGGACTTCGCGGTTGGAAAGTTAGGACGTTGGGAAGGTTAGGAGTCACATGGCCAGCCGGGTTCACTTGACCAGCAAATTCAGATGGCCAGCGTATTCAGATGGCCAGCCAAAATGATCTATTTCCGACGCCCATTGTGTTAACATGGCCAGCGTATTCAGATGGCCAGCGTATTCAGATGGCCAGCGTATTCAGATGGCCAGCGTATTCAGATGGCCAGCGTATTCAGATGGCCAGCATAATCAGAAGGCCAGCATATTCACATGACCAGCATAGTCAGATGGCCAGCTTAAGGCTTGGCGGGTCGGTGCCGTACGTGGGCAACACCAAAATTCCAGGGGGTGCAAGTTTTTTCAAAGGTCAAAAAATGGTGGTATGGCGAAAAAACACCATTTTTGAACGTTTCTCATCGAGCACTATCCATTGGCATCTAAAAATTGCGAAAAAAACGAAAAAAATTTCAAAAAATTGAATTTTGGGGGATATTTTGATTTCTGGGGGTTATTTTCGTTTCTCGGGGGGGGTGTGCATACCCCTCCAACCCCCTTACTCCCAGGTGTGGTCGTCGGTGCCAACTGCGCCACCGTGTTCGAGTGCGCTACTAGATGCACATACATAAGTAATCCTACATATTATCAAGATATAGTAATCAATAGGAAAGCATTATAGGCACACATTGGGAAACCCCTAGAAATCGATAATTGGCACAACAACCCCAGAATTGCAATTTTCGCATTGTTTTGAACTTTACTTCATTTAGACCCCGAGAATGCTCATGCTGTCTGTGTATGGTCGTCATCCCTCCGGGTTGATAAATGGGAAGCTAGATTTGTATGGCGAAGGTTACAGCCTTTAAGGGTTGCGACCACTATTGGGCGTCGGGCGGATGCACACCCCAGAAATCAAAATACCCTCCCCGAATTCGATTTTCGAAATTCTTTCTCGTTATTTTTCGCAATTTTTTGATGCCAATCGGATGGTGCTTGATGAGAAACGTCGAAAAATGTCGTGTTTTCTAACGCCACACCAACATTTTTAAGGCCATTTTTTGACCTTCCAAAAATCTTGCACCCCCCAGAATTTTCTTGCTGCCCACGTATGGTTGCGACCACTTGCGGTATCTCAGCGAGAATCACACCTCGGTGTGTTGGTAATACTGTATTGGATGGAAAGCCAATCTTTAACCTTTTTCTTAACCTTTATTGGCCTTATGCTGGCCATCTGAATGCACACTAGTAGGCTGGCCATCTGAATACGCTGGCCATCTGAATACACTGGCCATCTGAATATGCTGGCCATCTGAATATGCTGGCCAAGTGTCCCCTACCCGGTGGGAATGTCGCGGGACTCGTGGTGGGAATGTTGAGACTTCGCGGTGGGAGTGTTGGGACGGTGGGCGAGTTGTGATTACACCATTTATGTGATCTGTATTTTGAAAATGCAATTCACCTAACATCCATAAAACAATGTATATAAATCATAGGTAGCGCGTTAGCGCTTAGTAATTATAATATACTTGGGTACCCCCCAACATATGCCCCTACAGCAACACTGGGACACTTCTGTATTGTGCGGTTGTTTTAAACGATATGCAATCAAATAAAGAGATTATAGGAGTTTTTCTTTTACATTTTTCCCGATTAGTAAAGAGCGTATAAAGTTTTACTGTAACATAACATAGTTTTTAAATTTTGGTGGAGCACACGACTTTTCTATCTCAGTTTTGCAGTCTGTTTTTCAAAATGCAGACAATTTATTAAGCTCGATGGCACTTTCTATTTTTTTCAAGATTGACTTATTCCCAAGGTGGCAGTGTAAAGGATCTGAGGGTGAAATAAAACATTTTGGCCTCTTTTTTCATCTGCCAACAACTCCGGTTATAAGTCCCAAAAAATTTCCTCAGATAGAAACAAATGTACTAAGATTCAGGGGCTAATTTCGGTTTACCGGCAAACTTTTTCGCACTCAAGACGAACTTAGATATAGGGGTTTAAATTTTACAATCTAATCGACGGTGTTAATGACAGATTTCTCCGCCAACTTCTCCGGTTTTAAGTCGGGACAAGCTGGATAAAATAAAAATAAAGTACGTTCTATGGGCTATACGTCGCAGCAAATTGCGTTTACAAAATGCAATATTGAATCACTTATGGATGTGTAAAGTTCGAAATCAGGGTGGAACGTGCGGTGAAAAAAACTCTTGTTTCCCTTTCTTGATTAGTAAATATCTCCAGGAGTATACGGAGCAAAAGTTTTTCATACAAAAACATACTGCGATTCAAGGGCTACAACCTGACCCAAATTGAATCTATTTACACTCAATGGGGAATTTGTTCCGATTTTTAAAGTTTACAATGTGGTGGCAGGTGGAAAAATACGTTTTTGTCCCTTTTTTGTTCAGCAAGTTCGTTATTTAGATGTCGAGATAGGTCGAATAGAATAAAAATGAAGTAATTTCTCAGGGGTACACGTCACAGCAAATTGCGTTCATTTATATCAAGATTAAGCTTTTCCGGGTAGTTTAAAGTCAAAAATCGGGGGTGTTAAGTGTTTCTGTCTTGTTTTTTCTGTCAACTTCTCCTGTTATGAGTTTGGACGTGATCGTAAGTCTAAAAATTTACCAGGGGCCAAACGTCTTACGTCAATTGGGCGCGTTTGTATACACTCAACAGTAATGTAAAGTTGTTTACATCTAAAATATACTTGTCTTCCAATCATTGTGGAGACTTAATTTTTCCATAAATGTCGATCGTAATATCAGAATAACGAATCCGACTGAAATCTTCTTCACCCTCGGTAATTGTGTACAGTTTACACTGAAAATTAACTTTAGTTCAAGAGCGTTGCGGAAGCTTAATTCTTTCAAAATGTTCTATTTAACGTTATAATTACAAATCTGACTGTTAGTTTTCTCTACACCCAGTAGTCGTGTAAACTTTACACTATTCATTTATTGTTAATGTGTAAAATTTACACTACAAATTTATTTTACTTACAGAACGTTTAAAAACGTGACTTTTTTCAAAAATATGTTCCGTAAAGTCAGGATTACGAATCTGACTGTAAGTTTTCTTCACACCAAGTAGTTATGTAAAGTTTACACAGAAAATTGACTAGCTCCAGAGCGTTGCAAAAGCTTCACTTTTTTCAAAATGTTCCATGTAACGTCAGGATTACGAATCTCAGTGTAATTGTTCTTTACACCCAGTAGTTGGGTAAAGTTTACGCTGAAAACATTTGATCTGTTTAAATAAAGTAAGGTTGTCTTATTTAAAAAATATAATGCTGATATTCAGAATCATGTGTTTCCCGCGTTCTTAGACTGCTGTCATTACTGTGGCATGTTGCCGCATGTGTTTACCGACTGATTTACTCAAATCTTGCTAATTAAAAGTATAGGGTACATACAAAGAGAAATTATCCGATGGAACAAAAACAACAAATATACTTGGAATTGCGCATCATTAAGGACATAAAAGGTTGACTGAGGGAAAAGTTACCCATTGCTTGTGAAAGTTGTGAGAATCTACTAAAAGTAAGACTTCCGCTAAAAAACGCAAAAAATCCAAGTATATTCTGCGGCCGCTGAAAAAAGTGCGCCTTCACAAAACATAGTTCATTTGCTCAGAAAAAGTGATTATGATGAACCTGTAATGTGTTTTAATAACCGATTTAGTTTCTTATCAATATCATATTTCTCTTTCAATATCGTAGGTAGCGCGATAGCGCTACCTATAATATACGATTGTGTCTCAAGAGCCCCACCAGTCACAACAGCCCCACCGTCCCAACAGCCCCACCCGTCCCAACAGCCCCACCAGTCCCAACAGCCCCACCGTCCCAACAGCCCCACCAATAATCCCAACAGCCCCACCAATCCCAACAGCCCCACCGATCCCAACAGCCCCACCATCTCAACGGCCCCACCATCCCAACAGCCCCACCGATCCCAACAGCCCCACCAATAACCCAACAGCGCCCACCAGTCCCAACAGCCCCACCGCCCCAACAGCCCCACTAATAATCCCAACAGCCCCACCAATTCCAACAACCCCACCAATCCCAGCAAACCCACCATCCCAGCAGCCCCACCATTCCAACTGCCCCACCGTCCCAACAGCCCCACCAGCATACGTGGGCAGCAAGAAAATTCTGAGGTGCAATATTTTTCAAAGGTCAAAGAATGGCCTTAAAAATGGTGGTATGGCGAGGAAAATACCATTTTCGACGTTTCTCATCAAGCACTATCCATTGGCATCAAAAAATTGCTAAAAAACAAAAAAATTTCAAAAATTGTATTCTGGGGGGTATTTTGATTGGGGGGAGTATTTTGTTTTTTTTGGGGGGAGGGTATTTTGGTTTCTCGGGGAAGGGGGTGCACACCCGCCCCCAACCCCCCACGCCTAGTGGGGTAAAGTGACCGAGAAATGTGCTGAAAATAGGATTCTGGGGGTCTACCATAATTTAGGGGATTTCCAGAATTTTGGCTTGGGGGTTAAACTCAAAACATCCCCTCCCCCCACGCTTATGTGTCGTTGGGACAGTGCGACTGTTGGAATGATAGGACTGCTGGAACGGTTGAACTGCTGGGATTAGTGGGCTCTTGGGACTATTGGGGACGGTGGGGCTGTTGGGATGGTGGGGCTGCTGGGATTCGTGGGGCTGTTGGGATTATTGGTGGGCTGTTGGAACGGTGGGGCTGTTGGGATTTATAGTGGGGCTGTTGGGACGGTGGGGCTGTTGGGATGGTGGGGCTGTTGGGACGGTGGGGCTGTTGGGATTAGTGGGGCTCTTGGGATTGGTGGGGCTGTTGGGATTATTGGTGGGGCTGTTGGGACGATGGGGCTGTTGGGACTGGTGGGGCTGTTGGGACGGGTGGGGCTGTTGGGATTTTTGGTGGGGCTGTTGGGACGGTGGGGCTGTTGGGACTGGTGGGGCTGTTGGGACGGGTGGGGCTGTTGGGATTTTTGGTGGGGCTGTTGGGACGGTGGGGCTGTTGGGACGGTGGGGCTGTTGGGACTGGTGGGGCTGTTGAGACATCACCTAATATACTTGGCCTCCTTTTTTCTTATATGCTTATCACAGCGAGTGCGAAATTTGTCCCCCCTCACAGCTATAACGGCACACATCTGGGAGGTGCGGTTTTTTTTAATCGATGGATAATTAAAAAATTCGATGTCGGTCTTTTTTTTGTTTACACTCAATACCGAGTTAGCAATCAGCGTGTAAAGTGTAAACCGAAAAATCAAATAATTTGCGGAGGGCCAATTTTTTTCAAAATGTTGCCCCCGAGCTGTAGATTACAAATCTGACCTTAAAATTTCTTTACACTAGATGGTTCTTGCACAAAAGCGTAAAGTATACATGTTTTTACTCTTTGCGTGTCCTTCAGCTTATCTAACTCAACTTTGGTTTCTGTGCAGTCCAATCAGTTTTATAATGTAGAGGGTTGCAAAATCTCAAAACCGAATTTTTTTGTTTCTCTTATAATGCAATATTTCTTTATCTGTGATCGTTTTAGTGTAAAGGGTTGGAGACGAAAAACAATATTTCTTCAACTACTCCGCTAAGTAGGCGGAACATGCTAATTATGCATGAAAGGTGCCCTGACCTTAGCGTTACAGATCCCAGCTTATTTTGTTTCTATACACCCAATATTGCGGTATTAGCACAAGTGTAAAGTTTACACCGAGGAGCATTTTTGCGCCCAGAGCGTCGTGGATGATGAATTCTTTTAAAAATGTTCTTCGTAAGGTCAGAATAACGAATCTGACCTTTAAACTTTTCTACAGCCAGTGTTTGTTGAGGTATGAAGAGGTGAACTTTGAATTATACCTACATCTATTTTCTAATGCCGATAGATAACTCCGTATTGCATATTGTTTGATCAGATTTTTCTTATTTCAGAGGTTTTTGACTCTCTTTAATAAATAATTATTTTTATCATCATAAATACACTATTCTTAAACTTCAGTAAAATGATTAATATTTTTTAAAATAGTATAATCAAGCTGAAATCATCCGATATGTCGTCTTGGCGCAGTGGTTGACGACTCCGTTCTCGGATGCGGTCTTAAGAAAAGAATGATGGTTCGAATCTTCTGAATGCTGACTTTTTTCATTTTAATTCTTTTGGCAAAACCATGTACTTCATTTGACTTATTCATCTATTTAGGTTCTGCAGATAGCACTTTTTTGTTTTTTAAATTTCGCCTCAGTTCTCGAATGGGAGTGTGAAGAGTGCGAAAATCTGGGGGTGAAAAGACACATTTTGGCCGAGTTTTCGACTTGTTTATGTCTGCCAACAACTCCGGTTATGAGTTTTAGGAAATTTTTTCTGACAGATATGTACTACGGATCAAGGGCTATCTTGTGCTTACCAGCAAACTTTTCTACAATCAATACGCAGTTAATACCAGGGTTTTAAACTTTACACTCTAGTGGATGAGTAAAAAAACAGATTTTGTCCAAGATTTCTCTGCAAACTTTTTCGGTTATGAGTTGGAATGAATTGAATAAAATAGAAATAAAGTAACTTCTAATGGCTACACGTCGAAGCAAGCCGCGTTCAAAAAAACGTAATATTGAGTTGTTTATGGGGTGTAAAATTCGAAATCTGAGGTGTAAAGTGGGCGAAAAAAACAGGTTTTTTTCGTATTTTGATTGGTTAATCATATCAAATATTTTGCGGAACATAAGTTTGGCACATACAAACGTACTACAATCAAAGGGCAACAAACTGGCACGAACCGAATTTATTTACATTCAATGGGGCGTTAGGTTCAGATTTTTAAAGTTTACAATGTGGTGGACAGTGGAAAATACGTGTTTGTACATTTTTTGTTCGCCACTTTCTCTGTTCAGAAGTCGGGCGAGGTCGAATAAGATAAAAATAAAGTACTTTCTAAGGGGTACGCGTCACAGCAAATTGCGTTTGTTTACATCAATATTTAGCTTTTTCGGGAGGTGTAAAGTCAAAAAAATGGAGGAGTTAAACGTGTTTCTGTCTTGTTTTTTTCTGTCAAGTTCTGGGTTATGAGTCTGGACATAATCTCGAGTATAAAAATGAACCAGAAACCAAATGTGATACGCCAGCTTGTTTGCACACAACAGTGGTGTAAAGTGGTTGACATGTGATATTTATTTTTTTGATGTACTGAAATCACGCTAATTAATAGTAGTGTACTAGCAAAGAAAAATGCTCCGATGGAACAAAAAAGATGAATATACTTGGAATTGTGGATTATTAAGGATGTAAAAGGAGGGGACTAGGAAAAATCTACTTAAAGTCACAAAATCTGCTAAAAATCACACTTTCTCTAAGCAACGCAACAAATCGAAGTATATTCTGCGGCCACTAAAAAAGTGTCTTTTTTAAATAATGTTCAAAGTTTCAGATAAGAGTGTATAAACGGAATCTGTAATGTTTTTTTAAATTGCTGGCAAGTAGCAACGCTGACTAGTTTCGTATCCTGATTGATAGAAAACTATGTGGTATTGTATTTAAAGTTGTTTTATTTTGTTTTGAGCATTAAAGCAAGCAAAGCAGGCGCCGATTGATTAGTGCACACAATCGTTAAGGGCGTGCTAGTGTACCTACATTTAGTCTGTTTCAAGTCATCAAGTCAACTTACGCGTTTCCTACTGTTTTAAACCATTCATTCAATTGGCTTAAAAAGACTGTTAGTTTACTCAACATCATTTCCCATAGCTACTGCGTAGCTAATGTGCTGCTTTTTCAATCATTTTATGGTTTTAAATATTATTTTAATCTGTTGGCCGCAGAATATACTTCGATTTTTTGCGTTGCTTAGAGAAAGTGTGATTTTTAGCAGATTTTGCGACTTTAAGTAGATTTTTCCTAGTCCCCTACTTTTACATCCTTAATAATCCACGATTCAAAGTATATTCATCTTTTTTGTTCCATCGGAGCATTTTTCTTTGCTAGTATAACCAATATTTAGATGATCGTCAGTGGCTTCATAGTTGAATTATGACAAGCACACCATCTTGTTAATTTGCTGCCCCTTAGCAATGCGTGCCATGCTAGCGTAACAATGCACATTATGTTGTTTTCTGATTAGTGATCGCTTCTTTTCTAGGAATAAGCTATTCATGTTATATATTTTCACATCGGAGGTGCAACCCCCCTCAGCAGGCCGCAGAATATACTTTGATTTTTGGCGTTTTTAGCGGAAGTCTAATTTTTTGTAGATTCTTACAACTTTCACAGGCAAACATAAATAAATTTTCCCTAGTCCCCTCCTTTTACGTCCTTAATGATGCGTAAGTCTAAGTATATTCGCCCTTTTTTGTTCCATCGGAGCATTTTTCTTTGTTAGTAAGTAAATAAACCAGGCTGAAGAAATCTTTCGTTGACGCCAACGTTTTGTGTAAAACAGCAAAAGTATACTCGTGTAGCAGAGGTGCTCCTACACAATTTGAAATTGATACTTTGAAGTTAAACCCGTGAGGTTAATGTTATATTGTTTCTCAACTATATCGGATATTAGCGCAGAAAGTGAGCAAGAGCCCGAGTAGTCGGTTAGTACTACACACGCGATACAGAGCGGAAGATCCGGGAAACCGGTGCGGGTAAAATTTTGCTCACGTAACGGAAGATATGCGGCGCCGCCCGTTACACTCGAAAGGATAAGCAAAATAATTTCTCTCTAATTCAGTTGAAATTTAGGTGACGACAATTTCGGGCTTTGATTATGGTATTACCGAAACAGAATCGTGCATAGTTGCTGACGTCACAGCTTAATAAAACAATAAAACCAGCGGAAAATTTTTATTTACATTGCTCGTTTCTGTTTCAATGACGCTGTTTTCGGCAGAAGATAATCGTGAATCTTATGGGTATTGATTAAATTAAAAGCATGATCGAATTAAACATAAGTTTCGAACAATAATTTTTGTCCAAAAAAGTTCTCAAAATTACACAAGTTTACTCGCAAAAACTGATTAAAAATGAAGAAAACAATAAATTATTTAACCAAAATAAATTATTAAAAAAGTATATTAAATTTAAAAATAGACAGAATGGAGTTATGTACAATTATTATCGTTTTATTAAGAAATGGAAATGCTTAGGTCGTCAGCTGACTAACATTACCCTTTCTTGAAGCGAAATAGCTATCTATGTACATACACCTGTAAATGCGATCCACAAAGAAATAAGTTTGCTTTATAGCTTGTTTGCCTTCTTTTGAAATGTCCGCTAAATTTGAAGTTATTTCACTTAGAGTATAAATGCTGTTGTTGAGCATTATGAATCAGTAAGATTTATTTAATCAGACGCGCATCTTGCACTTGCACAGCTTCGTCACCGAAAAGCATTTTACCTTATATCAAACCAGTTCCCTTATTTTCAAGAGATTCTCATACAAAAGTGTTACTAAATCTGACTAGTACGTGAAAAATCCAGTTTTAAATGTATTATGCTTATCAATTAGCAAAACTTTACGTCACAACTAAAGCTGATGTTAATAGCTTTTCGTGGATCTGCTTTAACTTCATCGTTTTTGATAGAAGGCGCTTTTATGTAAGTAGGTACGAGTATGTAGGTGTTCAAATACGAGTATCTCGGTTAACTACTTTATTTCAAAAATCATTAATCATTGGCATCCATACATCGTATTAAATGCGTTTGTCATTCTTAAAATAATAATATTTTGCTAAATTGAAGAAATCCGTGTTATTACGCTTCTTATTAATTTTTTGAAAGTCTAAAAAAGAAGTTTTTAGGAATCTTACGTGCAAATTAGATAAAAATGTAAGCTTTGCATCATTTTCAGTGCAGAGGTATCACGGGAAAGAAACTATTTCCGAAAAAAATTACTTATGAGTGCAAAAATAGGATGACGGGGCACGAAAATTTTCGTTTCATTCATGTCATCCCTCTTCTATGGATTTTAAATTCCATATTTGCGCAAAATGTTTTACGCATTGTTCTTAAATGCCTGAAAAATGTTTTATCCTACGTTGCTACGGGAACCGGGAGAAAAGAGGCCTTCAACAGTCAAGTGCTTACAAAGCTCAGCATTCCGTCTATGTATCATTTTTACAGAAAATAATCTTTGATTGTTAATGTATGATCAGGCATGGCGGATCAACAACCGTGGTATTGCTTCCTGGATGCCAGCAAGAATGCGGCGGGCGAAATTGTAACAAGCTCAAGAAATATCAGCGAATTTAAATCGAAAAATAAGGATAAAGATGATAAAGAATCGACGGATGAAACAAGAGTAGAAGGAACGATCAAAGAACCATCAGGAAGCGTTGGTGTTATAAAGCGGATTGTTCATTTGGTAGAAAAACCAGTGAATTATGTATTGAGGTAAACTTTATGTGCATTAGCTTTAATTCTTAAGTGATAGACTGGCAAAATCGATTGGAAGATCGTTAAAAAATCAAAAGAATTATGTTGCGTGACCCATAAATTGCATAATCAATGATATCGCGTTGAAAAAGTCGACAGAAAAAGTTATTAAATGAAAAAGTTGTTAGAACAGAGATTACCGTGCAAGAGATCGTCAAAAATTTTATTTTTACTATACACTTTCCTTCCAGATGACAGGGTGACTTTACAATCATACCTGCGCGTGGGAAGTTTGGGGATTATGCACCACCAGAAGTCAAAATACCCCCCAGAAACCAAAAATACCCCCATAATTCAATTTTTGAAATTTATTTACGTTTTTTTCGCAATTTTTTGATGCCAATGAATAGTGCTTGATGAGAAACGTTAAAAAATGGTGTTTTTCGCCATACCACCATTTTTAAGGCCATTTTTTGACCTTTGAAAAAATCTTGCACCCCCCACCAGAGTTTTGCTGCCGCCCACCTATGCTTACCATGTGCCCCATGATGAAACTTAAAATTTAAGAGATGCACTAAAAAATTAATAGATGGTTGTAAATTAAAGGAGGCCCGTTGATTTATCAATAATTATTTATTATCAATTATCACCTATATCACAAAAGTCTACAAAATCTGCAAGTTTAACTTCAATTTTAGCGCTACTAGCTTCTCCTTGCTTCTATTGGCGACATTTTTGCTCATTTGGCAGTTGGTCGGGAAGATCAGAAGTTACGTGGAAAATCCTATGCAAGTTACGTCGAAATACACGTACCCCGATCATTTACCTTTTCCCAGTGTGATCTTGTGCAATAATAAACCATGGATGCGATCCTACGTAGCCAACACAAGTTTGATAAATCTATTCAAATCTGTGTTCGGTCCTTCGAGCTTTAACGGAACATATTTGGAATCTTCTGTAAATAAGAGCACCACTATTAACATGACGAATTTTTTATTGGAAGCGATGAAGAAGAAGGAGAATTTTATTCTAGGGTAAATAAAATTTTACCTGCCTATTTGTGTCCTTTTTTCTGTGCTTACTGTGTTTTTCTCTACTGTACGTACCCTCACTTATTTAACGGTGTTTCATTTAATCTATTTTGTGTCTCGTAAACACATAAATGTCTAATAATACGATTTTTTATAGGTACATTCGTGCTATTCCTCGCTTATTTTTGTTTTCTTCTTACTCAACATGCTTCCTTTTATTTATTTATTTATCTACTTTTTAATTTATTTATTCACGTTTTTCTATTCTTCATTTCTCTCTCCTTTTTTCTTTTTTATTTTTGTCATACTGATGACTTTTTATCATTAAAATTGTCTTTAGCAAATAATCAATTTCTTTCACCTCCTTGCATCAGTGCATCAATGAAATTACAATTATCAATTCTAAGTGCTGAAAGTATTAATATGTAAAGATTTAATTGCTTTTATATCATAAATGTAGCTCAAACACGAAATCACCTACCACTACAGTTATGTAGCTAATGCAAATTAGCAGCTAAGGACCTAGAAGGGCTTCCTTATCCGGAGAAAATGGAACAATGAACCGAAATGATTTGGTTTCATTGACGTTTTTTCTAAGAGTGTCCTTTCCTGAAAATCTGGCCTGAAATTGCGTTGCGAATGCTCTCTGAAAGTTAGGCTTTTACGAATTGTCATAGAAGAATGATATAATAAAATGATATTTTATGGTTAATAGATCAAAATAAAGTAAAATTTTTAACACTTTCACTAATGCTAAGTGAGTTTTTTAATTCTTTTGCTAAATTTTGCTTTTTGACTGTGATACTTTAATGTATTGCAGATGTAAATGGCCCAATGGTTCAAATTGTGATATGAATTTGATATCCGTTGTACTAACAGATTTTGGAGCGTGCTATCGACTTGATGAGAGCGCATTAATAAATGTATCTCATTCAGGTAAGAAGTTCTTGAAATTCTTGATCTAAAATGCAATTTCTTCATATCAAGTTTGCGAATGTATTCAGAACTGAAGGATAAACTTTATGATGACAATAACAAACACATATTTTCGAATTTGTGGCAAGGAGGTTCAACCGATAACGAATTAAGGGTCGTTTTGGGTTCGAACGCGGTAAAAGCAAGTTTTCAGAGCTTCCTGATTTATTCTACTTGAGTTTGGCGTGTACGCACTGTTCAATTATAAAATTTGAAGTAAAAGCTGAATTCTGTTTTGAAAAATGGAAGACTGAAAGTAATAAATTATGAATAAAAATCATTGTTATATATTGTTATTTTTTGCTTTTAATCATGAACATTAAATATGACTGCGTAGAAAAGTGATTTAAGGAGTTTAATTAAATTAAAATATCAGTAGATCTTTAAATGTTTACCGATCTCAGCCAAAATTGTTCTTTGACGAATAAAGATAATATCGATGCAACTTTATATGATATTTTATACTTTACATGCAGTTTTAGGCTAATCTCCTATTTACAGGTTTAACAAGCAGCCTTCAGCTTCTTCTTAACATTGAATCTTACAACTCTATACGGGACAGGACAAGAACTACGGGAGTCAGATTAATATTACACAATAAAACTGACGTACCTTCAGGAATTCACCTTGGATTTGATGCACCTCCTGGTATGCTGACCACGCTAGCCATGTCCTATAGCAACATTCAACGACTGCCCAAAGAAGAGAAAGGCAAATGCAATCCGAATGCGAAGTTGAAATTATTCCAAAACTATTCTCTTACCGCTTGCAAGGTCGAAAAGTTTTTCACAAATATAGTCAAATTTTGTAACTGTGAGCCCTTTAATTATCCTCGTCAACCAAATTTGACTGGTGCATCTAATCTATCGAAATGTAATGCAGAGCAAGAAATATTGTGCGCTATGGCGAAAAGAAACGAATTCATGGACTATAATCTGAAGTGCTGGGAAAGCTGTAACTCTTGGGAATATTCGTATGATGTATGGAATTCGAAATTATCAGTCTGATTCAGTTGCGCATAGTTTATATAGAAACCAAATCGATAATGCGAGTATTATCGCAGAATATAGAAGCGCAACAGGTACGAACATTCTTTTAAAAACCTATATTTCGTAGTAAGCGCAGCAAGGTGCTTAATAAGAAAATAGGGAAAACCGAAAAAATAGAAGAGGGGTAAAAATTAAGATTATTTACGATGAATTCATGATAGATGGGAAAACAGATTGATCGTCTATAAGCAATTTCTTATAAATGTCTTGCCGCCTTCTAGCCTTTTGCCCTTAAGCATCCAGGACGTTAGCTGACTTTCTGGATTTGTGGACAATGGTGCCAAAAATTTTGAAATCATACACTACGAGAACTAAGAGAACGGCAAAAAACGATCAGCGTTTTTTGTGCGAATGACGAATAAAGAAATATTAGAGATACCGTTTACCGTATTTATTCTAATAAGCAGCGCCCTCTGATAAACAGCGCCCTCTTATAGACGGCGCACCTTCCGGGTGAGGAAATAAATAAACAGCGCCCTCTATAAACGGTGCACCGTTTATTGAAAATACTGTACGCTTAATCTAAAATGTATGAGTTGAGTTAAGTACAGTAAAAATCTTATCAAACGCATCGTTATTAATCAATACTTAATGAAAATGTGGTCCAATTTTTTGGGAATTTGGAGTTAGATGATGAAATTCAAATTCAGCGAGTTTCAATCACAAATCATATTTGTTTCGCTAACATGCAAACGTTTTGAAATTTCAAGTAAAATTTATTAACAAGTTAATGTTATCTATTAAGGAAAAAATAATTAAGAGCGCCCTCAGATAGGCGGCGCCCACCAACAAACGGCGCACTAAAAAAGGCATTGAAAAATAAATGGCGCGCCGTTTATTTTAATAAATACGGTATACTAGCTACACGTCTGATTTTTTAAACAAAATATCCATGCTCTACTCTGAAAAAATTTTTATCTGTTGCCTGCATTTGTTTTTGTCCTATTGTGAAGGGAAATAATACGAAAAATTTAATGATTCGGTTGAATGAACACGAGTATCCATCATCCCTTATTCAAACTTGGACTGTTTAGACAACAAACATTTATACGAAAACGAATCCGGTGCAAAACTTGAAAAAAATGGGCTTATTATCTCAAAAGGGCGCTTTAGCGATTTTTTTAAATAAACTTCAAGAATTATAAGTTTTTTCCTTTAGGGGACCAGTTCGCCCAATCCTTCCCCTCACAGCCCTCTTTCCTGGGCATCTCAATGATATTTTCTGAACAGCGATGCACCCCGTTCATTCTAATAATGTAATAATGATTTCTATCTCCAATAGTAACTAATCTCACTTAAATTCGACAATCAAACGTACAAAAGGCATCACAACTGGCCTAAGCTTTTCAACGAAGTGAAATCTTATTACATACAATTAAGGCACATTTTAATTGAAAAGTCAACATGGTTGCCATTTCACGATTAAATGTTGAGTATTCATCATCAGTAAACTATGATATGTAAGCTTGTTGAATAGTAATATCTACGATGTTTCTTACTACCTCCCGCTGAATTAGCATTTTGCATTGGTATTCAAATTGAGTTACACACTCAGTTCAGTCTAAACAATGCTATGTATCATGCAGAGGATCCCCTCGTCGTCAATTGCATTTTGTTCAAAATTATATCTCTTTAGAAATATTTCAAAGGCGAATATTCTTCTACTGTAATCTTCCTTTTGATTAAAAAAATCAATCTCAGCACATAAGTAAGCAGAATTCAGTATTTTATTAATTAAATAACACGATCAGACGAGCTAATCGGCAAATGGTATTACTAAACATTTCGGGTCGATTATGATTGCAGTGAAGTCAAATCAAATTTCAGAATTTCGCAAAACATTCGATTATTATTATTGTCATAATATTGCTTTCTTTAGTTTCACTTCATCTAAACAGAAATTTTTGTTTTTTAAGCTACATTCTCTCAGGACACGTTGATCGATGAAGCCTTTGTAAAGTAAGTAAAGTTATTTTTAATATTAGCCAGACTGCTTCTATGACTTAAGTCACGATTGAATTTGAAAATATATTGAAACAACTATTCCTTATTTCCGAAGATCATCCTTTTCTCTGTAACCCGCTTTTATCAGTGTACTCTTCAGTGCAGTAGAAAAGACAACACGACTAAATGTTGAAATTGTATTAATTATCAAGAAATATTTAATAATATTATTATTCAATATATTTTATTAATTCAATTATTAATTATAATTACAAAGAAGCATTACATGAGAAAACAATATATGCTTAGGCCCGAATACCCGAAAGCGGAGTAAATTTACTCCGGAGTAAGGCTTACTCCGGAGTAGTAACGCCAGAGTAAATCGCAAAGTAACTTACTCCGAGATTCGGTATACCCGACAGTGGAGTGAAGGTGGAGTAGTTACTCTAGAGTAATTCGTGTAGTATCGTACAGAAAATCATGGATTGCAGGCATAAAATAGTAACTGATACATATAAACCATTATAATGCTAATGAGTTCACTCATCTCAGACAAGTTAATGTGATTGTTCAAGATCTCCTTCAGACTTAATTTTAATTATCTATGTGTGTTGTAATTGCCTGTGAAATATTTAGAATGCACAGGGGCAATCTAGGCACGTCATGTTTATAGGGGAAGCGGCCACTCGCTTAGCTGTCGTAAAAATCAGGAAAATTGTGCTTTTTGTCAAAAAAGTTTTCAAAAACTTCCAACCATTTTGCTTCACGTACGACCTAAAGTAGCAATTTTTCATTGTGTTGAGGTAAAAGTAGTTAAGCATACAATTTTATTTCTTAATGCACATGGTTTGAATTCCTCAATCGAGCAATTAAATTTTATGGGTCGTTGGAGGAGCACTCGTATATTGAAAAATGTTGAAAAGCAGTTTTACATATTAGCAATAGTGCAATATAGCTTCCGAGACAGAGAGCAAGGTATCCCGAGTCCGTCCTCGAACAAATCCAATATGCAGGCCCGTCCAAAAATAAGCTCTTTCATCGATTAGTTGGTCGCATAAGGACATCAAAGACAAAATCAATAATTTTAATTATTGATTGTTTTTGAAATCTGTATATGACAGTCAAAAATTATTGTCATTATGAATAGCGAATGGACCTTCACCATTTAACGCTATTTCTTCATCCATGATATTTGCACTCACTTAGTACAAGGATCAATATAAACGAGCATATTAATTGAATATGAGGATACAATTAATAATTGTGACTATATCAGGACAACGCCTTAATTCTGAGGGGTCTGGCTTATGGTCCCAAAAAACTAAAAAGTCGAAAAAAGCGCCGAAAATTATGGGAAGGGCAAAAAACACCACTTTTTGACCATACATGCACAGCAAGGGAATTCTTGGGGGCAGGGTGTCAAATTATAAACGTGCCTTTTTGGGGTCCAAAAATGGTAGGTGCGCGTCAAAAACATCGTTTTTCAGCGTTTCTGACGATGCTCCATCTTTCTAGAGCATAAAAACATAACAAAATTTCGAAAAAATCAAAAAAGTCAGGAACAAATTGAACAAAATATAGTCAAAACATGAATATAATGGCGCAAAGCGCCGAAAATTTGGTACTTTTGAGCAAATAGATAGCTAAAACGCTTAAAAAAGCATCTTTTCTACAAATTTTTCAGAAAATGTTTGAAAACTTCAAAAAATCGCCAATTCTGGCGGGGTGAAAAAATTTTTGCAGGGGAGGGGTGAAAATTTTTCTGGGGGTTGAAATCCCCCAAACCCCTCCTCCCAAGATCATGTATGTTTTCGACGTTTTTCATTTAGCTCTATCCACTTGTGTCAAAAAAGTGAGAAAAAAATATTGAGATTTTAATTCTGGAAGTCTTCTGGATTCTGCGGAGGGGATCTTTAATTCTGGGGAAGGATTCAAACCCCTAGATATCGGCGCGCCCACGTGTGAGTTAGGACTGCACAAGCCACATATGTACGCTACATGTCTTTACATTAAAATAGTTGTTACTCCGAGATCTACTCATGCCCCTGGGCAGTAGTAGAATCGCGGAGTAAATCTACTCCAGGGAAACGCTAATCCACCTTCGAGTATTAAAAAATTTTACTCGGAGATTTACTGCGCGATTTACTCCAGAGTAAGAGATACTCCACCTTCGGGTATTCGGGTCTTAAAATCAATACATTTGTATTTAAAATCTTCGACAATAATTTGTTGAACGCCAATTGACAAAAAACTTTTCACCATAAACGTTTTTGTAAATTTGATCTTACATTCTTTTTTTAAAGCAGCAATATTGTTATGCTGAATATTTATTTCAAAGACATTAGCGTTATTACGATCGCTCAGTCGCTGACCTATAGTTATATTGGGCTTGCTGGTAAGTTTGCACAAAAGTTAAGGCAAACTTTGCATTTTTGGATATCCAGTCAATCAGCTTCATTCTAGTATTTGTCTGATACACGATTAATAGATGTGATGAGGTTGGCAATGGTCATAATATCTTTAGTTGCTGGATAATGAAGCGTTCTCCTTGAAACTTTGGTAGAATACGTTTCATAGTGAGAAAATGTTCAGACTTTTCTTGTCAAGGAACAAATTTTGAAATTAGGTTAATTCTAATTTTTGATCTCAATATTAATGCTAGTGGGTTTAAAACTGCAATTTTAGTTTTATCACAAAATTTTCTACCAGAATATCCGAAGGAAACAATAACGTATGCCTAATATAATAGTGAGAAATGCGATTTAAAAATGAATGATAATTAAATAACTTTAACGTTTGCCAACGCTCGCTGGGGTATATTTTCATTTGAATTTTCCGATGTGTGATAAATAAAATATGTGAGCATGCACTCTTCAGAGATCTCACAATTCCAAAAAGTCAAATATTTTTACATGAATAGTACCTACTTAGTCTAGTCTGTTGAATCAATTATATTTACCGAATAGTAAACACAAAGTACAAAGTTATTAATTGAATAGTGCTTTAATGAGTCAAAATTAATGCCTTCTAGTGGTGTCTAATTCTAATTATCTTGCGGTTTGATGTTTATGCTCTTTTTTTCTCATTTTGAGAGAGTAATATTTTATTCATGGGATATATCTCGTTCACTATTAAATGACCATTCATAAGCATAATTGTATGATTTGTTCAAGATCAAACAAGAACTTGAGTCGTACAAGGACTCGCGGTATTTTCAAGAAAATATGATCCGTTGAAATCTTTTTTAAAATTACTTGTCATTAAGGATACGAGTATGCCAAAATGTTCGTTCACAACTTCATTTTTACCAGAATCTGTTGGAATAAACTTAATGTGTTAAATTTTATGACCGGCTTAAATTTCTATAATACGATATTCTGTAAAAACAATCATAAAATGATGCACATAAAGTGCTTAAGATTATTTTCAATTAAATATAGGTGATATTGCTGGAACTATCGGCATTATTATTGGATTTATCGGAACAACTGGCCTGGCCCTTTATCACAGCTTAATTAGTCTCAGCAATGTGGTGAAGGATGAACTACGAAAATTTCTGCGACCTAACCGTACGATTGACGTGAAATGCAGAAAAGACGCGGAGGGAAACGTTGTGATGGTCGTCCACGAATACGAGCAACAAAAGAATGATTCTACAAATGCTGGAAATAATAGAGTTTGAAACATTTTTTACTTTTAAGAGATTAAAGCCCGATTTCAGTCTGATCGTATATGGGTTTCGAATTTGATTAGAATTACTTTATAAAAGTGCGGATTATACCTGGGCTTAACTAAACCATTACTCGTCAATAGTTATTCGTACATTTAAACGACCTTTTTCAATGTCAATTGAACAAACGATAGATCAGTCTTGAGCAGACATTCACAGCATGAGAATTCTGGAGGGAGGTGGAGTTTTATAGTGCCTTTTTCGGACCCAAAAATAGTGGGTTCTCGTCAAAAGCATCGTTTTTCGGCGTTTCTAACGATACTCTATCTTTCTAGAACATAAAAACATACAACAATTTAGAGAAAAATAAAAAGTCAAACAAATTGCTCAAAATATAGTCAAAACGTGCATACATGGCGCGAAGCACCGAAAATTTGACACTCTAGAGCAAATAGATAGCTAAAAAGGCTTAAAAGCACTTTTTCAGGAATTTTTCCTTTGAAAAATCGCAAATCTGGAGGGGTGAAAAAATTTCCGTGGAGATGGGTGAAAATTTTCTGGGAGGAGTGTAAAGCCCTACAAACCCCTAAGGGCCGTATGACAGAAAACGGAATAAGTTATTCCTGGGATAAGCCCTATTCCGGGGATAGCTATTCTCGTAATAAAACTTATTCTGGTGATAGCTATTCCTGGGTTAAGGGACGGAATAAGCTATCCTAGGAATAAGAAAATTTGGTATTACAGAACGCGAAATACGCGAGCAATAGCTATTCCTGGGATAACTGAATCTATCCCAGGGTTAAGCTATGCATTCCATTGGTTTTGTGTATAGATTGCCCGTCTAATGCATACTGCATACTTGCAATCACGTCACGTTATTCATTCGGTAACGTCCCAACATGGCCACCAGTCCCAACACGGCCACCGTCCCAACACGGCCACCGTCCCAACATGGCCACCGTCCCAACACGGCCACCGTCCCAACATGGCCACCGTCCCAACATGGCCACCGTCCCAATATGGCCACCGTCTTAACAAAGCCACTGTCTCAACAAAGCCACCACCACACGTGGGCGTGGGGGGTTTGGGGTTATGCATCCCCAGGAGTTCGAATACCTCCAGAAACCAAAATACCCCCACAGAATTCAATTTTTCAATTTTTGGAATTTTTTTGCTTTTTTTCGCGATTTTTTTATGCCACTGGATAGTGTTCGATGAGAAACATTGAAAAATGGTGTTTTCTTCGCCATACCACCATTTTTAAGACCATCTTTGAAAAATTTTGCACCCCCAAAATTTAGGTGCTGAATGTTTCCGATGCGCCCAACATGTACAGCCCGACCACAGTGCAGAACAATGCTTCGTTGCATGCAAAATTCTTTATGCATGTAAAAAACTAACTTTAGTCATCAATTTAATTGCTGCCACATGTATATCCATGCCTAATTACCTTCCTGTAATTAAGTATTAATACCTACTTAACTGATTAAAATACAATGATAGTGGCCTTGTTGAGACAGTGGCTTTGTTGGGACGGTGGCCATGTTGGGACGGTGGCCGTGTTGGGACGGTGGCCGTGTTGGGACGGTGGCCGTGTTGGGACGGTGGCCGTGTTGGGACGTTGGTCATGTTGGGACGGTGGCCGTGTTGGGAATTTCGTTGGCCGTGTTGGGACGGTGGCCGTGTTGGGACTGGTGGCCATGTTGGGACACAATCATTCATTCGAAATCATAGGACGTAAATACAATGTTGTGTGTAGCGCGCGCGTGTAACTTGTGCATTGATGCATGGAATTTACTTGAGACTTCTGAATGTAACCGAATAAATTTTTTTATAATTCGGTCCAATGAAGGCGCTTGCTTGCTTATACGGAGAACAAAAATAAAAATAAACCATTACCATCGAGATCAAAAAATTTATCATAGTTTGTGCATGGAAAACTACTTTTCTGTGAACTCATGGTGAATATTTCTGTCAACTTGTTGATTTTACTTACATTTACTGCATTAATTTTTTTAAATCACTCCACTCGGCGTGTTTAGTAACGCATGATCGGATAATTTTAAAATCTTTCTACCAAGAGTTCAATTAGACGAGCTGCACTCGTGGAGCAAACGCACTAGAAAAATTTCTGCATCTTTTTGATCGTAAATACAAGCGAGACCAACAATATTGAATTTCCAGATAAAGAGGAATTGATCAACTATCTTATTAAAATTTTTCGACACATTTACACCCTTTAAGACCGCGTTAGAAACGATTTTTACTACTACTCCGCTGACTTATACCTGCTCGGACCAGGTATAAAATGGCGGAATAAAAGCGGCTGTTTTTATTCCCGAGATAACTTATTTCGCCTTCTGTCATACCGCTTATTTTTATTCCGCCGTTTTATCCCGAGGTTAGCGCCCGGAACGGCGCTATTCCGCGTTCTGTCACACCAACTTTATTCCTGGAATATCACTGTTTATTCCGCTTTCTGTAATACCGAAATATTTCATTCCGCCCTCTTATCCCACTGTTTTATCCTGGAATAGCACTATTCCGCGTTCTGCCATACGGCCCTAAGGTCATGTACTACCTATGGTTTTAAGCTATTTTCAATGACTAGTCAAGTTCCATATCACGCTCAAGTAATAATTAAACCCAATCTAATCGGCTGCACAATTTTGGGTTTAGACGAATCTCAGAAAAATTATTTTTAATTGTTGTTAGAATAGGAATCATAGGGTGCACAGTGTGGCCGGTCTAGCGGAGGCAGTTGGGAAGATAAACTTTCCTGAACGAGGTTCAAATGCGGTTATCGTTAAAGTAGCGCAGAAGCTATCTTGATAATTTACACGTAATTTAAAATGTTTGCAAAAGACTATATTTATGTTCTTTTTTAGTCTTAATTTTGCCTTCTTTTCTTGAAAAAATTTGACTTTTTTCCTGGGATCTTAACCCCTTATAGGGCATGAGGTTTTGATAAGATTTGTAAATCACCTATGATACTCTTACAAATGAGGTTTCTACGGATATGATTTTTAACGTATTGGACAAGTCCAAAAAATATTCATTGCAAGGGACAAAATTTTTATGCAACTGCGCACATTGCCTTAATCGAAACTTTTCAGGCTATTCTTAAGAAGCTGTTGCGTTAAAATCAATTGGTATTCCATTACTTCCTTCTTAATTGTAACACCGACGTCTAATAAAAAGATGCCCTGTAATGTTTTGTAATGTCAAGATAAGACAGGAAGCCCATATTCTTTCATCACTATCCAAATGATGCAAAAGTCCTAATTTCATCAAACTGGTTTTCGAGCATGCAAAGAAACTGACGAAACATACGGCGTGTATTCAAATACCACATATGTTCAAGAAATGAATGAAATCTTAAAACGGAACACCAAATGTTGACTATATCGATTAGGTTTTGCTAAGTAGGTACCTATTCATTCATTCCATCGACTTTTTCTCCTTTTCTGTAATCGTTCTGCGGTTGATTGTATACTTATCGCTCTTCTTTAATCTCCGGCAAAGCGTATGACAAGCATTATTTACTAACCAACTGAAGATAAAATGTGGTCTATTTTGTCAAGCGTTCAAGACAAGTAATGCCTTTTATTTCTTCTCGTCTCAGAAAATGCATATTTAAAAATGGTGTCCTTACAGATATGCGAATCTGATTATCAGACACCCATTTGCCGTCCTTATAAGCGCCGCAACAGTTTCGATAATTCTGTCCACGTTGGGCTTAATTTATGGAACAAAGCCGGAGCTAAGCGATCCTAAAGTCGTAAGCACAGCCATATTATTCATTTTGAGCAGATTTCGAATTTTGCGAAGAATTATCATAAATTAATTAAATTTTCCCTGAATAGCGCTAACTTGATGTACATCTAACTAATTTAATTTCTATCATGCAAAAATTTCGATAATTGTGCACTGCTATGATTTAGATCCAAATTTTCAATGATGTGATCAATATTCTTCTTGATGGAAATGAATTATTGTTCACATTTTTAAATTAAAGTTATTTAGGATGAACTCTAGATATTTATGATAGATTTAATATCTGTCAATTAAGGGTTTACTCACTCATTTTTCACAAAATTCTGTTTGAGCGGTTTCACAAATATTGAGCTTGAGCCAGACTTGAATCAATGAGAAATATTAGGTTAAAATAAAGTCGAACTATAAAAGTCCTGCTGTGAAATTTTTGAGATCTATGTAAGTGAGCCCGTTCCGAGTCCATATTTCGCCCAAGGGGCGGATTCAAGGTACATTGGTTTACATCTCGAAAACTTCGTCAAGATATAACTAGTAAAATCACATTATCGACTTTTCTAATAACTGTATCCATTAAGATTATAGAATTTCAAACTTTTTCGAGAAAATTTTATTTTTTCTAAGTGGCAGATTTAGGATTTTCGCAAGGAATGCGGTACTCCAACTCCAACTAAAGCAATCCAAAATAGGTCCCAAATTTAGCTTTTATCGTGCGAAATAGCGCTTTTTCGTCGTTTTGCATCCTCTACATTTATTTAAAATCATTTTAGTGTAACACTTTTTACAAAATATCAGAATTTTGGATAATTTTGAGCAAAAGATAATCAAATTTTTTGACTTTAGCGAAAATACGACGAGAAGCGCCGAAAAATTTGTGAAATTTAGGCAGAAAGATGACAGGGGCGTAGTTGGCCTTCTGAATTTGGAATGAACGAAAATTTGAAGTTAAATATATCAACAACTGTGTTTAGAGAGG
Organism: Mermis nigrescens; assembly: GCA_036768485.1. Taxonomy (NCBI): domain Eukaryota; kingdom Metazoa; phylum Nematoda; class Enoplea; order Mermithida; family Mermithidae; genus Mermis; species Mermis nigrescens. The sequence continues at coordinate 341,247 of JAVLUZ010000521.1, forward strand.
CAAAAATAATTGTGTTTTTGAGCTTTTTCACAACGAGATCAACGCACTGAAAAAAACTCAAAAAACTTAACTTTATTTGAATTATATTAAAAAATGTTATGCATGTAAATAAATAGGCGCGAATCACCCGATAATTTTAAGCTTATTACTTCGAATGTGTGCTAAAATCTATTCATTTACTTCCAAAAATTTTGAGGGACTTTTCCTTCTCTACCTCCCCCCACCTTCCTCCCACAGTTACGCCACTGGCACTTGAAGCAATGTACAAGCCCATAGAAACATTTGTCGCGAAGTGTTAACTTTTAAAATTTGTGTTGAAAAACTATACTGAAATAGCTGTTTATGTTGCAGAAATTGTTTCAGGAGTCATAAAAATGTTTGCAGCTACAAAAGCCTCTCCAGGCGCAAAAATATGGCTTCCAGGCACAGGTGGGCGGCACTGAAATTCTGGGGGTGCAAGATTTTGCAAAGGCAAAAAAATGGCCTTAAAAATGGTGGTATGGCGAAAAAACACTATTTTTAACGTTTCTCATCGAGCACTATCCATTGGCATCAGAAAATTGCGAGAAAAAAATTTCAAAATATGAATTCTGGGGGTATTATGGTTTATGGGGGGTATTTTTGTTTTTTTTTGGGGGGATGCACACCCCCAAACCCCCTCCCTACGCCCAGGTGTGCTTCCAGGCCGCCAAAAAAATAAATTTCATTAATAGACATTATACGGCGTGAAGAGATGAAAAAATTTAAGATATTATTATAAACGATGGCCTAAAATCAATACAAATCTCATATCCATTATTTATCTGGAAAAAGTTAATAATGGGGGAGCCGTCCCCGCACATGGGCTTGGAGGAGGGGTGGGGGAAGGGTTTGGGTGTTTGTAACCCCAGAAGTTGAAAAACCCTCGCAGATTACTTTAGACCCCTTAGAATTCTATTTTAGTAACATTACTGGTGATTTGACCTATCCTGCCCCCCCAGAAGTTTGGTGTTGCCCATGTATGAACACTCATGGGCGTGGGCGGGGTTTGGGGAGTTGTACCCCCAGAACTTAAAAACTCCCCGCAGATTACCGTATACCCCCAGAATTATATTTTTAGTAACATTTTTGACGATTTGACCCATCCTGACCGCCCAGAATTTTAATGCTGCCCATGTATGGCTGTCTCCCCTAAAATTCGCCACTGCTTCACATCGCTGAAAATTCGAAGATTCTAGGTAATTTTTTCATCTTTCCGTGAATTGATTTGCAGTTAGGACCTGAACTTTATTCGCTCTACTGAGCCTTTTGTTGCCATTATCTTCCAAAACAAACCATTAACTATTTTCATTGTGGTTTTTTCGTGTGATTTCTCGCCATCTATTTTTCAAGGGATTCGAAACGAGGAATACAGACTTGAGTGGAAGAATTTTGACTTGGCGAATTTTAGACGAATATCAGTTAAATATGTACGCCGACAAAGATTTTAATTATTTTAGAAGATTGCATCAGTTCAAAAACAGCCCTGTTCTGAGGTGAATTAGATTTATAAATTATATTGTCTCATTAATCTAAATATGTAACTTTTTAAAATAATTCAGATATGTCTACGTATGCAGATAAATGTATGTGGTATGTATGTATGCATGTACTTGATAATTATTTTGAAATTATTTCATTGTGAATTTATTGATTGTTTTATTCTAAATATGATCAAAATCCGCGATTGAATGGATATCCTTATAATGGCGTGATAACAATATTAAAACAATCACACGTCTTAATTTACTGGAAAACTTTTTTAATTTTCGTATTTTTATTCCATTTGCAGCTTTCTGTTTTAGCTCAAATTTAATTTTGTCCTTTTTACTTGGCATGCTAAGATTACTTTTATTTAGTGCCACCTATGCAAAAACCATGTCTTGGTAAGTGTCATTTAGGTTTCCGAAAAATCGGAATGTTTTTTCGCGAAGGCAACAGTAGAATTTAATTTTAGTTTGCTTATTTATTTACTTAAGGTGTTTAGTTTTGGGTATTTACTTTCCATCCAATGTTGTGCAGTAGCTTATTATTATCAGAATCAGATGACATATACCTACCTATTTTCCAATGTGTTTGTGCATTCCGTATACAGAAGTTTATGGTAAATAAAAGCGAAATAATGAGGTTTTTCTAGTTGCGTATGTAAATACTTTCATTATAGAAACATCATGTTTATTTTAAGGAAGAAACGAAGCCATGACCATGCGTTTTCCGAGCTTCTTTCCTCGATACAGATTGGTTCATGCTTGCAAATCAATCATCCCTTCAAAGAAGGTAGCAAATAATAATCTTAATAATAATTTGATAGAGAAAATTTAGTAACAGATTCAAATTTCAGTAAAAAGGGACGTATCCGAATATTTTTAAAATGGTGAAAAATAGCTGTGCAAATCATTATTTGCGTTTCAAACAATAGGTTCATTTAAAAATATTTATGGACATCAAAAATTTACTAACTAGATGCGAAAACATGCACAGGCTGCTAAAAAAGTGAATGAATGTCGTCAGACTTATGTAGCGAAAATTCCTGACTGACTTGTCGTTCCGCCCTCTTAGGTCCGCCTGTGACATAAACGCCCCTACAGTTTTCAATATACCCCGAAGTCATGAGTCTATTGCGAAATATAGGATTAAAATGAGGATTTCGAGAATAAACTATGATTTACTTGAAATATGTTCGCTGCTTATTCTAGAACCTTTGATAAACGTCTCAGATCACTTTGTGATCAATTTTATTCAAAAATCTAAATCATGATAGAAAATTTTTTCAAATCCGTTTCATATCTGTCAAGCAGCATCACAAATTACATATTATAGTCTCAGAGGAAACTTACTGGCACTTGCTCTTGTAGTCATTGTTGTTGATTCACACCGATCTACTTTTCGTTAATTTTTTTTACCTATAGCTTGATTTAATTTGAAATTTGAATCGTGTTTTTAATTTTAATGCAACAAAATGATTTTCAATTTTAGTTTTCCAATAACCAATTTAATACTTTTATTTAATTTCCTCATACATTTGATCTGATATCGCATTCCTCTAGTGTAAAAAGCATTTCGATTGCCTGCGATGTTTCTTTCATAAACAACAAGTCAAGAGAAACCATATTCTTGATTTCAGCATAACAGTTTATTCTAACCAATTTGCTGAGAAGGTCATACCAAAAACAAAACGATTCAGTAATCTAGCAAAATTTCTTTGAAATCGGACGTATTGAGCAAGTTATGCAAATATTATCTTAATTATATATACGTGCGCATCTTGTGTGATGAACAACGAGGAGAACGTAGGTTTTGCTTAGGAGCAAATCTTCATCAACCATCATCCGTTGAGTTTGTTACTTCTTAATCTGAATATTTGGTACTAGCAAAGAAAAATGTTCCGATGGAACAAAAAAGATGAATATACTTGGAATTGTGGATTGTTAGGGATGTAAAAGGAGGGGACCATACGTGGGCAGCAAAAAAATTCTAGGGAGGGGGTGCAAGATTTTTTGAAGGTCAAAAAATGGCCTTAAAACTGGTGGTATGGCGATAAAAACACCATTTTTCGACGTTTCTCATCAAGCACTATCCATTGGCATCAAAAATTGCGAAAAAAGCGAAAAAAAATTTCAAAAATTGAATTCTGGGGGGGTTATTTTGATTTCTGGGGGGAGTATTTTGGTTTCTGGGGGTGCATACCCCCCAAACTCACCCACGCCCAGATGTGGAGGGGACTATGAAAAAGCTACCTAAAGTCGCAAAATCTGATGAAAATCATACTTACTTTAAGCAACGCAAAAAATCGAAGTATATCCTGCGGCCTCTAAAAAGTGTCTTTTTTAAATAATTTTCAAAGTGTCAGAGAGGAGTGTATAAACGAAATCTATAATGTTTACTTTTTTTAAATTGCTGGCAAGTAGCAACGCTGACTAGCTTCGTATCCTGATTGATAGAAAACTAAGTGGTATTGTATTTAAAGTTGTTCTATTTTGTTATGAGCATAATAGCAAGCAAAGCAGGGGCCGATTGATTAGTGCACACAATCGTTACGGGCATGCTAGTGTACCTACATTCAGTCTGTTTCAAGTCAACTCACGCGTTTCCTACTGTTTTAAACCAACAATTTCTTCAATTGTTTTGGATGCATCGATGTTTGCTATTTCATTCAATTGGCTTAGAAAGACTGTTACTCAATATCATTTCCCATAGCTACTGCATAGCTAACGTGCTGCTTTTTCAACCATTTTTATGGTTAAATATTATTTTAATGCGTTGGTCGCAGATTATACTTCGATTTTCTGCGTTGCTTAGAGAAAGTGTGATTTTTATCAGATTTTGCGACTATAGGTAGCTTTTTCCTAGTCCCCTCCTTTTACATCCATAACAATCCACAATTCCAATATATTCATCTTTTTTGTTCCATCGGAGTATTTTTCTTTGCTAGTACCCTACTTTTAATTAGCATGATTTGAGTACATCAGTCAGTAAACACATACAGTAACATGCCACAATAATGACAGCAGTCCAAGAACGCGGAAAACAATATTGTTCTTAACATCAGCATTATCCTTTTTAAACAAGACAACCTTAGATTATTTAAACAGATCAAAGTTTTTCAGCATAAACTTTACGCAAATATCAAGTGTAAGGAACACTAACGCTCAGATTTGGAAGTAAAATAAATTTGTAGTATAAACTACATATTAACAACCAATGAATAGTGCAAACTTTACACAACTACTAGGTGTAGAGAAAACTAACAGTCAGATTCCCAATTCTGATTTTACGTAGGACATTTTGAAAAAGAATTAAGGTTCCGTAAGGCTCTAGAACTAAAGTTAATATGCAGTGTAAACTTTACACAACCACAGAGTGTAAAGAAAATTTCAGTCCGATTCGTAATTCTGATATTACTCTGATATTGCGATCAACATTTATTAAAAAATTAAGTCTCCACAATGGCCCGAGGACAAATAAATATCAGATGTAAACCACTTCACACCATTGTTGAGTGCAAACAAACTAGCGTATCACATTTGGTTTCTGGTTCATTTTTAGACTTGAGATTATGTATAGATTATTAATCCAGAACTTGGCAGAAAAAAACAAGACAGAAACACGTTTAACTCCCCCATTTTTTTGACTTTACACCTCCCGAAAAAGCTAAATATTGATGTAAACAAACGCAATCCTCAGTGACGCGTACCCCTTAGAAAGTACTTTACTTTTATCCTATTCGACCTCGCCCGACTTCCGAACAGAGAAAGTGGCGAACAACAAAAATGGACAAACACGTACAGTCGGCACTCGTTATAGTGCACCCCGTTATACTGGACTTTATGCTTATAGTGGACAGTGTGCCCTGGTCCCGGCTAAATTTAATATACCACATACATGAAAAAACCCCGTTTTAGTGGACGCTCATTATTGTGTATAGTGGACGACTCATGCGTCCCTGTCTTACGTTTTGTGTGCAAAAATCGCTCGTTATAGTGGACGGCCACTTCCGTTGTAGTGGACGGCTGCATAATTCAGTGAGAAATGTTGTCAGCAGCTCAAAATTGTCTAAATGAGAAATTCATTGGTTCATTGACGCAGGCTAGAATCACTGATTTCATTAAGAAATACTTTGTTGAACACTTATGTTTTCTTTTTGCCCTAATTATGCAGTACGTTCTCACAAGTAAATGTCATTGTATCACACGTGTTCATTATGAGTTAAAAAAAGTAGTTGTTCAAAAACCCCGTTATAATGGACGATCGTCTATAGTGGACAATCGCTAAAGGTTCCCTGGCGTCCACTATAACGAGCGCCGACTGTATTTCCCACTGTCCACCACATTGTAAACTTTAAAAATCTGAACCTAACGCCCCATTGAGTGTAAATAAATTCAATTCGGGCCAGCTTGTAGCCCTTTGATTGTAATACGTTTGTATGTGCCAAACTTATGTTCCGCAAAATATTTGATATGATTTACCAATCAAAATACGAAAAAAACCTGTTTTTTCCCATTTTACATCTCAAATTTCGAAGTTTACACCCCATAAACAACTGAAAATTTCGTTTTTTTGAACGCGGCTTGCTTCGACGTGTAGCTCTTTGAAGTTACTTTATTTCTACTTTTTCAATTCATCCCAACTCATAAACGAAAAAGTTGACAAAGAAATCTTGGACAAAATCTGTTTTTTTACTCATCCACTAGAGTGTAGTACATTTCTGTCAGAAAAATTTTTTAAAACTTATAACCGGAGTTGTTGGCAGACATAAACAAGTCGAAAACTCGACTAAAATGTGTCTTTTCACAACCAGATTTTCGCACTCTTTACACTCCCATTCGAGATCTAAGGCAAAATTCAAAAAAATAAGAAAGTGTCATCTGCAGAATTCCTTCCTCTACAAATCTATGCCATTAAATTGTTGAAGAGTCAATACTGAGTTGTCCACAAGCTCAGTAAAAAAAACCCAAAATTCGCTATATGTTATAACGTTACGAATAAGTCCAATGAAGTGCATGGTTTTGCCAAAAGAATTAAAAAAATGAAAAAAGTTAGTATTCAGAAGACTTGAACCCATTATTCTCTTTTTAAATCCTCATGCGAGAACGGATACGTCAGCCATTGCATCAACTCAACTCGCAGCCAAGATTTCAGCTTGATTATACTATATCGAAAAATATTTATCATTCTACTGAAGTTTAAGAATAGTGCATTTATGATAATAAAAATAATTATTTATTAAAGACGAGTCAAGAACCTCGGAAATAAGAAAAATCTGAGTCTGCTAAGTGGAGAATATGGCATGAAAAAAATATTTTTTTGTCCTAGACTCTTTACAATAAACCGCCTCTATATTTGAAAAAATTACTTTAAAAAATAAAAAAGGCTCCCCTAGATTTTATAACCGTCTACCTTTTGAAACCAATCTGACTGCATAGAATGTAAAACTGAGTTAGATTTGCTTGTGTACATGAAAACAGTAAAAAAACCCGTCTAATTTACACTCCTGTGCAACAACTAATGAGTTTAAAGAAATTTTAAGACCAGATTCGTAAACTACTAATCAGAGAAAACATTTTAAAAAAATTGGCCCTCCGCTGATCATTTGAATTTTTGGTGTAAACTTTACACACTCACGACTAGCTCGGTATTGAGTGTAAACAAAAAAAGAGTATCTAAGTTTTTTTATTATCTACTTTTTAAAAAAAATGATCCTCCCAGATATGTGCCGTTGTTGCTTTGAGGGGGTACACAAATTTCGCACTCGCTGTGATAAAAATATAAGAAAAAAGGATGGCCAAGTACATTATAGGTAGCGCTATCGCGCTACCTATGATTAAGAACTTTTTGTTTATCAAAACTTTGGTATACGATTTTCGTTATTTTTAATAAGTGTTGTCATCACACATGTGCAGCATGGGAATTCTGGGGGGTCAGGTCCAAAAAATTATTAGAAGTGCCTTTTTTGGGCTAAAAAGCGACGGGTACACATCAAAAGCACTGTTTTTTCGACGTTCCGGACAATGTGAGTTCTTTCTAGAACATGAAAACATGAAAAATTTCGAGGAAATTTCGAAAGTAAATTGAGCAAATCGAACAAAATATAGTCAAAAAATGTGTATATGGCGCGAAGCGCCAAAAATTTGAGACTTTGAGCTAAAATGAGCTAAAAACGCTGAAAAACGGCACACTTTTTTCTATCTTTTTCTAAAAATCGACACTTCTGGAGGGGTCGCAGCATACGTGGGCAGCAAAAAATTCTGGGGGGGGGGTGCAAGATTTTTTGAAAGTCAAAAAATGGCCTTAAAAATGGTGGTAGGGCAATAAAAACACCATTTTTCGACGTTTCTCATCAAGCACTATCCATTGGCATCAAAAATTGCGAAAAAAACGAAAAAAATTTTTCAAAAATTGAATTCTGGGTATTTTGATTTCTGGGGGGGGGTATTTTAGTTTCTGGGGGGTGCATATCCCCCAAACCCCCCACGCCCAGGTGTGGGTCGCAGTCGTTCTCTCGGGTGGGGTCAGTCAGTAGCCATTATAAGGGGGTCAAACCCCTTCCCGAGCCCATCCAAAGAAGACGTATGGTTGTTATCATCATTTTTTTCATTTATGAGGCTTTTTGTCTATTTAAGCAAAGTGGTTCAGCCATTTAGTCTTGAAATCAACGTCTGCTTCAAATTTGTTTTCAATGCAGTCGATGGAAGAGATGTGCGATTTGCAGGATAAGTTGAACTCGACTTTTGAACCTATCAGAAAAGCTATTAAATATCCAAATTTCTGGGCCCTGCCGAACTACCTGTCGTGCATGAGTGGATATTCGAATTGCAGTCTGTTGACACAATCGGATGTAGATGAGCAACTAAATAACATAAGAGCGTGTTATCCCTTCAAGTCCTTGATCAGCGAATGCTATAATCCAGAAAATGATCCCGACGATTTGCGAAACCAGATCATAGCCGAATCAATAAACTGTTCGGAAGTATTGCCCGAAAAGTGTCGATCAAAACTTTTTTACGATCTCTATCATTTTATACTATCCAATAATTTTTTTGCCATCGAAAATTATTCTACTTCGGTTTACATCAACATGGTTTTACCAATCATGCAATTGACTAGTTATCAGTATGAACAAACGCCCGGAGTCGATTTGGACAAATTTCAGCAGATTCACGAGAATATAATGAATTTGAGATTTTCCACGAAACATTTCGAAATCGTCGGCTTGAACCTGGGCTTTAAACTACAAATATATGGCGATTACATAAATCAGGATTCTGTGTATTGTATTTATTGCGCTTTTGTCACCACACTGATTTGTCTGCTATACTCTGGATCTCTTTTCTACAGCGGATGCGTGCTTCTCTCGTTGATATTTTCGTTGGGCGTCGCCTATTTCATTTACTGCATTATACTTGTAGTAGATTTCTTCCCATTCATTAATTTTCTAGTAATCGTACTTTTGGTTGGCATCGGAGCCGATAATACTTTCGTACTGAAACACATATTTGATCATGGACAAAATCAGCTTATCAACGTATCCGATGAATACGAATCCGATAATGACGCTGATCGCATAATATCGGAACGAAAGCTTAGAAAATCAATAATTATAGCCGCTAAATCCATGTTTATAACTAACGCTACAACGGCAGCGGCGTTTTATGCAAATTATATCAGCGACGTCATTGTTATGAAATGTTTTGGTTTGTTCGCCGGCACGACCATGGTGGTTAACTATTTGCTGATTATCTCGTTTCTACCCGCTTCGCTGATCATTCACGAACGTTTCATAAAACCGAAATTTTTTGTTATTTTCAAATTCAAGTTTAGTAGAAGTAAATTCATTTTGAGAGTATCTAATTGCTTGGGAAATTGCTTGTACAATTTGGCGGCGAAATTCAGGTACCTGTGGACCATTTTATTCACGGCAACTTTCATCACGTCTATTTTGATCATATTTTACAAACCGGGTTTGCAACTACCGCGACGTAATCCCATATTGTTGTTTAAAAAAGATAATCCGATGGAATGGTATGATGAGAACGCCGAAGATCTATTTGACGTTGCGAACGACTTCAATAATCAACAAATGGACATCACCCTTCTGTGGGGTTTCGAGCCGGAAAATCTGGGAAGAGCCCTGAGTCCCGAAATAGAAAATCTAGCGAATGCGAGCTTGAAAATGGACGGATCCTTCAATTTGACATTGAGTGAATTAGAACTTTTAGGCATTATTTACGAAAATCTGTCTAATACGAGTCAAGCGTTCGAAAAGTCAAGCAATGTCTCATTTTACAAACGTTTCATCGAATGGTCGCTTAATAGAAAGTGCTTAGGTCGTACTTTGTGCTGCAATATCCAGAGTAAGTTAGCATATTTTAAAACATAAAAAACAATTTAATAAATGAGTTTGTAGATTTTACGAAATGACAACATTGAAATTCACTATTAATTCCGAATTAATGAATATACATTTATTTTCGCTCAAATACTTTACATCATTCCCAAATTTCAGTTATTTTAAGTTTCATTTCGAAAAAAGATGGTGGAACCTGGGGGTCAGTCAGAGAGTTTTCGCGTCAAAATGGTCTCAAGAACGGGGTTTAAATGTCAAAATAGTGTAAAAACTACTTTGATCAATTTCTGGTAAATTTGAAGCATTTTTTGAAATCGTCCGATTTTCATTCATTTTCAGCTTCTTTTTTCGAAAAATGTATGATTCTCCAAAATAGAGTTCTAGACCACACATGGGCGTGGGGGAAGGGGGTTCGTGGGGGAGTTTATATTCCAGAAGTTGAACCCCTCGCAGATTACTGTAGACCTCAGAATCCAAGTTTTAGTAACAGACCCCCGGAACCTGGGTGCTGCCCATCAGGGATGGGTGGGACTAGCACCAGCACCGGCACCAGTACCGGCACCGGTGCCAATGTATTTGGCAGCGGCTGGTGCCAGGGTGGCATCGGTGCGGGTGCTAATTAGTAAACGCATAAGTAGATTTGAGCGAATAATCTTAAGTGTTTCTCCAACCATTTATTTTTTTATTCCTCTATTGAATTTCTGGGATAAATGAATACAATATTAATGCTCGTATGTTAATATTATCTTTCTCATTGACGTTTGGATCAAAATTTGAGCCAATCATAAATAATCCTAATCAAAGCAGGAATTTGGTTACTTAATATAATATAAATTATCTAGTTGAGTTTTAAAAAACAAAATTCAATATCGATTTGCTATACAGTTTAGTAAACATTGTCATTTGTGAACAGTTGAAACCAATAAAATACTGATGCGCATGCAAACATATTTCCTTATTGGAAGGGATAAGTGGCCTGTGACTTCCGCAGACTGGCTACCGATGCTGATCCCCGAAAAATGCGAATGATCACACTTTTCTATTTTCCGAAAAGCTTCGAAATCAACAGTTTTATGAACTTTTATTGATCTTCTAGCTCAATTTATCAATTTTTTGACGCTTAGCACCAAATAGTTATGGGTAAATATTATGGGATATATTTTACGTGGATCTGCATCAGTGTCACACATGCCGCCTTTTAAAAATTTTTATACACAAAAGATAGCCTTATGTTGGCACCGGCAACGGCGCCGTTGCCTAAGCACTGGCACCCGCACCGGCAAAAAGTGGCACCGGTGCGCCTCTACTGCTCTTGTGTGGTCTAGACCATACATACACAGCACAGCATGGAAATTCTGGGAGTCTTATACGAAAAAATTGTCGAAGTGCCATTTTTGTGCTCAAAAATGATTAGTTTTTGTCAAACAGGATTTTTTGATATTTCTGACGTTAATCCTTTCTTCAAATGATAAAAATGTGAAAATTTTACGAGAAATTTCAACAAAATACATTTAGTGAGAAATGCATGCTTGGCGCAAAGCGTCGGAAAAATGGAACTTTTGTTTAATTATACTATGCTCAAAACGCGCGAGGCTCTATTGCACTAAAGAAAAGATATATAGACTGTTAGGATAAGTCAAGTGTTAATAGAGTTATGCAAAGTTGTTCGATAAATGTCATGTAATTGTTCTGCATGTACCTAGGTACATATCTGAATTAAAACTCATCAGCTAATTATATGATATCAATGCATAGCTAGATTTAATGCATAACAGAAACTGTTATAAATTTGTAGAAATCATAGCGACTTGACAGATTTCATGTGTTAGATTCTAAAGGCGTATAGTTTGAGCACACAAAGACGGTGAAAATAATTCGGATCTGAGCATTTGTGGGCGTTTCAAGAGAGGTCAAAAGTCAGAAGAGGTAATGATTCAGGCAAAAACTTCATTTTTAATCGTCTCTCGTCAAGCTCTAACTAGTATCGAAAAATTTGGGAAGAGGTAAAAAAACACAGAACTGGGAACTTGGAGATTTGCAAGTAATTTAACGCTGAGGTTCAGACCATACATACATGGGCAGCTAGAAAATTCTGGGGGGTCTGGTTGGGTGAATTAGCCAAAAATGTTACTGAAAGTAGAATTCTGAGGGTCTATAGTAAACTGTAAGGGATTTTTCAACTTTTAGGGCATGCGATGCGAACCCCCACCCAACCCTCATCCCCATGTCAACATGTGGTTTAGAACCCAAGTCCCTCACACTCGTATTTTGTTCAGCCAAATCGTCTAGACCGATTGAGCTTATTTAAAATAATTTTTTTGTTTTTCGCTGTCCTTCCTACAAATCGAATAAATGTGTGAAAGGTTGAAAAACAATGTTTCTTGCCCAAAACCAACAATTTTTGTTCCGTTTTAGACCTATGACAATTTTAGTTAGATTTTCCAGAATTCAGGTCCTGCACATATGTGGTTATGAGAACGCTTTGGGGTTTTTACCGTAAGAACGGTTGCATTGCAGATCTCCACTAATCGCTGACCCCTTTTTCAATTTCACGAAAAAGGCCGAAATACGCTATCTTATGCTTTTTTTCGCGATTTACTGAAAAATACCAGTTTTTTAGCGTCATGTTTTGAACTAAGACAGTTTATGGACTATCATTCCATTTCATATATTTTCCAAAAATTTTTTTATATTCAGAATCTAGAAAGAAAGAACACAGTCAGAAAAGCTGGCAGATGTGTGACGTGTAACCTGCGTTTTTAAGCCCACAAAGCTACTTCAGAAAATTATTAGGGTTTGGCTTGGGTGACCCTTAAGTCCACTGCGTGACATGCCTTTTCATGAGTTCGACGTATAAGTTTTTCCATGTCATTAGTCTCTCTAACTTACTGTTATAAAACCTCTCTAAGGCGAATATTTACAAAAGGTGTTTCATTCTGCTGCTAGGCAATAGCATTTTTTGAAATCATATGAAGTGCTTATACCTGATTTTCCTTATCGAACTTAAGGTATCAAATATTCTCTGCAAAATTTTATTCCCTGCCTTCTGGAATCGACGAAAACGCTGGATTTTCTGAAAGATGGGCCAATATTCGATGCACGACGTATTGAAGGACCTATTCCTGCTTTTACAATTTCTCTTCGAACCGCTTATAAAAATTCATTGATATACAGTGAAATGAAAAATGCCTACCAATCAGTTAATGCAGAAATCGAGGACATTTCGCATAAAATAACGTCTAACAGCAGTTTCCTCTCAAATTTTTGGTGGGTGACGAACGACTACTTCCTCTTGACGTGGTATGATTTGCAAAAATCATTGCTCTATGGAACACCAGTCTCTATAGCAGCTTCGGTCTTCATTGCCCTGCTAGTTGTTATTTTATCAACGAGAACACTATTTTTGTCCATCATATGCATTTTTGCAATTACTAATGTCATTACAACCACTATAGCTTGTTTGGTTTTGCTCGGCTGGAATCTGAATGTAGTCGAATCAACGATTATTATTTTGACAGCCGGATTAGCATTCGATTTTACGCTTCTTTATGCGGCGGCTTACAAAATTTTCACATCGCAAGGTGTATGCAAAGAAGAAAAAATTAAGAACACGTTGATTTTCATATCATTGCCAATATTTTTATCGGCTTTAACCACTTGCAGCGCTGGTTTGTGCATGTTGCCGGCTTACACCATGGCCTATTTCCAGATTGGGCTTTTTATGGTGCTAGTGACGTTGATCAGCTGGATACTTGGATCTTTGTATTTTACGTCTATGCTACTTATAGCCCAATGAAAATGTTGCTTAAAGGATGACTGTAGTGTACAGAGCGATAGTGATATATTCCTTAACACAATCTAATTGTGTTGGTCTGCTATAAATATGTATGTACCTACCACTAAAAATTTAAGAATAATTGTATGAGAATTAAAAAAGAATATTTATAAGAGATACAATTGGGAAAAATTTTTAAGCACATAAAAATAACCAGCATGCAGTGAGTCTAAGTTAGCAAAACATTGGAAAAAATAAGGGCATCACAAGAATCTTAGAATGTGTGTCTCGGAATTTCCGGCTCTATAAGATTCGATTAGGAGTCACATGGCCAGCCGGGTTCACTTAGCCAGCATATTCAGATGGCCAGTGTATTCAGATGGCCAGCCAAAATGATCTATTTCCGACGCCCACTGGGTTAACATGGCCAGCGTATTCAGATGGCCAGCATAATCAGAAGGCCAGCATATTCACATGACCAGCGTAGTCAGATGGCCAGCTTAAGGCTTGGTGAGTAAGTGGCGGTTGGTGCCAACTGCGCCACCGTGTTCGAGTGCGCTACTAGATGCACATACATAAGTAATCCTACATGTTACTAAGATAAATATAGTAATCAATAGGAAAGCATTATAGGCACACATTGGGAAACCCCTAGAAATCGATAATTGACACAACACCCCCAGAATTGCAATTTTCGCAGTTTTGGACTTTACCCCATTTAGACCCCGAGAATGCTTATGCTGCCTGTGTATGGTCGTAGGTACACTGGATGAATTATTTGATTACAAACTACATGGGTACCTACCTACCTGTTACTGTGCATGTCAGACTACTTCCTGGCCAAGAGTCCCCTACCCGGTTAGGATTAGGAGTCACATGGTTTCTTCTACGCATTTTTTGTGCGGCAGTCCTAAGATTTAAGGGTAATATGTTTAAATTAATAAAAGTAAATATAGATAGGTTCATATATTGATATAACATTTCAAACAATGATGGTACAAATAATCCAGATGAATAGATATTTACGTACGCATAGGAATAGTTTTACAAGTAGAATAGAATGTGTACTAATGACCAGCAGAAGGTAACTAAAATGATGCCTGGGATTCTTATTTAGGGACCTTGGCGCTCTCGAATCCAATAGCGCACCCAGCCTTTCATCCCTCCGGTGTCGATAAATGGAAAGCTTCACGTGTTTAGCGAATGTTAAAGCCCTTGGAGTCGCGACCTCTTGCGGTATCTCAACGAGATCATACCTCGGTGTGTTGGTAATAGTCAGTATTGGATGGAAAACCAATCTTTAACTTTTCTCTTAACCTTTATTGGCCTTATGCTGGCCATCTGATTATGCTGGCCATCTGAATACGCTGGCCATCTGAACTATTAGGCTGGCCATCTGAATACGCTGGCCATCTGAATATGCTGGCCATCTGAATATGCTGGCCATCTGAACTAGGCTGGCCATCTGAATATGCTGGCCAAATGTCCCCTACCCATAAGATTCATTGGCCTGGCCATTCCAATGCTTTCAGCCTCTTGGTCACATCCTTTCAGAACCAGACATTTGTTTTATTAGTCATTCTAAAGATAAAATAAATGAAAACTTAGTTTTTAAGAATATCGATAAAATTTTTTACGAGAAAAATGTATTTTACCAGACTGAACCCCATAGACATGCGGACAGTGGTGGATCTAGGATTATCGTTAGGAGGGTGGAACTCAAACTTTTCCTCTTACAGTCGAAATAAGGTTCACAAATTCGCTATTCACGCGCCATATAGCTTTTGTTGCCGATTATTGTCCTTTTCTATTTAAAACGATGTTCGGGGAAGGATTTTTTCGAAAAACTTCAAAATTTTTGGCAAAAAATTGTGGGGAAAAATGCTTATCCTTCGATTTTAGCAAAAAGAAGACGCTAAGAACCGAAAATCTGTGTGAAAATTATGCAGAAGGATGCTTAGAGACTTGAATAACTGCTCTATTTTCCGTATTCGTGTACTTAAAGCAATGTAATCAGCCGACCGTCCGTTTACCGTACCCTATGCCGGAGGCATAATGAATCACTTTATTGACATTTTTTCTGTTTGACCTCCATGTGTCCAAAACTTTGTCTAGCCTCGTTTTGGTTTCAGTTACATCGTTTTTAATGGTTTAGCTTGATGAGAAGTTATAAAGTAGTAACAAATATGCATTTTTTAGCCTATTTACAGAGATACCACAAAAACTCAATGCAAAAATAAGGTTCTAATAACAACTTTAGTGGTTTATTCCTTTCCGGCTTTTCAAATGCAACCCTGGTTGTGTTCAACGCAACAGAAATATATTTTTTCTTGTTTTTGCATGGATATGCACTAGGCGCCGATTCTTATGCATTGCAATAATTTTTTGATTGTACCTCTTTCAAAAATAATTTTCGCAGAAAATAACAGACATATTTAGAAAGAGCATATAAAATTGCACTAAATGAAAGTTTAAATCCGGTTGAATCATTTGACGCGAAGCTTCGGAATTTTTTTTAGATTTCTGCTAAAAAATGGGAGAAGACCAAACGTGGCCGTGGGGGGTTTAGGGATATGCAGCCTAAGAAGGCCGAATGGCCGAATACCCTCCCCCAAAAAACCAAAATACCCCTTCCCCCAGCATTCAATTTTTGAAATTTGTTTTGCTTTTTTCCGCAATTTTTTGATGCCAATGGATAGTGCTCGATGAGAAACGTTGAAAAATGGTGTTTTTTGCCTTACCACCCTTTTTAAGACCATTTTTTGACCTTGAAAAATCTTGCACCCCCAGAATTTAGGTGCTGCCCACGTTATGCTAAAATAATCGTTTATTATAAGTCCCTTCGAGGAGCCGTAAAGAATTTTAGTGGCTCAACAAGAGATTTTTTACGGATAATATAG